>JAQOOB010000009.1:9892488-10399626 GCA_029721495.1 Citrus inodora
AAAGAGGCGAGTCAATGTCAATCAGACAACAGCAACAACAACCGCAAACACAAGCAACAGCCCCACCACACTGGCCATAACCCACAGGGCCACTATAATTGGGAAAAGGATAATTGGTTCGAGAGCAAAACAGCAGAATTTTTGTCTCTAAGCGCTTTGTCCCTTCTCTCTGCGTGTTTTGATTTTTTATTATTGTTATTTTTTTGCCCTTTTCAATGGAGTCATTTCTTGATCTGCCTCAAACTTGAAAAGCAGCCACAACTATTTGATCATGGTGGTAGGGACAAAGAATGGCCGCCCTTGTTTTTCTGGCCTCCTATCCATTCAGTCTCTCTCCCCTTCTCTCCATTATCCAAATTAACGGCTTAAACAAAATTTTTAATCATACCCAGAAAAAGAAAATAAATTCATGTAATTTATTATTATTAAAGATAGTTAATTTATATATCGATAATTTAGTGGGTAAGGACAGTCATCTTCTCATGAGTGATACGATGTCGTATGCTGCAGTCTGATTAATCTATAATTTTAAATTGAGTAATGATATAGCCACAAACTCTTGTACAAACTTATTTTGTACAAACTGATGTGGCATGATAAGATTGATTGAATTAAATATCACTTGGCCCACATGATCTGTTTTTATTAATTTATATTTTCATTCAACCAATGAATTAATGTCACGTCAGTTTGTACAAAATAAATTTGTACAAGAGTTTGTGGTTGTATCATTACTCTTTTAAATTATATTCACTAAAAGTTAAGAAATTATGCCAATACATCTGGTGCTCATTAAATTATTTCCTATTTAATGTAATTAAATATTTAGTATAGAGTAAAAAGGGTGGTGTTATCACGGATTTATGTCACTTTTACAGAATTTTTGTTAGTTTTTTTTATTAGTTAAGATGTGCATATGGTAACAATTTAATAGAAGAGATTGTAAAATATTCTCTCTATCTTTAGATTTAGGGTGGCTTTGCTCAAGTTTTAGATAATTTGATTGAATGTTCAAGTTGTAGATCACTTTTGAATTAGAAACAGTTTTTTTTTTTCTTCATAACAATTATTATTACATTTCTTTTGATTGAATGTTCAAGTTGTTGATAATTGTATAATTTGAAATAGTTTGACTTTGCTTGGACTTTAATTGGATTTTTTTTATTATAATTGCAAATTGCAGTATAGTTATTTTTTAAAAAATATGCTTCTTCCCCATTTTATTATTTATGCTTTCTGGTATTTAGCACGATTTACTTCAATAGTTTGTCCTAATCATTATTAAGTTTACAAGAAATTGTATTTATTTTCGGTTAGATATGATTACAGATAACTCTTTAAAAATTAAAAAGAATTAAATTAAAAAAATCCAAATTAATAGTAACCCTCCATTATTGAAGAGTTGGTAGACGAATTGACTTATAGTTGTCATAAAAGAAAAAAAAGGAAAAAATTGATGCCTACTATGGTCCACGTAATACCCCCTATGAACCCATAATTTCATTGCTGCTCATGAATGCAATCCCCTACTAAAATTGAGAATATAATAATTATTGATGGGACCAATATTAATAAATAAGAATAGAAAATGTGATCCGAGTTTACGAGCTCAAAAATAATAACACTACTGCACATGTATTAGCTCACAATGAAATCATGTTGCATGATATAATTGACAGAACAAATAACAAACAAAATAGATATACAATATATAAGAATAGAAAATGTGGCGCTAATATATAACCATATATATTTTAATTTTCACTCATTCAACCCCTACAAAGTATCAATAGTTTGTATCCATAAGTTTGTAAATATATTATACGAAAAATTCTCACATATTCAATCTATAATCTAATACGACATGAAAGTAGTGAATGAATGGGATTTAAAAAATAAAAAAATAATTAAAATAAATGTTTTTGTATAAAAAATCATAAAATTAATTCATGTTAAAAGAATATAGTTTTTTTAAAAGTAATTTTTTTTTAAAAGGTGGAGCATTGGGTAACAGGGTACGGTCCAAATGATTTTTTCTTTTTTCTCCTATCTCTCATAGTATTTGAACTTGAATGGTCATCCAAATAAATATGCGTAAAAATCATTCGGCCTTACTCTTAGAGGTTAAAAAAGAAAATGCTTATAATTTAAGGGTTGTATAAACTCATGTATCCAAGAGAGATTGTCAGTTTACACCTACTGAAATCAATATATATCACTTACTCCTATTGTCAGTTTTTAATATTATTCTTATTCTTAAATATATTTTTATTCATATTACTTATAAATTAAATAAATTATAAAATTTAAATTAAAAAGGAAGATTTATATTAAAAATTTAACAATATGTCATTTTTCTTGCACTCTATGTTATTTTTTTTAACTTTTTTCTTATATTAACTATAATTTATTATCCCTCTTTTTCCTTTCTTTGTGTTAGAGAGTTTTAGATATTACGAAAATAATAGGGGAAAAATGATATATATTAATTTATGTAAGAAAAAGTTGATAGTGTTTCTATATTTTTATTAAAATATATATATATATATATATATTATCATGTGTGCTAACTAGTTCATTTGGTCTATTCACATGGTGAAATAAGTACTTTAATATATTATAATTAAAAAAAGGTATTTGAACAAAATAATGACACGAGAATGATAAAAATGACAACACTGAAAAAATTACTTCAATATATTATAATTAAAAATTAATATTTAAATGCAGTAATGACACTAAAATAATAGAAACAACAGCACTGAAAATAGTACTTTAACATATTATAATTAAAAAAATGATATTTAAACATATTAATGACACTAAAATGATAGAAACGATAATACTAAAAAAACTAATTTATTCAAAAAAACTAATTTAAAATGTTATAATAAAAAAATGATATTTGAACATTATAATAAAACTCCAATGATGGAAACGACAATACTGTAGAAGAACGGTTTGTCGTTTTGGTGGACCGCAAAGTGTTGGTGTTCTAAGCAAAACAATTTGGATTTAAAATTGTTCAGACAAGGAAATCTCAAGACAAGATATAACACAAATACTTTTCATGTTAAATTTATTAATTTTTACTAAGACAATAAAAAAATCGAAGTGCCAACCAGATTTCACGAAAAAAAAAAAAGCCCGTACAGAGACAGCCACACAGAAAAAGAAGAGAGAGAGACACAGACAGAGACATTTCACAGAACACATCGCTGTCTCAACCTCTCTGCTTTCAGCTCTACATTGCCGCACGCCCCTTTTACTCTCTCTGTCTTTCTCCTTCACTCTCTCTTTCTAACCTCAGCTCAAGCCAAAGCTGAAGCTGAATCCTTGCTGCTGAAGCTCAAAGCCCTCTCCTCCTTTAACCTTCTCTCTTCGCTCGCTCACCCGTCTTGATTTCTTTTTCGAGATACTGCATTCTTGAGTCTTTGATAGATGTACTCGGCGATTCACTCGCTGCCACTGGACGGTGGCCACCCCGACTTTCAAGGGGGCCCGCTCGACGGCACCAATCTCCCCGGCGACGCCTGCTTGGTCTTAACCACCGATCCCAAGCCCCGCCTCCGCTGGACCGCTGAGCTTCACGACCGCTTCGTCGATGCTGTCACCCAGCTCGGTGGCCCCGACAGTAAGTGGTTTCTCTTTTTCTCTTTTTTTTTTTTTGGTTTTTTCTGGTTTATGATGTTCTTTTTTTTTTTTGAAGTAAAGATTAAATTTACCAACAAACACACACTTCATTCTATTTTATATTTGTTTTACTAGTTTCCCTCCTGTCTATTTCTTTATACAGTGCTTTGTTGATTTATTTATTCATTTAATTAATTCACGTTGTTAATTAATAAACTGTTATCTCTTGAATGATTGGATTTATATTAGATGGGTGGTCGGTTACCAGTTTTGTTCTTCTTCCTTATTCAAATTTTACAGATGCAATCATTAAAAACTTAAATTTGTTAATTTTTTTGGGATTTTCTATATATGATAGTTTCTTGTACTAATTCTTGGTCCTTTATGGAATATTATGGAGTCTTAGAATTCAGCGATTAGGGCAAAAGGGTTCATGATAGATGCAGTATCCATTTGTTGATTCAATTATTGTTAAAGCTGAATTAGAAAAAATATAACCATGGGATTGTTACTCTTCCCTATTTAGTGGGAAATTAATTTAACGCCATTATTTGTTGCTCTTTGTTCTGTGAGGATGATCACTCAATTTAATTTTTTAAATCCTTTTTTACAAGGTAGAAAAATGTACGACCAGGGTAATAATATTGCAAAGAACTGCTCTTAGAAATGCAATTGATATTATTGTCATTATCTTTCTTTTGTGGGGTAGTAACAAATGACCTGCCTTGTTGAACAACTTGGTTCGGTTCGACATCGGGACTATTGTTCAATCCTACGGCTTTGGTAGTTAGGAAACTTATGGGATATAGCATCCCAAATATGTGCCCCCAAGGGATTGGACCCCTATATGTTGACTAGAAACCGAACCTCTCAACAACCTAACCTGGAGTTTAAGTGCCTTTTTTGTTCAAAAAATGTTTTTAAGGGAATGCACCTACCATTTTAGCTCCAAACACATTTGTCTATTTGAGCCAAATGCTAAAAGACAAATATAAAAGCACTTAATCATTTGAAAGGACCTTTGACAATATTAAAAGCATTATCTAATCCACTAAAAGCTGAATTAGTTCCCTAATCCACTATGAGCATTGCCTAATCACTTTGGTGTTTTGCGCTTTCTATTCTTCAAATTTAGGTAGTATTTAATTATTCATGGACTCTTGAGTTCATTGTGTGATTATGTTGTACCTTGACCTCGGAAAAAATATGGCCAACGGGACATAATTATTTGGAACCATATAGTTCAATAATGTTTGCGGGCGTGGTTTAGCTGTAGGACAAGGCAGAGGGATCATGGCATTTTGTCTTGGTCTGCGTAAGAATATGCTGTTATTCCTGGTGGATTTGGAGAAAAAATCTGTTTCATCTTCTGCATGAAATATTTTTTGTGGATCTGCAAGCTTTATGTTTGAAATTTATATCTAGCTTCTAAATTTGGAATAGGAGGACAAATGTTGCAAGCTTTCAGTTTCACTGTTTATTTATTTATTATTCCTCAAAGCTTTAATATGACTTAATATAATTTAATTCTTTGAAATTGCTAGCTTAAGTAGTCTGCAACTCCATGACCTTGTTGGATGATTGTCCCTGATGCGGCTGCATATAATTTAATGGTGAATCTGTGAAACTTTGTTCAGTGAAAATTTGTCAAAACACCGAGCAAATTTGGGTAACCTAACTTTGCACTAAGCTATCATCAGCATCATTGTTAGCAATTGTTCACTGACGCGATCCGTAATAGAAACCATCATTGCTACCATGAGCTTAAACAGTCAATGGTAAGGAATTTTCAAGCTTTCCAAACTTAACTTATCATCTTTAGAAATGACACACAAGGATAGTGGAATAAGGGACTGAAAGATGGGAAGCAAGAAATGGTAAGTTGGAGTTGCCAATGGTGGATAAGAGATACATGTGAATTTTTGTCCCTTTATTTTATCTATCTAGATGATAAAGGACAGTCCCTGTAAAGTTACAGTACACAGGGGTTATTCTTCGATTGATGTTTTCCTCCCAAGCTTATTGGAAATCTACTTAAGCAGTAATAAATGCAATTTGCTTCAGCGAATAACGTCAAAAAATCTTTGATCACATCCTTGTTATTTGGAGGATATTGTCATTTTGACCAACTGTGAAGAAAATAAAGATGTATAATGTGGTGTGTACTTACTAGGCCTGCTGTTATTTAGAGGGAATTGCTTCAGAAACTTTAATTTTATACAAGCATAAAGACCATGGGAGTTTACTGAAATAGTGGAAAGTTTCTCTAGTTATTCTTAGTGTGGTGACACTTCCATGTCTAGATCCTGTCAAAAGGCATGGTAATAGCTGAATGATTTTAGGCTTATTTACACAAGTTTCAGAGCTTACTGATCCAGAAAGGAGTTGTTTGGATATGACACCTGACTTTTTTTTGGTTGTTGCAAAGGGAAGTTAACCTAAGGGGTATTTAATGTTGATGGAATGGTAATAATGATCAATTATGATGTGAGTATTTGATTTTCAAGGCTGCTTTTATGAGGTCCGCATAAAGCACCTTCCTAAATATGGCGTAGTGAATTATATGTTCTTAAGATTGGATGACTGGAAAATTTAATTAATATTTGCTAACTTTTGCTGAATGTTGTGTCAAATGATGAATTGACAAGATCTTCTAAGTAAGCATTAATAACTTGTCTCAAGATCCTCTGCCTTCTGTCAACCTATTGTAGTGGTGGAAGTCATTGTTCAATTTACCTAGTAATCAATTGTTTCACAAGTTAGGTGAAGTGATAGTCAGTTCCCAGTTTTATGAGAAGCCTACAAAATATGACGCGCTATACGCCTCTTCTACTTATTGCCCTCTGTCAACCCATTGTAGTGCCGGAAGTCATTGTTCAATTTACCTAGTAATCAACTGTTAGGTGAAATGATAGTCGGTTCCCAAGTTTACGAGAAGCCTCTACATATGGTGCGCTATCTGCGCCCTTCTAATTATAGATTGTAGGCAATCAAATAGATTGGTCGAAGCACTATTTGAATGCAAATGGACAAAGATGTTAATGGATTTCAAACGAATATCTTTTATAAAATGGCAGCTGTGAATAGAAAGGTTCTGAATTTTCTATTCATAGAAAAGCATGCCCTCAGCTTTCAACATAATTGATGCACTCCTTATAGCCTTAATACTTGCAAGTATTACTAGGGCATTTTCAATTGGAAGCATAAAGCTGTACCAGAAAATTCTCTATAAAAGTTAATGATGCTGCTTGAGATTGGATGTACCACTGGACTCTTTGTAGTTCACTTCTCAGGCTACAGGTACCTGTATTTCATGGGTATGAAATGGGGACATTTCATCAGAAGCATAAGAGGGGTCTCAACAAGAAGCATAATGTATGGTGCCACGTCGGAAATAAGGGTACAATTAGTTGTTTTTATAGGTAGTGCTGATTTTGTCTTCTTTGTTTACGACCAAATGCAGTTTGTAATTTGTCATGAACATGAACAGTGCCCCAGCCTTAGGTGGAATTGCTGGAGTTATTTCTAGAATAATGCATGTTAAGTCAAATAGAACTTCTCCGTTGTATGCTTTTCTGTTGTTGACATTTTCATGTTGTGAAGCCCCATGCTCATAGATCTCATTTGAAATAGTAATTCAAAGAGAAAAAAAGAAGTCTTTCTATAGATTTTGCGACGGATTAGTGACATCTAAAGTACAAGGTGTGCATGTTTGACTTGTCAAAGCAAAGCAGCCAAAATATACCTTCTGAGGCACCTCCAATGAGCATGCTCATGCTTAGGCCTAACATGGATGATGCGCCTGAAAGCAAGAGGCAAATCTGTGCATGGCCTTAAGAAAACATTGTAATCTCATAGTTAATTCAAGAGGAGTTGTATTCCAGTTGTGTTTACCCAAGTATTGCATATTCAATGGAATTGGTTTTTCTTATACTAGAGATCAAATAATTATTTGACATTAATCTTTTTCTTTCTCCTCATTCTTTTGGATTTGTGTCTCAGAAGCAACACCCAAGACTATCATGAGAACGATGGGAGTGAAAGGCCTTACCCTTTATCATCTCAAATCACATCTTCAGGTTGTTGTTGGCACTTTTCTTTTAAACAACTCATATAAGTTGTTGCAAATATAATATGCTTTCGTGTATTAACATTTTTTCTCCCCCTTTTGTACTTTCAGAAGTACCGCTTGGGAAAGCAAGCGTGCAAGGAAACGACAGAGAACTCCAAGGATGGTATCTTTCTTGGTCTTTAGAATGAAGAATGATTTTAATATGTTCTGCTATGGTGCATGAAACTTCCTGTTGCATTTTCTCATTTCTTGTAAATCATATGAGAGGACATTTTTAAAAATGCCACATGACTATGTACGTGAGGAACCCATAGATAAAATTCTCCCGAAAACATTCTGGCAGTGTATCTATAGCATCAGCTGTAAGAAAACACCATATTTGTCAGGCTTTAGGGATTCTGGGATTCAAGATAGTTTACTAGAATGATTTTGTTTTCCATTTATTTTACCTCTTTTCTCATAAAATTTCTTTTCATTCGTTTTCCTCTCTCGGTACTCTTTTTCTTTCTTGGTGGGCCAGATTATATTGCTCTAGAAGGCAAGAACTGTTAATGACTTTTGAGACTAATAGATGTGCCTGAAATTCTTATTTATGTTGTGTGGTTGGCATTGCAGTTTCTTGTGTTGCTGAAAGTCAGGACACTGGTTCATCAACAACATCGTCAACCAGAATGGTAGCGCAAGATCCAAATGAGTATGTTATCATCCTTGCATATTAATTCCGAAACTTATCCATTTCTGCATGGTAGCTTGAGTGCTGCATTTCGTTTTTCATATAGTGGTTACCAGGTTACTGAGGCTTTGCGAGTACAGATGGAAGTCCAACGAAGGCTTCATGAGCAGCTGGAGGTGAGTTTCCTTTATGTCTTGGTTGGTAGATACATAGCCTTTCTGTTTCTGTCAACCATCTTAATTACTTGTACACTTTTCTTTATACCTCTTCTGTGGATGAGAGAAACAAAACTTCACAAGCCACTTTTTGAGGATATCACCATAATACCATTGGGGCTTTAACATAATTTGGACAAAATGTGGTAGAACATACTTGGCATACTGTCTGGCAATGGCTTGTTAAGCAATCTTTAGTTATAAACATGAAGCTGAGTTCTTCCTACTACAAAGATTTATTTTCTATCAATCATTTATCCAGTTTGATCCTATTTATTTGAATCATTTCCTATGGTTTTATCCCCACCAGGTTCAGCGACGGCTCCAACTCCGAATTGAAGCGCAAGGCAAATACCTACAGTCAATACTTGAGAAAGCTTGTAAAGCTCTTAATGATCAGGCCATCGTGGCTGCTGGGCTTGAAGCTGCTAGAGAGGAGCTTTCCGAACTTGCCATCAAAGTTTCCAATGATTGTCAAGGGATGGTCCCTCTGGAGAACATAAAAATGCCATCCATATCTGAACTTGCTGCAGCTCTAGAGAGCAAGAATGCTTCCACTATACCAGCTCGAATCGGTGACTGTTCTGTTGAAAGTTGCTTGACTTCAACCAGTAGTCCAGTGTCCCCAATGGGTCTGGGTTCACAGGCTGCTGCCATGAAGAAGAGACCAAGACCCTTGTTTGGTAATGGAGAGTCATTGCCTTTGGAGGGAAACATGAGGCAAGAAGTAGAATGGGTGATGCCTCATATTGGATGAACGACAAATTGGTTGTATCTTAGAAATGGAAACCCATTTTGACTTTTTCTTTTTTCTTTCTCTTGTCTAGTTAATCTAAATGTCTCCTCCTGTGTCAACTGTATCATCAGTGGTCTGTATATTCCTAAAGCAGACGATTTTGAATGTGGGGATGCCTTTAATTTTATGACATGGAATTGCCTCATTCAAAAGTTTTTCAAGTACTTTTCCTTTTGGGGTTAGTGGAAAGAGTTGTTTGAACTTTTGACATCATTATTGAAAAACATAGTGTTTTTCAATGGATTCCCTTTGTACATTGAGCTATGTCCTAGAAGACTCTGTGTTCACTGATTTAGAAGATAATCATCCGGTTCTTCAAATTGCCTATGAGCAGTGTGTTGAAATGTCCAGTCTACATTTATTTATTGATGATAAATTTATACAATAGGCGTGACAGCGTTGCACTGGCAGTGATAAATACTCTAGGCGTGACTACGTTGCAATAACAGTGATAACAACCCTGTTATTAATCAACTAATGGAGATAAAAAATAATAATAAAAAAGAAAAATATTCTCAAATTTTGCTCTTACAAGGTTATCTATATAACTACTGACATGCGACATCACAGTCGTTACAGCTACGGTTGGCGACGTTGCATTGAGGGATAGGTACAGTCCAACTGTCCAAGTAAACTATATTCTTATGAATGTGATGTTATGGTTATTTAGGAAGGAGTGAGGCAAGAGTTGTAAGGATTCTGCTGATGCTTTCTTCGTCGTCATAGGCCATAATGGCATCTCCACTTTTTAGAGAATCCCGTTTTGCTTAATCTTTACCCCCTTTTTCTCCAGCTCTCCACTTGCTAAATTCTCTTTTCGTCCTTCCTCATTATGCCTTTTTGTTTTGTAACGCTTTTCTTCTTTTGAAAGAACTACTTGCCTCCTCTATCAAACCCCATCTGCCGCAAAGATTTCAATGGGTGAGTTTCAATTTTTTGTGCCTTTCCATTCATTATTTTTGCATTAGTTGAACTTCAATTCTGTAGCTGAATTTGGGTTTCTTTTCTTCTGTTGTTTTACACATTGGGATGAGTTTTATGTTCGTCTTCCTTGACCTTTTGCTTATTATTTTTTGCTAGTACCGGTAGAAACTTCTCTGTTCATATTTATTTGTTCTTGCAAATATTTATTTGTTCAGGATATATGGATACTCTTGGAACTAGCAATTTGATTGTTTGGTTACCACCATGCATAAATATGATAAATGTAGTTGTCTACCTTCTTTGTAAGTTTTCTTAAGATAGCGGATAATAGGATCTGTTTGGTCGTCAGTATCATTTAAGTTAGTGCAGTCTTCATAGAATTTTTGTTTTGGGTTTATGTTAGGATCTGAGAAGGATATAAAACTGCTCAAGGAATTCCCTTTTGAAATGCTTTTCATACTTTGCCTGGTTGCCTTCTTCAACAGTCTTTGGTTGAACTTTCACCAGTAATCACCACCAGAACATTTGGATTGTTATTTCTGCTTTTTCCATGATGCAACTTCTTTGGCATTAGAATTATCAAACACAATGACTAGAACTGCAACATCCTTCCACTACCATCACTACTAGTACTAACCGGCATATCATGCCTACCATCCCACGGCGCAATCATTTCCTCAACCTATGGGTTTCACCACGTCATTGTCAGTGCCATTTGCTATGACTGCAATTACCTGAGAAGCGGCAGCTTTGCCACTTCTTAATACCGCCAACTCATTTCAATATTCCCATTTTAACCATCAATGCATGATGTAAACCATCAGTTTTATGCTTACAGTGTGGTGGAAAAGCTACTTGAATGATGATTTTCTTTATTATTGGTAAACTTGCAGAATTGAAAAAATGGGACCTAATATTCTTTAGTATATAAATAGATTATGCTGTTGGGATTGTAGAGGCATGTTGAAGGATTGTTGACTGTTTGATATCTTATCTTGAATGAGAGATTATGTATAAGGTGGATTGTGTCCATTGATGTACCGAAATAACAAATTTCACTATTCTGCTTTGCTGGCCAAACAGTTCAGATATATGCTTTTGAATTTGTTTAAGTTTCATTCTTTTTTGGCCTATTTCTGATTCTGCTTATGTTATCTTTAAGGCACATCTCACCCTTGCCCTCCTCTGAAGTACTTATCCAACAAAGTTAGAGGCATGTTTTGCCATTGCGGTTCACAAAACAAGTACGCAAGGTTGGATGCAAAGCTTGAGAAGAAAATGATTGAAGTTAAGAAGAGTTCATCTGGACATAGCAATTTCAAATCAATTGACAGTGTAATTTTACGATTCCCTCAGTTCAAAGACGGACTGAAAAACATTAAAAGTGTCTTTGAGCAATATGGTGGGTCATAATGAGGTTGCCTTTTTTTATCTTCTGTGATGTTTTAAAGATTTTATTGTAATTTGACTCCCTTTTCCTCTATTATGCCATCTATAGACGAAGACTCCAATGGAACTATTGACCGTGAAGAACTTAAAAAATGCTTAGAGGAATTGCAACTCCATCTTAAAGAGGAGGAAATTGAGGATTTGTTCAAATCTTGTGACATTGATGGGAGTGAAGGCATACAATTCAACGAGTTTATTGTTCTTCTCTGTCTGATCTATCTACTAACAACCCCCTCTTCATCTTCCGTAAATTTATCGACAAATAAACTCAATATTTATTCTTTTACTCCTTTCTCTCTTTGTAGCCCTCCGACTGAACCTGCACTAATCAGTGTCTTTGATGGCCTTGGAATTGTTTCAGATGTCGAAGATGGGCTCACCTCAGCTCAAGGCCACATTTGATGCTATAGTTGAAGTATTTTTGTTTCTTGATAAAAATGGTGATGGAAGGCTGAACAAGAAAGACATGGTCAAGACTTTGAATGAATCTTATCCTCGGGAGAAATCACCTGCACATGTAACCAGGACTCGATTCGGTATTGCCTGATTCACTTTCTATACTTCCAGTTTTTGTTCCGTTCTGTAATTGTGATAAAATCTTTTATTATTTTTTCTTTTGCTAACTCCTTTGACAAATTGCAGAGGAAATGGACTGGGACAGAAATGGGAAGGTCAGCTTCAGGGAATTCCTCTTTGCTTTGATCAGTTGGATTGGGATTGACAATGATGAAGAAATTGCAGAAATGGAGTGAAGGGATAAGCCAAGACGCATATATTTAAAGAGGAGGAATAAGCCAAGACACATATATGTAAATTGGGTGATGGTCCAAAATGAGGTCAGACTGAAACACCCCAAGTATATTATTTGTATTATCTCATGTCCACTATAATATCTTCCCAAATTGTAGAAACATGAATCTCTTCAATAAATTAACGGATAATTATGGTTATCTTCTTTCTTCTTCCAGAATTCTTCTTTTTGCTCTGTTGAAACTACAGTGAAAAAAGTTTTGTAAAGTAAATAATCTGTAGCAGAGATTTCACAAGAATTTACTTCATTTAAGTAGAACACGCTATACATTCCACACTATAAAATCATAAAAAATAAATCCAAGAACATTCTCCTATAATATTATACACATCGTATACCTCAAACAGTCTACAAAACTTGAATACGGCAGAAGGAAGAAAATTTCTAAATAAAAACCCTCTGAGCATGCTTTCACTGTATTCCAAGAGCTTGGATTCTCTTTATCAATGAAAGAGAACACTCATTTCTTTGTTTCCATTCTTCCAAGTTTTCAGTCATTTGGCCATCTTCCATGAAGCGTTTGTCATTTCCGTCAAGTATGCTCAAAATCTGCCTCATACTTGGTCTTAATTCTGGGTTGGAGAGTGTGCATGCAATTCCTAATTTTATGAGTCTCATTAGTTCTTTATGATTGTACTCTCCATTCAAACTTAAATCAACTAGCTCTGCCAACGGTCTTTTCCGTGCTTCAAATTCATGCGCCCTCTTCACCAGTAGTCCCTCAGGCAGCCGAAAGTCAACTGCCATCTGTCCAGTAACCACCTCGAGCACTACCACGCCAAAGCTATAAACATCAGCCATTGAGGTTGCTTCACCGGATTCTATATATTCTGGTGACATGTAACCAAAAATGCCACGGACTGATCTATTTCCACTGGTAGCTTTGCGATGGCCATGATCATTGCGTGTCAAGAATTCTGCGAGGGCAAAGCTGCCAAGCCGTGGGTTCATGTCCGGATCAAGAGTGATGGCAGAAGAGGTTATGTTTCTGTGAATAACTTGTTCATTCCATTCCTCATGGAGATAAAGAATGGCAGAAGCAAGTGACTTGATGATGTTGTATCTGTGGTGCCATTGCAGGATAGAGTGGCCAATTCTATGATTATTATGGAAAAGGAGGTGACTCAGAATGCGAGTTGCTGAATAATCATAGATAACAAGCATCTCCCCTTGCTCAGTGCACCAACCGCAGAGCTGAACCAGATTGCGGTGGCGAAGCCTGGCTAAGTTTTGGAGTTCATTGGAGAATCGTGTTCGCAATGCAGGGCATTTACTCATGCCAAGCCTCTTCACCAGAACATGCTGGTGGTTGTCAAGGAAGCCCTGGTAGGCTGTTCCAAAGTCCATTTCTGCCACCCTTTGCGACTCTGAGAAGTTGTTTGTGGCAGAAATGATTTCCTTGAACGATATTTCCCGTGGGGTTTCAACCATAAAGAAACTATTTCGTCGTTGACTTCTGCTATTGTTAGATTTAGATTCAGTGTTCCCCCCACACTCAGCTGTTGCATAAATGGTTTCTCCTGCAGCTGTGACATAATTCGAAGAAGGGGATGTGATTGTTGTGTTTGAGGCAGTTGTATTGGTGGTCCTGGTGGTTTCTGTGTTGCTTGTACTTGTGTTGGTTGGTGAGGATAAAGAAATGTACAGAGGGTGTGACTGAAATGATGGGAGAGCTGGCAATTTACCAGAATAACTGCCAGAAACAGCTTCTATAACCCATTTCATGCTAGGTCGAAGATGTGGATTGTGAAGCGTACAGAGTAGTGCGAGATGAGTTAGATGCTCCATATCACAAAGCTTGTAAGATCCATCTGAAAGCCGATTATCCCCTGCTTGTAAAACTTTTCCCTCATCAGACAACCTTCTGATCCAATCAAGCAAGATGATCTGATCATCTGGGTATGTGAGATCGACAGCCCTCCTGCCCGAAACCACCTCCAAAACCACAATCCCAAAGCTGAAGACATCTGATTTTGCTGTAGCAACAGAGCCTTTCTGGAAACTCTCCGGTGGCAAGTACCCTATTGTGCCACCAATTCTAGTAGTCTCTGCCAAATGAAACTGGTGATTTCTCGCTGATGATGTCCTCGTTTGGTACTGTAGTTCATGTTCAAGCCACCGCGCCAAGCCAAAGTCACCAAGTCGGGCATTGTATTGGGAATCAAGCATCACATTACTAGTCTTAACATCCCTGTGTATGATCTGAGTTTCCAGCTGCTCATGAAGATAATGCAGTGCAGCTGCTAAGCCTCTGATGATCTTCTTCCTCTGCTCCCAGTTCAAAGGCGCAGCAGCCTCCAAGTTCTCAGGCCTCCGAAACAGTACCCTGTCAAGGCTGCGGTTAGGCATGTAGTCGTAAACCAAAAGCAGCTGGTCTTCGTGCACACACCACCCTCTCAACCGGACAAGGTTCCTGTGGCGAAGATGAGCAACTGCAACCAACTCAGCTGCAAAAGTCTTCTCAAACCGCTCTCCTTTCTCCGCCAAGCATTTCACAGCCACCTCAGTTCCGTCACTAGGTAAAACCGCTCTGTAAACTTTGCCAAAACCTCCACTTCCAAGAACTTCATCTTCATCGAACCCATTAGATCCTATATAAAGCTCAGCATAGCTAAAAATCCTCGGATTGTCTCCACCAACCTTCTCCGACATTTGCACTCCTTCCATGTCATGAAACAAGCCGGAATGCTCTTTCCTTGGCGTATTATGATGACAGAAACAAACCCATTTGGCTTCATACAACCGCTGTAATTTATCAGCAATGAAACTCAAAATCCGACCCCCGCAGCCACGTCCATGTTGTTCCTTGACCTCTTGTTTTCTGGATACGACGTTGTGCACTCGAGACTTCTCATACGGCTCGATCTCATCGACGTCTGCCGGTAGAATGAAACAAAGGCGGTTCAGCTGCTGCATGGTGAATTGGTGATTGCTAGGATAAAACGACTAGTTTAGTAAATGAACATGGAGAGAGAAAAAGGTCGGGGAAGAACATGAAACATGAAGGAGGTAGCTAAACTAGCTCAGGCTTTTTCGATGTGTTTCAACTCCATGTTGGTGGGCATTTATTCAACGCGGTTAGGTGTGCATGGGTTGAATTGTGAACCATCAGCCGTCTAAACAAAGGAGCCTACCATGCATGACGTGTGCATGGAAGTTTCTAATGTTTTCATGTTGGCTGCTCTGAGCCAAATCTTTCTCTCAAGTTATGCTGGGAAGAGGAACAGAGCATTTGAGATATGTAACAAAAATATTGGAATACACATTGAATAATAATAATAATAATAATGTATTCATCGACCCTATGAACTGTAGTTTTGACTCATTCTTCTAGAAATTGTATCAAGAAATTCTTTAGGGAATGATTCCATATGAGAAAATTCTTGGTTTGTCTTTTTAAGCGCGTGAGTCCACGCCGAAGTTTCTTTCTTTTTATTTCTTTGAATGTCCCGCCCTAAAAGGTTGATTGATGAAAACTTGGATTTTGTTTGTTAGGTCAAAATTCATAAAATGCTCATCTTGGATTTTGTCCAAACTTCAAAAGAGTGTTTAGGTGATATATTATTTATTCATATCATGACAACTAATACGCTAACTTAAATAATTTTCTACCTACTTCTGATGTGAGTGAGAGGGAGAATAAAATTTTGAATTTGAACTATATAATTAGGGATGATAAACTTTTAACATGTTAATGCGACTCTAATATGAAATTAATTTATATAGCGGTCTGATATGAAATGACACCATTATTAATTTTATTAATACTTTATCACTCATTTATTAATTGGCAATAACTATCTTAGAGCTACTCTAAAATAAAGCATAAATTACAACTATACATGTAAAGTGATAAATAATAAAAGACACGTTATAATTTTGATCGTGTGGGTATGAAAGCGTGCTCTACCTTAAAACGGTTTCAACATAGCTAGACTCTTATTAATTTTATCAAAACAGAGTTTAAAATTCTAAGCACAACTGTTAATGCCAAGTTAAAGTGCTGCTCTTACCCATGTATAAAGATTTCATATGAGATAAAGGTAAATTAATCGTCATAATTATATAAAAGTTGACAAATAATTTGGAAAAAAAAATAACCTCATTCATTCCTAATTAATCATAATTAGGATGATACAATTGGATGAGAGTTTATGGATTAGTCCCTTATGATGAATCAAGTTTCGATGGCGTAATAATGTCATTTACACGTGGGATTGAAAAGATATTAGTGGATTAGAATTAACACCTTATGCATGACTCCACTAGCCATTGCTTTGCAATTCAATGGCAAGCATAATGACCAATTTGATGATATAACTTGGATTATTAGCACCGTTGATGATAAAATTCACTTCCTACACGATTCTTTCCCAAAATTTCGTCACATCACCTCAAACACGTCTAAGCATGTTTTCTTTTTCTTTTTAATTCTTTTTTTTTAATGTTTAATTGGAATTACATAGTTGCTTAGTATTAATTGGCTTAATGATAAAATAATCATTTCTTTTTTATCAGATCAATATTATAAGAGCTTTTTTTTTCTTTTTTCAAATTATTCAAAAGCATGTCTAGTGTATATCAAGATTTCTTTTAGATATCAAATCTGCATCATCAAAGAATTGATTTAAGAAGTTTTTAGATCATAAGTTCTGATTTCTAAATATTAATAAATTATATTATAATTAAAAAAAAATTTGAATTCGGTGTTGAGATGATGTGTGTGCTCAATTCTTCATAATCTTTCGTCACATATGTACGTATAGTAATGAGTGACGGATTTAGAAAAATAATTTATCGGGGCCTAAATTACATATTAGTAAAATTTTAAAATTAAAATTTTGAATGTATAAAATACTTGTTAATACATTTATGATTGTTCTCGACGTATTTTCAAGAATAGAAAAATGTTTGTGGTGATAATGTATCATTATTGTTAATTATAGTGTAGACTTTTATAATTCTAAAAGTTAAAGTTTAAATTTTGTGAATTTATAAATTTAAAGGGTTAATTTTAATAGATTTAATGGGGACTAATTTATAAATCACATGGTGCATCCGCCGCTGATAGTAATATAGGATTAAGATTTAATTAATTTTATATTCTTATTTAATAACTAATAATTATTTTTTTTTAAAGATTAACAAAAAAATTAATTCAGTTTTAAATTTAAATCCATAAAAATAAAAATTCAATAATATTGTGATTTCCCTTATAGGAATAAATAAATACCCACATGTTCCCCAGGTGAAATCATCTAATTAAAATGTCAAACAAACAAAAAAGTGTCCATTTATCTCATGGACCTATCAACAATCAACGAAGGAAAAAGGGAGGCGTCAATGCAAATTTGAATTATCTGGGAACGGCCAAAAGGTGCAGAGGGAGTAGATGGATAGGTGTTGCCAAAAAGTCAATTTGGGGACAGGTGTGTGATTGGGACCTCCGGAACCTTGGCCTTTTCATTTGCTTTGCAATTAATGGCGGCATAAATTTATGGCATTGATTGTGTTCAATTGCAAATTTAGTGCATTGAGGTGGTTTCTGAGTTGGTCGATCGGTTTGTCTACTTTGTGTTTGTTTTATTGTTTATGATCTTTAAAGACTAGAAAAAAGTCACATTTTGGGTTGGTACTTGGTTGGAGTTGAGAAGATATACACTTATTAGAAAATTTTGTGAGAGTTGGGTACACTCAGATGTTCTTGTTCCCATTAAACTTTGGAAATAATTTGACATTTTAATGTGATGAATTCAAATTTCAATGGAAAAGGAAATTGAGTCCATGCTCAAGTGAAATAGTTAGCATTGATATCTTTTAGACTTTTTTTTTTTGTTTTTTGCCCCCCCAAAAGTGTTGGTGCATGTGCCATGTGCGTGTGATGGAAACTAGTTGTTACTACTTACTTACTATTAAGCTAATTCAACTACCTCTTGGATTATTATTTTAAGGACCGTTCACATTTTCATCCTTTGTGCCTCATGATCGTTTATATATAGTGAGTGATTTTTCTTCTCTCTCTTTATTTTATCTATCAATAAGAAATCGAAGGCCATTAATATTGATTTTTTTTTTGAAGTTGTCTAAACAAACTAATAAATGTGTAATAATATTATTTTTTATCTACTAAATTCCATTTTCATTCAGAACGAAAATTCAAATGGTAATAGCCAACTCCGTAGCGTCTAGGTTATTGCAAAATTTTTGTTTAAAAAAAATGACGAAAGCATAATTTATTTGATTCAAATATTCTTATTAATTCCTTGAGATTTAACAATTTTTTTTCCTAACAGCCGCACTTCACCAAACCAAAGCTATTAAAAAAAAAAGAAAAAAGGGGTCAGAGGATGACATAATCAGTGATTCAATTACTGCTGCGAGGATTAGGTTACACAAATTATTCTAAAATTTCTACCCAAGTTTTTCTTTTGCCTTGGCGGAGGGTTTTGAATTTTGATACTAGAATTAGTACTTTTCTTCTTGATTAATTTTAAATTACCTACTACAAGTTTGGGGATTTGGGTTAGCGTGTTTTAATAAATAAAAGTGTAATCATATATAATGTTGACCTAAGTACACCTCTTTGTTAATGGATTCCAATCCAATTTTACTATGTTTCATCAGTTCACATTACGTTCTATGGATCAAAGATCTAAAATATGGAAGCAACATGCGTTTATAACTTTATATTATACGGCTCTACCAACTAGTCAATTCTCTCACACGTAATCTTTATTTTATGGTCACATAAGTTTCCAGTTAAGTAAGAGAAAACTACTTGTAGTAGTAGCCTAGCCTAGTAGGGTAGCATTACGTTTTTCAAATAGAGATTTGATAGTTTATGTAAATCATACATGGTATTAATCCTCTAAAATCCCCAAAACTAAAACTTCACGGATTCCTTAAAACATTTTATAATTCTATAAACTGTAAAACGAAACAAATGAATGACACCCATGTGATTTGGTGAAATAGTTATCAAGACTCTTTTATTATTTAAAATAGGGATATTATCATTTTTTCACCAAAGGTATTCTGACACATCATGTCAGTATTACGGTTTGGTAAAACTATCAGTTTATCACCAAACATTTAAACTGTTAGTATTTTCCTACTATTCCGTTAAAACTCAGTTAATATGTAACGGAAAATTCATAAAAGGTCAATTTTACCACTAGAGCGTAAAAGATGATTTTACCCTTTAAGAAGGAAGAACAACAAATGATGATTTAATTACAAAATTTATAAAAGGTTAATTACATGGTCTTTTAAAAGGTCAATTTTACAAAATTCATAAAGGGTAATTTTTGCCCTTTAAGAAGGAAGAACAACAAATGATGATTTAATTACAAAATTCATAAAAAGGTTAATTACATGGTCTTTTACGCTCCAGGGGTAAAATTGACCTTTTATGAATTTTCCGTTACATATTAACTGAGTTTTAACGGAATGGTGGGAAAATGCTAACAGTTTAAACATTTGGTGGTAAACTGATAGTTTTACCAAACCGTGGTACTGACACGATGTGTTAGAATACCTTTGGTGAGAAAATGATAATATCCCTTTAAAATAATTCACACAATTTTTTTGTAGGATACACGTATCTCTTTTTGCACAAATCTTAAGAGTGGGTGCTTATTTCTAAGTACAATAGAGGTTCTTTATATCTCAAATGTGTGATCATTTCTGAAAATAAATGGATTTTCTAATTTGTAACCGTTTTGCAAACACTTTAGAGGCATCGCTGTCATTTTTCCAATATTAAGTTCTCGTTCTGCTGTGGAAAAAAATTATAACTATCAAACAAAAGTTAATAATATATAGTAAATATAAATTTTAAATAATAATTTTTGACAAAATTATTAAAGATATAATAAATTTTTCATTATACAAGTGAAAAATCATATCAATATAGCTTACAAGATATAACAACTAGTGTTTACCAAATATTTTGGTGCTGTAACTTAACTTTTAAGTTACAGCTATCCAATCTCAATCCCAAATACACTCTAAATAAAAGAACCTTCAGTTGAACATATTTCTCATATTCATTCATCAACCATTTTAGGGCTTAGGCCATGTAAAGCAAAGACCAATCATCACTCACAATCACATTGATCTAGACTTAAGCTAAGAACACAAGAGTGTAAAAATTGAAACTTTGCTATTCAGATATACCATATATTCGTTTCATGTCGCAGTATATACACAAATGCATTCTTGTCTTTCAAGAAATGGTCAGAACAATTATAGCTGTAGCAAATGATTTAAGGGCTGATATCAGCTTAATCTAAAGGTTGATATTTACTGTCCTTAAATAGTGACAGTTACGTCGCATGATTCTTCAATGCTGCTGACTCTGATTACCTGTCATTGCCTTGTCGGACCATGCTCTTATTCTTGGATTCATAAAACATAATTATGCTAGTGAGTAGAGGCATTTTATCGAACATCTAGTTCATTGCATGGAACCTTCATCAATCTAACTAATACTGAATGATGAAAATTATAGTAACCATGCAGCAAGATGGAAACCTCAATAACAAAGAGTTATATCCCAAGAGCTGGTTGTGGGCAGAATTGTTACCGTCAACAGATTGTCTTCAGCAATGAATTTGAATTCCTCATTGTTTGAGTTTAGTAATACTGAACTTGGCTTTGTCCTTGAATATGCGCCAAAACTCCCTCCTCCTCTTCCCTTGATGCGTATTTTAGAGCTAGAAGCATCATTAATCAAGTCAACTGACTCAACAGCTCCTCCAGAATTATACATATTCGTCAACCCAATAGGAGCAAACTGAATCTTCTGATTGTAAACCTGTAAAAATTATTCAGAAGTCTCAGAATTCGTGTAATGAAAACAAAGAACTGTGAACCCGGGCCGCGCCATCTAGAGATGGCCCACGAGGGGGGCGATGCTAGGCACGGCATGCGCATGGGCATGGAACACACATGGACATGGCATGAGTCTGCATAGTAGGGTACGGTACGAGCATGTTCCATTAGGGCATGCAGTGCGGCACAACATGACTCACACATGGGCCTGGTTAAGCTGAGTTAAACCTGAAATTTTAGACAGGTGGGCCATAAAATACAACATTTGAAAAAGTGTGAAATAAACATACTTCAAATTTTATAACTCAGTTTTTAATTAACTAAATTGAATAAAATTAAATATCATAACATTTTATTTATACATTCCAGTTAAATGATCTTGAACTTTTATATTAACCTAACACTCGAACTGAATTTGATAATTTACTTCAAATTTCAATGACCTATTGCATTGTTTTACTTCAATTTAAAGAATTAATGATATAGTTGAATTATATTTTAATATTTTTTTTCAATGTAATTGAATATATTAACTTTCAATCTAATAAAAAATTGTCAAACTCATATTAAAATTAGAATGCCTATTATTGTTAGGGTTATGTAATGTTTTCCATTCTAATTTGTTCCATTAAAAAAAGTTAATATTTTTTAAATTATTAAATTCATTAAAACACTAAATTTTGATTATATATATTATTATTATTATTATTATTATTATTTTTAAATAAAATTACTTTAGCCAAGTGTTCTAATTTCAAGTCTTAGAAATCGCCAAAATAAATAAATAAATTTTTTAAATTGAAATAGATACATAAGGGCCAGCCCACGGCCCATACATGCCATACTACATTTGGATAGTGGGCTTGGCATGGGATGACTCAGTATGTGGGCATCAGCATTAATAGGCCTCTTTCTTCTTTTAAACAAAAAAAGAGGCCTCTTTCATAATGGGCCATGCCGGCTATTTCCAAAATTATATGATCTTTTTTTTCCCAACATATGAAACTCAAAAGTGTATTAATAAAGAAAAATCAAAATAGAAAGTGGAGCAGTTGTCCACAAAGTAAGAGCATTTTTAAAATGTTTTATAAATTTTACTTTTTAAATATTTATTTACTTACTTATGTGGTAAATAAAAGAGTGAAAAAATATGTTATTCTCCAAAAGACTGCTCAAATAGAAATAAGATAATATTATTTTAATTAAAATAATTATTTTTTTAAAGAAAAAAGTCAATAGTAATTAAAGAACCTCTCTTTCTTTCTCCAACAAAAAATAATAAAATATAAATTGAAGAGGGAGAAAGTAATTCTCTAAATTTAAAGAGAGATGATAATTTTTTATTTAAAAATCTTAATTAGAGTATCTTTTATAATCTTAAATGCTGATATAACTCTTTAAATAAGTAATAAAATTTTATTTGAAAAATTTTTTAGTGATGCTCTAAGTAAAAGAAAAAAGCTTCTAAACTCATTGGAGTTGTGGGCCAGTGGTGGGTTGGCAACCTCAACAATGTTAAGGGTACCAGTTCAAGCCCTTATGAGTAATCTATGATCTCCTTAAATATTGCTAGTGTTAGTAGAACTCCGAACTAAGAAAAGAAAGAACTCGGGATGCTAACCAACCTTTATAGGAGATACAGTGAAGACATCACATTGCATAACCTTTAATGCAATACCAAATGATTCTGCCTTTGCTAACCGGAAAAGAGAACCTGATTTTGACATGACAGTGGAAAAATAATTAAGAAAAATGGATGAAAAGTTCATCTTATTCCAAATGCTGCATCTTGTATACCTACCTGTATTGAAGGAAAAAACTGCACAATCCCCGGTCCATTGCTCTCCAAAAACCTCTTCGAGGTACTCAACATCAGCGGGAGAGACCTTCCCAGATATCACAGAATCAACATTTTCCTGAACAGAGCTTTCCTTTTCCATACAAGGCCAACTGCCTGCTCCTTGGCAGTTGAAGACTCCAATAACGCCCGTACATTTGTTCAAATTCCAAATTTTGAGAAGGCTATACACAAACGTTCAGGAAAAAGGCAATGAGAAAAAGAAAGAAACAACTCAAAGATCAGGAAATTGAAGTCATCAGATGGAGATACCTCTTCCCATCCATAACTGGATCATTGAATAAACAATCGCGCGATGGCCTTCCTGGATATTTAGCTCTAAGCACTGACCCATCAGCAAGTACAAGCCTTTTAAGTATTTTGAAATCATGCTTTCCAGGTTTATCACTGTTGTCAAAGTAGCATACATTATACATTATTCTAGGGCTGAATTATGAACAAGTAGCAAGCTTCTACCAAGAATAATGCAATTTACCTAACATAGACTCCGCAACCTCCCACAGCCCTAGCAACAACATGAAACTCAGCTGCACAATGTTGACTCTGAAAGTTGTCAAAGATGTTGGTCACTGATCAGTACCAGAATGTAAAAAGGAAACCCATAGTTAGTTCTATGAGAATGCGTTTGACATACATAGAACATGTCCCAGTCTGGGACAACCATTTCACCAAGAAATATGCTGTTGAAAGCCACAGCTGCTATGTGCAATGTCTGTGTCGTTGGATTTTTTGGATAGTAATCATCAGATGCTCGGGTAATAGCACTTCTTTTTGAACTGAAATCACAGGAGTAAGCAAAATTAATTAAACCTGATTCATGTCTCAAAGGGGAACATAGAGCATTGAAGTGCATGAATCATGTACTGGAAAATGGAATCCGTGTTCTGTGCCATGCAGCAGATTATGCTGTTGTCCTTGAAGTTGGTGGCTATGGACTCCTCGAGTGCTTGTTGAAACTGTCTAGTAAGTGAAACTCTGCTTCTTAAACCCGAGCAAATGGTTTCCAGAATGTTCTGAACATCAACTTTAACCCCATCCACACCCTGTGAAACAAGATACTTGTGTAGATCATCATAAAACTGAGAAATTTTATCAGGATCAATAGCACCAATGCCATACTTCTCCATACAATCAATGGATAAGTCCCTCATACTTGCCAAATTCCCAGGTGACTGCACCGGGTATTTCATCTCCGGATTATACATTTTAGTTCCTGAAGAGTTCAGAACAAGGCCTCCCCAGTACCCCATCAGGGCATGCCACATATAGACATACTTGAGAATTCAGAAGTTGAAAGAAATTGAAAAATGTATACAAAAAATTGGAAATACCTAAAGAAAGACGTATACTTTATACTTTCGAGTATTATGGGTAGCTTACTTGAGGCAAAAGTTTTTCTTAATATCTAAAACAAAATCCTTCAGTCCACTTGTTTCTTTCTGATCATCAAGTGTCATTCCCCGAAATTTATTGTTCTCTTTGATACTCACTAATCTCCCACCAAATCTGTAATTTAGGGTAACCACAGTTACATATGCCATCACAATCAACGAGTCCCAACATATATGTATATATAAACTTACTGTGACCCTTCAGCAAATGGCTCCCCTTCTATTTGGAACTCATTAATTGTATCTTGCCACCCATCATCTATAATCAAAAACTTTGCAGGCGTGCCTCCCTCGGATAAACTGATAGAGAAAAGAGTGAGAATGGTCTGAAATAAAGAATCCTCAAAAGCACGAAACTCCTATTGAACATACTCATTCTTAAAATATTATGTTGTGACAATTTGTAAAGCATGGCACCATATTTTGATTTTGGAAGAAAAAGATCTATGACTCAATACTAATTAACCTCTTCAGGCCATCTTTGATTCCTTGAGGATTCACTTCTTGATAAAAAGCATCCCATGTGCACCAACCAAACCAATCTAACATTCCTGGCAGCTGCATTCAAAATTTACCGAAGGATCAGCACATTGTTGATGTTTTGTTTCTTTTAAAGATTTAGATACTTGCAAGTGTATAATCTGAGAACATTCATTTGATCTGCAAAGATATGAATGAAGCACACCTGTTTGGTTTCTCGGATTGAAAATGTTCCGAGGTGTGTCTCCAGTATTCTGCATATCATCCAAAGAGCATAAGGGTGCTACCAACATTTGGCTTCATGGGCATAGCCCAGCTAGCTGTGAATGTGCTTTTTGCCCGTAAGTTTGAGTAATAATAAGAGGCAAGAGTTGGTATTTAGAGGATAAGGTTTCTCATTTCGAATCCAAATCTTAAAAAAAAAATTAAAAAAATCCTGCCTGTTGTTGTTGTTATCATTACTTACCCAAGCTGCAAGCTTAGCATCATAATTAGTTGACTTAAAAACATTTTCTAAAATTCATTTTACCCTGAAAATTAAAGTTTGCTTAAAGAGCTGACCTACTTCATAGATTCCTTCACCAAATCAAATGGATTGTCTCCGAAATTGACAAAAACTGCTCGAAGGGACTCTGAGGTAACTATATCCGGATTACCTGTGAAAAAAGGACAATTAAGTGACAGAAAATGTATGAAATAGACATACGAATATGTGATTGTTTATTTCAAATTATTGAAGTGATCTTACCACTTTCAATACAAAATTCAAGTTCATTGGATGAGTTCCCTTGCAGGCTGCTTCTAAATTCACCATCCAGGACGGGCAAGAAAAGGATATAAGAAGTAGAAGCATCGTCAGAAGTTGGTCCCTTTTCTTTTTCACTTGCTTCCAGGAGTAGTATATGAGTTTCAATAGGAATTGTTAAAAAAAAAAAAGTTCAATAAGAATATGGAGGCAAAGAACAAAGAAAATTTCTTAGGATTTGAGACGTGTTTGCACACTTTCCTTTAAGATTTTATTTGCCCTCACCAATCTTGGTTTGCTATAGAGTTTTAATGGTAAATTACCCCCAAGATATATCAAATCCTGAATACAATCTCTAACAAATAAGATTGTATTTCCAGAACATATATGAAACCTACAAAATCTGATTATTATATATTGTATGTCTTTCTTTGATGAAGAAGATGTTTATTTGAAAGAATACAACCATTAGAAAAGGTACTTCTTCGAAGACACTCTTTTGGTTTGAATTTGCATCGATTGACAATAAGAAATTTTCAATCTTGCTAACCGTTTTCCAATTGACGCATTTCTGGAAATAAACGGTTAGCCGTTTTCTCAATAAACGGTGAGCCGTTTTATTCCAGAATGTCAAAGAAGTTGCTCTCTGTAAAGAATGGTTAGCCGTTTTCTCCAAACGGTTAGCCGTTTCCTCTAGAACAGAAAACATGCTCTCTGGAATTAAACGGTTAGCCGCTTTCTCAATAACGGTGAGCCGTTTTAATCCACAACAACAAACATGCTCTCTGGACTTAAACGGTTAGCCGTTTTCTCCAGAAACGGCACACCGTTTTCGTCCAGAATATCAAACCAAAAAACTTGAAAAATGTTACAATCTCTCTTACAATCCCCCACTAGATTGTAATATTTTTTCAGATTTATTAATGATAAACTTATACCTACAAAAAGGTATCTTTCGATTTTAACCTTTAATTAGTGAGTGTATTTCAAAGTATTTACAAGACAATAGTGTGCTAAGCATTAAACTTTTTCTCTTAAGTAAATACCGGAGATACATCACATATAAGCTATCCAGATTTCAAAGTTGTGTTCCAATATTTAGCACTATTCCGGCCTTGTGCTCTATCTTGGATTCATGAACATTTACAAGATTAAACCATGACCTTGTTAGAAACGGCACCATTTCTTATGTTCACTTAGGTGAAGTTTCAAATCATGTCTTTAGCTACTATAAGACTTGAACTTCATTAAGAGTAAATACTCAACCTCAACCTCGTAGCTATTTGCACCGAAACTCTCAAATGGGATTATTTATTACTCGGTGCCAAACCAGTCACATCACAACAACTTGTTATTACCCATTTAACTATGGAGTAGCGGTACAACTACTACATAGTTGGGTTACCGTCGTTGGTGACTTTATTATGCAAAGGTTTCAATCCCATTCCAAAAGATGTATCCTTAACTAAGTCTCTTGAAATACCTTTTGTTAAAGGATCTGCTAGGTTCTTATTAGTCCTAACATAAACAATATTAATAACACCATCTGCTATTAATTGTTTCACATATTCATGTCTCAAGCTAATATGTCTAGATTTTCCATTATACACTTTATTATAAGCTCTAGACAATGTAGCTTCACTGTCGCAGTACAAAGAAATAGATGGCATCGGTTGTGGCCACAACATTATATCAAACAATAAATTTCTCAGCCATTCTGCTTCTTTGCATGCAGCTGCAAGTGCTATAAACTCACTTTCCATTGTTGAATGAGTTATGCACGTTTGTTTCTTTGAAGCCCAAGAAACCGCTCCTCCAGCAATTGTAAAAATCCAACCAGAAGTGGGTTTATTATCTCTTGTATTGGTTACCCAACTAGCATCTGAATATCCTTCCAGTACTTCAGGATAATCATTATAAAACAAACCCAAATTAATGGTCCTTTTAAGATAACCAAGTATCCTACCAATTGCTTTCCAGTGTTCAACACTAGGGTTACTCGTGAATCTTGACATTTTGCAAACTGCAAATGCTATATCAGGCCTCGTACAATGCATAGCATACATTAAGCTACCAATAGCACTAGCATATTCTAGTTGTGCTACTACTCGGCCTGAATTCTCTAGTAATTTAATACTAGAATCATATGGGGTATTAGCTTCTTTAAATTTCAAATAATTGAATTTAAGAAGCACTTTCTCTATATAATGAGATTGACACAACGAGTAACCCCCACTATGTTTATTCACTTTGACACCTAAGATAGTATCTACTTCACCAAGATCTTTCATCTTAAATTGTGAAGTTAAATACTTCTTTGTATCATCTACTCCTTGCATATTTGTTCCAAAGATAAGCAAGTCATCAACATACAAGCATATGATCACACCAAAATCATTCGTAAATTTAAAATATATACATTTATCAACATTATTATGCTTAAAACCATGAGATAAAATTACTAAATCAAACTTCTCATGCCATTGTTTTGGTGCTTGCTTTAAACCATAAAGAGATTTGACTAACTTGCAAACCTTTTTCTCATTTCCTGGCAAAACAAATCCCTTAGGTTGTTCCATATAGATTTCTTCATCAAGATCACCATTAAGAAAAGCTGTTTTAACATCCAGTTGATGCACATACAAATTGTTCAATGAAGCAATTGCAAATAGCACTCTTATAGAAGTTAACATAGCTACCGGAGCATATGTATCGAAATAATCAATACCATTTCTTTGCTTAAACCCTTTGGCTACTAATCTAGCCTTAAAAGTTTGCAAAGAACCATCATTATTGTACTTTCTTCTAAATACCCATTTGCTGCTAATTGGCTTAGATCCTGGAGGAAGATCAACCAAGATCCATGTTTGATTTGACATAATCGAATCCATTTCATCATTTACCGCCTCTCTCCAGAAAGAAGCGTCTCTAGAAGACATAGCCTCGCTGAATGTCTTTGGATCTTTTTCAATATTTAACAACAATGGTACTTTGTTAAGTACATTCTTTCTATCTCCTTCAACCAAGAAGAGTAGTGCTTGTGATGAAATAAAATCCGGAGCTAAACTCTTTTCTTTCTTCTCACGTTGACTCCTCCTTGGTTCGAAAGATGTCATAGACTCTTTCCTTTTATTATTGTTAGTGGAGGTACCAGGAGTGTTAACACATGGTTGATCAATACTTGATTCTAATTCAATATTGTAATCATGTTGAAATTTATTTTCAATAAATTCAACATCTCTAGATTCCACAATCACATTAGAATCTAAATCTAACAACCTATAAACCTTGGAATTTTCAGCATATCCTACGAAAACACTTTTTATACCTCTAGCACTCAACTTTGATGACTTAGGGTCATGTATTTTATAAAAAGCTAAACAACCCCAGACCCTTAAATACATCAAGTTTGGTTTTCTTCCTTTCCAAATTTCATAAGGAGATATATGTGTTTTCAAGGATGTAATTCTGTTATGAATATGACATGCAGTGAGTAATGCTCCCCCCACAAATTATTTGGTAGTTTTGCATTAAAGATCATGGAATTTATCATATCCGTGAAAATCCTATTCTTCCTTTCAGCCAAACCATTTTGTTGAGGAGTAAATGGAGCTGATCTTTGGTGAATAATTCCAAATTCTTCACAATAATTATTAAATTCAATTGAGAAATATTCACCACCTCTATCACTACGAATCATTTTGATTTTCTTATCTTTTTGGTTCTCAACTTCAGCTTTGAAAATTTTAATTTTATCAAAAGCTTCATTTTTTGTTCTAAGTAGATACACATAAGTGTATCTAGAACAATCATCAATAAAAGTGATAAAGTACCTCTTACCTCCTTTTGTTAACATGCCATTATACTCACAAATATCGGTATGTATTAAATCCAATATTTGAGTATTTTGTTCAGCTTTAGGAAAAGGTTTCTTAGTTAATTTAGCTTGGATGCAGATTTCACACTTATGACCTTTAACATCATTGCAATTAATCAAACCATGCTTAGACATGTATTTCATAGATCTAAAGTTCAAGTGTGCTAATCTAGCATGCCAAACATCACAAGACTCAACAATATAAGCTAAGTTAATATTATTATTGTTAATGCTGAGTTTGTACATTCCATCACAAGAATACCCTTTCCCAACAAACAATCCATTCTTTGAGATAATACAAGTATTACCCTTAAGCACAATCTTAAGCCGATGCTTACACATATAACTAGCAGAAATAAGATTCTTCCTAACGGAAGGTACATGAAAGACATTATACAATATGACTTTCTTTCCAGAAGTGAAGTTGATCTCAACTACTCCTTTCCCTGCTACTATGGCTGCATTATTGTTCCCCATGAGAACCATTTGTCCTTCCGTTTCTTCTTTGTATGATAAGAAAAATTTCTTATCATTACAAACATGAATTGTTGCACCCGAATCGAGCCACCAATCATAGGACTTAGTTTCAGCCATATTGGTTTCGGTAATCATGCCAATTTGTATTTCAGAAACCATAGCACAAATCTCTTCAGATTTGTTTTCAATAACATTAGCTTTATGGGAATTCACTTCTTTTTTTTTTCTTCTTGAATCTGCAATCACTTTGGCGGTGGCCTTTCTTACCACAAAAGAAACAATTTCCAGAAAACTTTTGTGTGCTGGACTGCTTGAATTTCTTGTCATTCTTGACTTTAAAATTCTTTGAGAATTTACTAGCTTCAACAACATTAACTTTAGTAGAATCATGCCTATCCTTGGATTCACGAGACCTAGTCTCTTCTTCAATTACCAAGTGTTTTTGTAATTCTTCTAAAGTTATGTTCTCTTTACTATGAAGAAGTTTCTTTCTATAATCATTCCAACTTTGAGGCAATTTAGCAATAATAGCCCCAACTTGAAATGATTCAGAAATTTCAACTTTTAACTCTTGAAGCTTAGCAACAATAATTTGTAACTCATGTATTTGATCAAGAATGGATTTTGTGTCTACCATAATAAATTCAAAATATTTAGATACAAGGAATTTGTCAGTACCTTCTTTCTCCGTTTTGTATTTGTATTCAAGAGCATTCCAAATTTCCACCGGAGGTCATAGAATTGTAGAGATCATATAACCTGTCAGAAAGCGTATTGAGTATATGACCCCGGCACATCAATTCATCATCTTCACGTCGTTTCCTTGCAGCCTTAACAACTTCGGTAGCATCTTCTCTTGGTTCTGGAAATGGTTTCAATTTCGGATCAAGAACATATGCCACTTTAAGAACAGTAAGGAGAAAGAACAATTTTCCCTTCCAACGAGTGAAATTAGTTCCATCAAAACGATCGAGATGGACACTAGGATTCAGAAATGATATCAAACTCTTCTCAGCCTCCATTTGCATCAATTAAATAAAACCTTAAAGATTTTTTTTTTTTTAAAAAGTTCAATAAGAATATGGAGGCAAAGAACAAAGAAAATTTCTTAGGATTTGAGACGTGTCTGCACACTTTCCTTTAAGGTTTTATTTGCCCTCACCAATCTTAGTTTGCTATAGAGTTTTAATGGCAAATTACCCCCAAGATATATCAAATCCTGAATACAATCTCTAGCAAATAAGATTGTATTTCCAGAACATATATGAAACCTACAAAATCTGATTATTATATATTGTATGTCTTTCTTTGATGAAGAAGATGTTTATTTGAAAGAATACAACCATTAGAAAAGGTACTTCTTCGAAGACACTCTTTTGGTTTGAATTTGCATCGATTGACAATAAGAAATTTTCAATCTTGCTAACCGTTTTCCAATTGACGCATTTCTGGAAATAAACGGTTAGCCGTTTTCTCAATAAACGGTGAGCCGTTTTATTCCAGAATGTCAAATAAGTTGCTCTCTGTAAAGAACGGTTAGCCGTTTTCTCCAAACGGTGAACCGTTTTCTCCAAACGGTTAGCCGTTTCCTCTAGAACAGAAAATATGCTCTCTGTAATTAAACGGTTAGCCGCTTTCTCAATAACGGTGAGCCGTTTTAATCCACAACAGCAAACATGCTCTCTGGATTTAAACGGTTAGCCGTTTTCTCCAGAAACGACACACCGTTTTCGTCCAGTATATCAAACCGAAAAACTTGAAAAATGTTACAATCTCTCTTACAGGAATGTCACTTGCTGAATTTCCCATCCGAGGTATCATCCACCAAATTGTAAATCTAAACAGACTGAGTAATCTCACATCCTTGCATCATACACACCCATTAAACTTCTGAGTCGGATTATAATGCATCAGGTGCACTGCACATTGCACGAAATTTTTTATCACATCTCAAATTTTTGTTGCAGGGCTTAAATTTTTAGAGACTTGAGAGATTAACCCCTTAACACGAGCGGCAGACTAGGCTTATGCTTTGGGTAACCATGGCTCCGAGACTGAAAAAGATAACAAGAAAAATCAAGGTCTAAATTGATTTTATGTATGGCTCCCTTTATCTTATTGCCTACATATTTTATGATTTCTCCACTATAACATCGTTATTAATTTTGGTGATATAGTAGTATAGGCTACTTTAGTTTATATTTCTTTTTTTTTCGATTATGACCGTTGTGTCAAACTAAAGTCATTACTTGAAACGTACAAAAAGAACAAATTGAGAAATACAATGAAAAACTTAGTCCACATATAATGAAGTGGCATAGTCATTTTTAAATTTATTTATCTATGTGTAGAACTCACCTTAAAAAATCGATTAATAAGGGGAAAGCATCCATGAACACTATATTCCCATTTATTAAATCATTATATTTTTCCTGCGTGGGATATTGGATCCGAACAGGGATATGTATCATTACTCCAACGTAAAACGAAAGGACAAGAAGAGGAGGTGGCATGGCTTACTGAATCACTCCAAGCTTGAAAACATGGCGTGAATCCGCGGAAGTAGCAGTGGCAGCCACAAATGCGGATGTGTTGGTGAATGGGGTCACTACCACATTTCCGGGCACACCAGTCAATGCATCTTTTCCAGTCATCCTGAGGTTTCCGTCTTCGAGTACAGGCGTTCCGTTTACAAACATAGAATGTCTCCATCCCTCTTTGACTTTGAAAGACAATGATGCTTTTGACAGAAGCCTCTGCCTCTGCCTTTGGCTCGGGTTCGGGTTCGGGGCAATGAAAGGTGATGATGATGATAGTCCTGAATTGATTCTCAGAGAAGCCATCGGTGTACAGAAATTGTTCATACTGGTGGTGGTGGTGGTGGTGGAGCGAGTCATTGGTCTTAGAACCGTTAAAACAGTTACAAAAGGAAGTGTCAGAATTCTCTTAATAGGACACCATAGGAATATGAGTGATGTAAGTTGTTTCTGCAGTTGATAAGAGGGAGGAGATGATGGGCTTAGTTTATTGGCCACGTTTTTCACTTTTTAAATGCTTGATGTTTCTTCTTTATTAATTTATCATTTTCAATCTTAATTATCATTGGATTTTAGTTTCTAAGTATGTATTGTATCCTCTCATTTGAAGATTGGGTTTTGGAGCTTTCTTTGTCACTTGCAGCAATAAAGAGGTTACCTAGAATGAATGAGACGTCTATTCCAAGATAGCCGACCACTAGGGATGGCAAAATCCCGGTCCGGGTCCGGGTTTAGCTTTTCCGGCTCCGGACCCGGATACTATTTTCTTTTCTCGGACCCGAATTTTAACTCAGATTTTTTCGTTCGGGTCTGGGTTCAACCCGGAAAAATCCCAGTTTTCGGATTCCGGGTTTTGAACCCAGATTAATAAATCAATATTAATTTTTAAAATTCTAAAAAAAAAAATTAATACATTTCCAAGTAATAACACATATAAATTAATCAATAAAATTAATTAAAAAATAATATTAAAATTAAATATCTGGGTCCGGGTTCCGGATGTCCGGGTTAACCTAAACCCGGACCCAGATATATCCGGGTTATAAAAATTTATTCCGGACCCGAATTTTTTTACATTCCGGATCGGGTTCAACCCGGCCCAGATTATCCGGGTTCGTCAGGGTCCGGGCCGGGTCCGGATTATTTTGACATCCCTACCCACCACCAAGCCAAATTTACGTGTGGACAACCTTTTCTGTGCCTTTCCATTCAATATTTTTGTTGGGGCTGAATCTGGGTTTCTGTTCTTGTGTTGCTTTTACGCATTGAGATGAGTTTCATGTTCGGTCATTTAGTGTAGTATTAGGTGCTTGCCATTAGGCTAGAAACATGAGGCCACCAGGTTAAAATTTAAACAGATAGTGGTCGTGCACCGTATTTTTTTTCATTTTAGGTGATTGTCACTGGGCTAAAAAGTTAAGCTTATAAAAATTATCTGACGTAATGTTAGTTAAATTACGTAATAATGATACTTAGATATAGGTTACAGTTTTCTAAATATCTCATTATTCATCCTATGATGTAGATTAAACTATTAGTTCATTAAAATTTAAAATCTTGAAGATTTTTAATTTTAGCTCTAACATAAGGCTGCAGATGTGCAGATGTAGTTTGTCGATGGATTTGGTATTGATGATAATTTCTTTAACAATTAAAAGAGAATAACAGAAAGAAACTATCATAAATTATCTTAATTTGACAAGAAAATTAACAAAGAAGAGAAAGATAAGAGAATTTATTGTAATACATAAATGATAAATTTTGAATTTTCAAAGAAGAAAAGAGCAAAGAAAGAATTAAGACAAGATGACCTTTGTCTTTTAAAAATTCCATAAACTTAGAAGGGGTTTTTTAGAGCGACAAATACTAAATAGATCATTAGAGCAATTAATACCCCCGCTCGCACCCTTTGACAATGCCCTTGACTCTACGTACACCAGAAATTTAACCAACTAAATTAATTACAACCTATGTAAAAATTATATTTGTAGACTAAGGTGGAGTGACCTGTCAAAGTAATAGGTTTAAGGTAGATGTAGTACTAAGACACGGGTTTGCATTTCTGATTGGTTCCATCTTGTTTCACCTCATATTTTTTGGTTGAATTTATCCTTGACTTGATATAGTTGTAATCCAGAACTGGCCGTGTCACTCTTTAAAAGGGAGATTTTTATTCAATTTAAATGAAAAATCTGACAATAAAATATATTTAAAATACTAGAGATTCTGGAAATATAATTTATAAATAATTTTCGGAAACCATTTGGCACCAGCCTTCCTTCTGAGACTCGGCGGCGTGGTCGCTATAAAGACCCTCTTGCTTAGTCTAGAGTTCGAGGGGCTACTTGACTGGACTGGACCTTTTTCTAATCCCAAATAAGGTATTCTAAAATACCTTTTTTTTTTTTTTAAGTTAAACTTTTTAAGATGATAAATATATTTGACTTTGTGTGGGATACAAAGAAAAAAAAGAGTGTATAATGTAAGCTAGCTATAGATAAGTCGAGAAAAATCAGTCAAAATAGAAATTTTCTTTGTCGTTCTATAATTTCTTTCGGCTACTTGATTGACTTGTCTAAGTTGTCCAAACATGTTCAAATTGCCTCTCCACTTGAACAACTATGTTTTTAATTTGTGCAAGTGGAGGTGTATTGTTTCAACTTGTAAAATTTAGTAGTTAATGACGTGACTTAAAAGTATTGATTACTTTCAAGTATAAGAATGAGGTTGAAAACACAAGAAATCTAAAAATTTAGAAGTCAATTATTAAATAAAGTTAATTACAAAAAGAGAAATTAGTCATTTAAAAAAGTGTTAAGATTACGAGATCTGTTCTTAGTATTCAAATTATAGTCATAATATTATCTCATAACTAGAAAATAGAACCGCGATTCACGCGGCTTTGAAAAAAGAATTTAGTATTATTTTTTTTTCTTACTTTACACTTGATGAAACTGATAAAAAATATGAATTGATTTTTTTTTTTAAAGATGAGACAGCCTTATAAAAAACAAAAAAAGCTATTAGCCAGCAATACAAATAAAGAAGCAATGCAAGATAAAGAACAAAATGAGAGAATATATTATAGATTGATTTTATTCATTCCAATTGTGTGTGTACAAAATAAAAAGATGAGCTCTCCTTTTATAGTTACATAATCACTCCATGAAATTAATGAAAAATTATGGATCATAATTCCTTGTGAGATAGTGGGAGTTATAGGGAAGCTAAAGGTTGCTAATGGGAGATAGTGGGGAGACTAAGAGATATATGTTATGAACATCTACATTTATTTTAATAAATTCGTAACACTCCTCCTTGGATGTTCATTACAAAGAATATGTCTCATTAAAATCTTTACATAATTGTTATTGTGTAATAACAATCAAATTAATTATGATAAGATGAAAAGCCAAAGGTAAAAGAAAAATTATCTATTTATTAGATAATAGAGAATATACAAAGATGAGAAATGGTGATGCCACATCACCTCCTCAAGTCCCAACTTTATATATATACATAGATTACATTTTTACTAATTTAATTATTAATTAACCACTTATGGATAGATATGGGGATAAAGTACATAATATGCCATAGCTATATTTTTGTGTCGATATTAGGTCCAAATGCTAGATGGATCCAAAGCAGATCTAGATCTATAGACTAACATGAAATGAAAATAACAAGAGAAAAATATAACTAGTAAATATATAATTAAAATAATAAACTAAAATCTTACTTAAGAGAATAATTACTTCTATAGTTTAAAATAATTACTTCCTTTACGTCCTACTTCAGGAGGCCTTTTCTGTTCCCCTAATGGTGTGAAATTTGTTTTATTGAGGTGACAATTCGTAAATCGTGTGGCAAAAATATCACCTGTCAAGGGTTCCAAATATATGATAATTGAATGTCAGTTAAACCTAATATAGATCCTCAAATGATGTTGAAGTCCCATCTTTGTGTGCTACGGGAGTGATATATGAACATACATAACACAACTAAAAATGCATAGATGGGATATTTCAAGTTAATGACCAACCACAAGTTGTAATGGAGAATATTGATGATAAGAAGAAAATCTAAGATGAATTAATGCTTCAGCATGTAAATTAACATGACCCATATAGATATTGGTAATTGCATACTCAATAGTGAAGTTCGTGCAATTACCTAAAGTCTTTTAATCAATGATTCTACCGATCTATTTTGTATATTTACATAAATATATAGTAATCATCAAATGTTTTCAAAAGTAAACTCACCAACAATATCAAGATGTATGGTTTTGATATGATAATTTGGAAACTGTGCCCTTAATCCTATAATTTGGATAAGTATTCTAGCAAATGCAAAGTTACGTGTGGACAACAAACAAACATGTGATAATTGTGCACATGCATTAGTTAAAACTATAAAGTAATGAAATAGCCTACATGATAGATAGGTTGGCCTATATATATCTCATTGAATTCTTTAAAGAAAAGTTAGAGATTCAAAACCCATCTCAGAAAGGGATGACTTAACCACAAATTTGTCTTGTGAGCAAGTGGTACAACTAATTTCATTGGACAATAGAATCTTTTGATTCTTTAACGAGTGCCCATGAGAATTCTCAATAATTCTATGTAACACTGTACATCCTGGATTACCAAGGTGATCAAGCCATAATACAACAATTTTTGCATCAATGAATTTATGGTTCACTGTTGCGTAGCTTTCAATTGGATTTATAATTGTATAATTTCATCCAGATGAGAAAGTTATAAGTTTTTTCAATATGTATTTCTTGCCTGAGATATTTTGAATAATGTATAAATATTCTACATTATTTTTGTTTAAAGTCCCAATATGATATCCATTTATGTGGATCTCTAAAATTTAATAGATTTTTTTTTCTGAATCTTATATCAAGCATTTGGAATATATAATTTTGTTCAATTTGTTAAAAAGATAATTGCTCTTTTAGAGCCTTCAATCGAGTTTGCAAGACTTGAAATAGTGCTTATCTTTCTTTCAAAAAACTTTAATTCCAAGAAATTTTTTATTTATTTTAAAGAGTAGTATGTGTGATTCCACTATCAACCAAGCATACATCCCAATTTTCCTTTCCAGGATAGACAATTAATTTCTAAATTCATATCCCTTTATTCAAGAAAAGCTCATGTTAGATATCAGAACTATTAAAACATAAAACATAAAACATAAAACATAAAACATAAGGTGAATATAATATGATAACAAAAGTACAGTATAGATAACATTAAACAAAATAATAAATAAAGTTTAATTAGTATGAATAGTTCCATAAGTAATTAAATAATCAATTCTCCATCTTTGGGTCCTTGAAGAATTTCGAGATATCAAGATGAGTGAGATCTGTAAAATCTTATTCATTAATAGAATTAGCCTTAATATTATTTCCTTTGCATGTTTTGGATGCCTAATAAAGGTCTATTTCATGTTACCTTGCATGGCAGAGACGTGACCAATGCCTCTTTTTTTCTCACATGGATAACAAATGTCATCATTATTTTTTTGGAAAATTTACACCAATAACCATAAAACTTTTGGCTTTTTCCATCTTAACCCCCAAACAAATTTCAATCAACATTAGCCATAAAAACACCTTTGAGAACAAAATACCCCTCTCTCCTTCACCCATCTCTCCCCCAACACTCTCTCCTTCACCCATCTCTCCCAAACTGAAGAAATTCCCATCGTCGGCGGCAACATCAGCCCTCGTCGGCGGCAACTCCATCCCTCATCGGCGTCCGATCTACCATCTACAGCCTTCAACAAAACCTAGGTTAACCATTTTATTTATTTTCATTAATTTAAAATGAAAATTTAGAATAATAGTGGTTGTAGTTTGAGAAAAATGGTGGTGGTGTTTGCGGTGGTTGTTGTTGTTTTAGGAGTGTGTTGTTTTGAAAGTGTTGTTTGAAATTTGTATAACCGCTGCCTAGCGAAGGGCGCTAGAGTGCACGCGCCGCTCGCCCAAGCGACGGGCGCTAGCTCGCGTCCGTCGCTGGGCAGCAGCGCGCATGCGCGCTCTCCTGCTGTCGTACCAAATTACAGTGGGGTTAAAATTTTTTTTCCGTCAAGTCAATTTATTTTATTTTTATTGTAAATGCAATATAATAATGTTATAAATATTACAGATACATGACGAAATCAAAATCATCGAATATCGAAGTAGACAAGATGTATTTTCGTTATGCCGATCACTTTCCGGGTCGAATTTCAAGCATGTGTAATTTATCTTCGATCGTAAAAGCTATCAAGGAAAAATTAACAAAGTGGCAGTTGAATCTATTCAAGAAGGATATATTTGGGTATTTTTTGGAGTGTCGAAGCTTTCCATTTAGTGGGGTAATTTTGCACAATCTTTTACTGAGGCAAGTGGCCCATGAAGATGATAGGCATGAGGATCAGTTATGGTTTCAAATTGGTGAGCATTTGATTCGCTTGTCAATTGTAGAATGGTGCCTGATTATTGGACTTTCATATGATGTTGATACCGAACTAAGAAATAACAAAACGGTGCATAAGCTACAAAATATGTATTTTGGTGGTGTGCATCGCAAGATCAATCTTAAGGAATTATTTAAGAAGTTGAAATTCGAGGAAATGTACGATATGGACGCATTAAAGATTGCACTCTTTTATTTTGCGGACAGAGTACTAAATGCAAGAAAAAATCACTGTCAAATCAATTTCGATTGGCTTAACGAAGTTGATGATATAGGGTACTTTCGAAATTTTATCGTGGGAAATGATATACGAGAGTCTTGACGATGCACTATTCAAGAAAGACCAGAAATTTAAGACGACCCGGTTGAAAAACCCAGATCATAACATTGAAAAGTACAAACTTTACGGCTTTATGTCCGGGGTTCAGGTGCGTTGTTTTTTTGTTTATTATTAAGTTTTATAGTATTAAATATTTGATAGTTGTTTTAATAGGTTTTTCAGTTTGGTTGTTGCAGACTTGGATTTACGAAGCGATCGAAGGTTTGCCATCAACATGGGTCATGAAAACGATGAAGAAGATTCCACGCATCGTGCAATGGAAGCCCATGGCGTCTTCGAGAATCAACTTTGCTGAGGTTTATTCGTTCTTCAACGACGAATCTCGTCTTGTAAATAATATGTATTAGTTATTTTTTTAACTTTACTAAATTTAAGTTATGTATACTTACTTAAAATTTTGGATTTAATTTATGGCAGGGAGACGTTTTACAAACCATTGAGCCGAATTCAAAGGAGAGTAACAGAAAATATTAGCTCACTGTGAAGGATTACATGTCAAGCATTCCAGACTGGGTTCATAAGGTCGGTATCCTTTAAGTACTATAAATTTTTTAATCGAAAATTTTGACTTTTCATTTACTAATTTTAAATGATACTTTATACAGCACCAACCCTCAATCAACGCGATGCCGTCTGTTACAAGGCAATCAGACGAGCATGATGACATACCAAACCCAACACCAAAGCAGTGTCATGACACTTCTGAGGATGAGGTGGCTGTTGATGACCACCAGGACCAGACAGACAACTCTGATGGTCGAGTAGACTTTCGTAAAAACAAAGTCTGGATTTATGACTCATTACTCATATTTCGTGACGACAAAGATACAAGTTGAAATTCAAGCCACTTGAAGTTATCTTCCCTCGATGGTTGGAATATGTTGGCTTCTACAACATCCGACCTGAGTTGCGGAGTGCAGACCCCTGAAAAGTTATCGCAGTTAAGAGCGCGCCACAACAAGAGCCCGGAACTGGCGATTGCGGTGTTTTTGTATTGATGTTTACAATGTATTTAATGCTCGGGCTTAGATTAGAGTTTAACGCTAGTCATGTCGAGTACTTTAGAAAGAAGATTGCAGTTGACATATTTAATGACGATATTGTATTGTAAACTGTTGTAGTAATTCGAATGTTGAAACTTGAATTTTTATTCTAATTTCCGCACTTAAATTTATATAATTTTAATGCTCATATTTTAATATTAAAAATAAAATTTCATGATATATAAGTATACAATACACAAAAAATAATAATAGTTTTAACCAACGAATCATCGAAACAATACAACTAACTTTGAGTCGACGCAATGAGATTCTTACATCGCTTATGATTATGGCCCAGTTCATGACATCGCCCGCATCTTACAGTCCGCCGGTTAACGTCCTCGCCAGCCGAGGGTATTCTAAACTCTTTACGACGGCTCGGTGGTGGTGCCTCAACTGGTGGGTGTATTGCATCTCCTGAATTTCATCTGGAACTTCCCAATCAGCCACATCGCCAACTGGCTCCACTGGTTGTGCATATACTATCGCTAACGATTCTGTAGTGTAAAAGTCCGAGCAAAGGTTAATAAAATCCACCCGGTATGTTAGACACGCCGCAATTGCATGAGCACATACAAGCTGATCAAGTTGACACACTCTGCAGGAGCAAGTTTTCTTTTGCAAGTCAACCAAACCTTCCTTAAGGCCACCACTTATAACTTGAAATCGATACGGAGACACCGGCCGAACTATCATTCTTTCAGCTATAGTTCTCATTTCAATGACTATTTCATCTGCCCATGTTGTTAGCCGAGTACTCATTGATTCAGCCACAATTTTCTTATCATAAATCCATTGCTACAATGTTTTCCTAAAGTGATCAACAAGATGAGTAACAGAAAATTTTCGCGGTTCCCTCATGAAAGAATTAACACTCTCCGCGATGTTGGTGGTAAGTATGTTGTACCTCCTACCTTCAAACTGAGACCTTACCCAATTACAAGTACGGATATTATTTTCTAAGTAATCAGCCGCACCCGAGTGGATCATCCACAACCCTTCAAGTTGTCTCTTAAATTCCTCGTGGCCATATGCTTTGGCTGCATTAATAAAGGAAGGCTCAAATTCATCCCAAAGAGCTTTGGACATTCTAAATTGTGACTTAATATTACCTTTCACGTGGTAAAAACAAACGCTATGAGTTGCATTGTGAAATACTTTAAGAACGGCTCTTCTTATGGTAGTGCATCGATCAGAGATAATTACCAACTCAGGTCTATCGCCAATCACTCCGTGTAACTTTATCATAAACCATTCCCAAGCATCATTGTTTTCTGAATCCATGATCCCAATGGCTAACGGATACAATTGATTGTTACCATCAAGACATGTTGCCACGAACATGCTTCCACGATATAGCCCCTTGAGATAAGTACCATCTACAGCAATGACAGACCGAATGTACTGCATAAAACCCTTGATGGAAGATCCGAGTGCTACAAAATAGTACAAGAAATTACCATCTCCATCCTGCTCGAGGTGAGTGACTGTACCCTCATTCGCTGTAGTTAGTACGTGAGAGTATTTAGGGAGCAAGTTGTATGACTCTGCAGGGTTGCCTCGAACTATTTCAAGACCAACTTCTCTCGCCCGATATGCCTGCTGGTATGTTAACTGAACACCGTATTCCTGTTGCATATATGCTCTTATGTCATTTAGAGTATAAATCCTCTTATCTTGAATATATTTTTCTGTGATAATATGACTGACAACCCGGCTCCTTACTTGATGACGTCCATCAACCAATACCTCATTATGACAAATGTGTACATTGTCAATTCTCCGCACCACCCAAGGAATATTTTGCTCGTTCGAACTTTTAGTTGCTCGAATACGCCATTCACATGATTCCGAACAACAGTGAGCCTCAAAACGTGTCGTTGTAGACCCTGCAATCTTGAAATCAAACTTATCCCTAAAGGCAACCTTGCGTAGTTGTAATATAAACTCATTCTTCTCAGCAAATAGCTTACCCACACTGATATCATCTGAGTCACAACTGCTAACAAAACTTGGAGCAACCATGTTTGAAGGCAAAGTTAGAGCAAGCCTTGTGAGGGGGTCAATTCTCCTTCTCGATCGAACCATAGGAGGAATATGTCCATTGCCCTGTTATTCACAAGAGTATTGTCTTCACACTCATCCTCATGTTGAAACGATGGAATATTCGAAGGACCGGCTCTTCCATCATCACCATCATTATTGAAATGAGTGCCCCTCATACTATTAGAAGGTTCTGCACAAACATTATCCCCTTATGTCTCATCATGAAGATCATCATTATCTCGGAAATCATTGTTGTGATACGGAGAATACCGTTGCTCCAACGACGTCGTTATTGGAAATACCGTTGCTCCAACATCCTGTAACGTAATACCGTTATCATCAATGTTGTCATAATTGTTGTGGATTAGAGAGTAATGTTGCTGCAACGATATTGTCCTTGGCAACACCTCTTCTTCATTATCGGGGTAAGACATATTTGCTCTAAACGAAGTTTTTGTATCGACATGTGGCTCAATACCTTCGCTCAGAACTCGAGGTAATGTGGTCACGAATATAGGAATGCATCCAAAATTGGCTACATTAGATGCTATATGCAGCACAACCCTCACCATTTCATCATCAAATATATCCATGGACAGTGCACACATACGATATAATGTGTTACTAGACCTCAAAGTTGTCTTCATTGTGATACTATATTCATTAGGGTTTATTTGTAACACCTCGTATACTCTTGCCAATAACTGATCAAACAAACAATTTTTCCCAACTAAAAAAGCTCTATTTTTACCATTCACATACTCGATACGGCCATCCTCTAATGTCTCCCACCAACCATCGTAATACAATTCAAGTACAACTGAATCCATTAAGCCTGAAATTATAAAAAAATAAATTATTTGAGCCCTATCAAATTAATAGTCAGTTATAATGAATCTGTCTCTTCATGCGACAGGGTGCTTGTCGCACGAAGATTGCCGGTCGCTCCAAGCTTCGTGCGACAGGCACCCTGTCGCACCAAGTTTGGTACGACAGGCAGCCTGTCACCAGATTCACCCACGCCAGATTCACTGAAACTCTTGAGCAAGTTTAGAAAATAACACATACCACTATGTAATGCCAATTAGTGTTGGGTCCAGATAAATTATGATCGGATTTCACTTTTATAGTTACCTTTTGTCGTCCCCGTTGGTTGATGATTCAAGAGTGGAAAACTGCATTTGGTTTGACGAAAAGGGAGAAAGAGAGTTGCTTTTGGTTTGTAAAGAAGGGTAATTTAGGGAGAAAAGCGTGTGTTTGACTAATGTTGATAGAAAAAAGTTGAGAGGGTTAGTTATGAAAATAGCAAAAGTTTATAGTTATTTTTGTAAATTTCCCTATTTTTTTTACGATGTAGAAATGAAACACCCTTGTTTTTACTCGTTGTTCTGTAAATATTCCATTTTAGATGGTGTTCATCTTTGTTATTTTGATTTTTTGAGTTTTTATGACCACTGTGGGAGTGATTACCACATTTGTTCTGCCTTCTTAATTAAGTCACTTATTTCTTTGTTCATTTCCAATCGCTTTTGGGAATGGTTTAGATCTAGATGGATGTGATTGATATTCTTCATCAAGGGCTCAATGTTTTACTTAGCTATCAGAAGATATGATATCAGATCTGAATATTTACAGAATCAGCATTCTCGATATCATTGCTGTATAGGCTTGGCAATTTAGCCCGGCCCTATTTTTAGACCGAATGACCCGAACCTAATGTTAAGGGCTTTGGCCCGAATTTTTGGGTTTCTGGTCAGGTTCGGGCCAAGATTTTAAGGCCCGAACAAATTTAGGGTTAGGGTTGGGCTTAAAGCCAACCCGACCCGACTCGACCCTATTTTAAAAAAAAAAAGAAGCTAAGTAGCCAACAGTCTAACACACGCACACATGACACATCACATTCACAGCATCACACACGCACACATCACAGACAGCAATACAGCATCACACACGCACACATCACAGCTCTCTAACGTTCTAAACCGTAAATCCCAAATTCTCAAAAACCCTAAGCCAGCCACCCAGCCCACCGCCGAATCAACCAGCATCATCACTGTCGGCCGCACGCTAGCCAATCAGCCGCGTCTCATCGTCGCGTGTCTCGTTGTCGCGTGTCTCGCCAATCAGCCATTGTGACTGTCCGCGACGCCGCGACGTGAGTGAACCAGCCAGCCGCCCTTTGCCGTATCCATCTGCCAGCCACCGGCCAACGCACAGTTCTACCGCCGGCATTACCGCATTTCTTTCTGAAGCATTGGTAATTTTAATTTATTAAAAAAATTTTGATGCGGTTGAATGTTGATGCGGTTGATTCTGATGTAAAATTTTTTCATTTAAAAATTGTATGTAAAGAAGACTGATGTAAAATTTTGTCATTTAAAAATTGTATGTAAAGAAGAATTTGTTGGGATTCAAATTCTTTGTTTATCTTTGTATCTTGCACGTTTTTGTGAGATTCATTGATTTGTGTTGAGAAAAATAAAAATAACAAGTAACACATGCATGTCACAGAATCGTTCTTAATTTAAAAAAAATGCTGACATGTGAACTTGATTTCTAACGTTGATTAATTTTATTGTCATTAAAAGAAGTTTTGATAATCTCATCTGAGCATCACTAAAAGTTATTTATAATATTAGCTAATTATATTCATAATGATTATGTAGTTACCATAAATATTATATTTTAGCTAAATATAAGTTTAATCATATTACGAGTTTATGAATTAACTTAAAATGATTATAAATGATTATGTAGTTACTGTAAATTAAGTTTAATCATATTTTGAGTTTCTAAATTAACTTAAAATTTATAAGTTCAATCATATTTTAAGTCTATAAATTAATTGCAACTTGTTACATATTTAATTTAGGTCATTATGTCAAATTCACGTGAGGATTCTCATGTTGGTGAAGAGAATACAAATGATGACATTCCTCTTGAAGGGGTTCAAGAAGTTGAAGGAGTTGAAGAGGCATCCCGTGGTGATGATGGGGTAGAACAAAGTAGTAATAAAAAAAAGCGAGGTATGCGAGAACCTTCTTATGTTTGGGGATACTTTACCAAGGTAACCATTAATGGTGAATTGAAGGCGAAATGTAATCACTGTCAAGCTAAGTTGGTAGCATCTAGTCATAATGGAACCTCACATTTGGATAGACATTTGAAAAAATCATGTAAGGCAAAGGGTGTTCCCTCAGTTCTTGATAGCTTACAAAAAACTCTTAGCGTGACGAGGAAAGATAATGGAACAAGTTGTATTGAGATGAGAGAATTTGATCCAATTGTTGCTTGGCAAAAGATAGCAACCTTGGTTGTAAAGCATGAGCTACCACTTAATTTTGTAGAATATGAGGCATTTAGGAATTTGATGTCTTATGCCAACCCTTTGGTGAAGAATTTGAGTAGAAACACTTTAAAGAGTGAGATTTTTAAATTGTATCAAGCTGAAAAGGCAAAAGCAATGGCTTTGTTGGATAATAATGATAGTAGGGTGGCAATTACTACAGACATGTGGACTGCGAGTAATCAAAAGAGGGGTACATGGTTGTTACGGGACATTTTGTGGACAAGTCTTGGCGGTTACAAAGTCGAATTTTAAGGTACTTTTCTTATTACTTGATATTTATTTTAATTCAATTTAATTAATTCTAAAATTTAACTTTTTGTGATGAATAGGTTCATATATTTGTAAAGTCGATATTATGTTTACTTATTTCTAATTAATTTTAAAATTTAGTTTTTTGGTAATGAATAGGTTTATATATTTGCCAGCTCCACATACCGCTGAATTTCTTTCTGAAGCATTTTTTAAATGTATGTTGGATTGGAATGTGGATAGAAGGATATCGGTTGTAACTTTAGATAATTGTTCCACCAATGATGCTATGGTTGATAGGTTGATGGGATTGATTCCAGTTGATTCTATGTTAATGGATGGGAATTTTTTTCATATGAGGTGTGTGGCTCACATTTTAAACCTAATTGTGAAGGATGGGATGAAAGTGATTGAGGAGTGGATTAAAAAGATTAGGGATAGTGTGGCTTATTGGAACGGGCACCCCAAAGAGGGTAGAAACTTTTAAGATGGCTGCGTGGCAATTACAAGTTAAGTGTGAGAAAAAGTTGGTACTTGATTGTGTAACTAGATGGAATTCTACATATGTTATGCTTGATGTTGCTGTGAAATATAAAATAGTCTTTTCTAGACTGCAGCAGCGCGACAAACACTGCACCTCTTTGCCAACAGATGAGGAATGGGAGATGGCTGAAAAGATGTTGGAATATTTGCTGCCATTTTACTCTATGATAGAGTTATTTTCAGGTACACAATATCCCACATCTAATCTTTTTTTTCCAATGATATGTGAAATGAGGATTAATTTGGATGAATGGGAGCTTTGTAATGTGTCTGTGGTTAGAGAAATGGCTGGTCAAATGATTATAAAATTTGATAAATATTGGGCCCAAACTCATGGGATTTTGGTGATGGCAGTTATTCTTGATCCGAGGTTTAAGATGCAATTGGTAAATTATTATTTTCCACAACTTTATGGTGAGGGTACTGCAAATGAGATTCAAGGGGTGCGCAATTTAAGTAACGATTTGGTTAAGTTTTATGAAGTTAAGAGTGGGAGTGTGAGTGATGCGGTTGTTGGTGAATCTTCTTCGGCCGATGTTCGTTTTAATTTTAATTTAGGAACTGGCCGTAAATTTTTTGATATAAGGAAGTTTGAGGCATTTGCAAGCCAAAATAGTGAGACCATTGTATCGAAGTCCGACCTTGAGAGGTATTTAGAAGAGCCTTTAATCAAATCCACTTTGGACTTTGATATTCTGAATTGGTGGAAAGTGAACCAAGGCAAATACCCTATTTTGGCTCAAATGGCCAAGGATATCTTAGCCATTCCCGTGACAACCGTTGCCTCTGAATCGGCATTTAGCACTGGAGGTAGAGTCTTAACTCTACATCGGAGTAGACTTCATCCTACGACATTGGAAGCGCTTATGCGCACTCAATATTGGCTATGGGCAAACTCCAAAGGTATGAATATAAATAATGTACAAAATATTTAAATAATTGGTTTAGTAATAATTTTATAAACTTGAATTATTTTCTCATTTTTTTTTTATAGGTAAAATTCTCGAAAGTGAAATTTTTAATGGAGAGGAATTGGTGGATGAAGAAGAAAGTGACCCGCAAGTGTTGGAGTAGTTCTTTTTTTTTAAAAAAAAAGTTTGGTTGTGGAATTGAATTATGAGTTTTTATTTGTATTATTGTATAGGACTTTTTTTTTATGTTGGGTTATGGAACTAAATTGTGTATTTTTATTTATATAAGACATGAGTTTTTTTTATTTTTTATGTTGGGTTGTTGAATTGAATTGTGTATGGTTAGAATTATTGAAAAATTACATTGTGTGTTTTTAATTTAATTGTATTATGTATTTTTCATGTTGGATTTTGGAATTGATTTGTGTGTGAAATGCTTTTGGAAATGATTGAAATGATTGTGGAATTGGTTGTGGAATTGATTGAAATGGTTGTGGAAAGTAGAATTGAATTGTGTTTGAAATTATTGAGGAATTGCCGAATTAGTTGAAATGGTAGTGGGTGGGATATGAGAATTGAATTGTGGGTGGAAAATAGTATCGGTAGGGTCCGACTCTATGTTGGCCCGATTCGGGTCGGGCCCGACCCGACCCAAACTATAAATAGGTAGGGCTTTTTTAGGGTTGGGCTTTAATTCTTTGTTGATCGGGTCGGGTCGGGTTTGACCAAGCCCGAGCCCGACCCGAAGTTTTGCCATCCCTATTGCTGTAGGACTATATTTGATACATGAAAATTGGAGAGTGTCTTTTCAAGCATCGCATTTTCGCCAACTTGTTCACCTCACAATTTCAGTTGTAAGGTAATGCAAAACAACTCAAGAGTTATAATCAGGTACTCTCGAGTAGTCTCACAATCATAAGTTTATCTATTCATATTGTGATTTAAAGAGGAATGTGTCCCTATAATAGTTATATCTTTCCTTCATATTATTATAAAGTTAGTGGGTCCTCTACTGTCAAATATTGAGTTTTTAAGCTTCCATGCAAATTATGGTAGAGAAGAATCATGATTTTGGTCTTATCTTGCCGAGATGCCTGATTTTCTTCCTTTATGGTGTCCTCTAGACCCACAGTTGGAGATGCATTTTGGCACCTGAAGCATAGGAAATATAATTACTTTTAGAGACATTGAGAGCGGGAATTTGTAGATTTGTTAGGTTTGACGTGTTTTCAAGAATACATTGCAATTAGTAGCTCTTAAATCAATAAGTCATGCTGATGACGTGTAATAAATAAGGTAACAATAATTAATAAGAAAATAAATTTAAGAGAGAAAAATAACAATTCTTAATTCTTTCTTCGTATTGAATAGGGATAATATGAATGGAATGCCTTTTGCTTACAATCTCATGGCTATTCATAGTGAAATTGCTGCATCAAGTTTAATTAAAGAATCAATGAACTGTAGGCTTATTAAACTTAAGCCATAATGAACTACGTTAAAATGATGGTAAATCTACTGTTTCAGAACAATCTAAAGTATCTGTAGTTTCTTTTATATTTGTCAAAAGATCTTAAAAAGAGGCAGCGCTTATGTTACATTTACTGGAAGAAACAGCCGGACAATATGGATAGTTGGATTTGTCATTTCTCAAATCCAACGGATGGAAATAAATATAACGTGGAATGAGTTACAGCTACAGGTGGTCAAATGATTATTATAACCAAAAGAGGGGCAACCTGCCAAAATGGTTCTAAAAAAAGGCAGCTAAGGGGGTTATCGGTAATGAAATCTTAGAGGGAAAAGACAAATCAGCTGCATGAGTAGGCTACGTCATTTTTCGTGACCCATGAGTCCATTTTTTATTTTCATGATGCAGAATCAAACTCATGTTATGCTGCACATATACTAGTAACTCATCAATTCCATCTTTTTCCCTACTTTATTTCGATTCACCATTCAAGTTTTTGAATAATTCATATATTAATGTTGTTTATCAGGGCCAAATGAAATTCTGGTAGCCGTGAAAGTTAGTTCAATATTTACAAAGTTACGCATTTCCTTCTTATATCTAAGCATCTCCGATTTTACACTTATCATACTAATGAAAGGTAAAATAAGATTTACACTCACAAGCCCCAGGATATACTAAAGTCATTATAAAAAATATTAAAGTCATTATTTTTTCAGCATTTCCAAATATATAACCTGTGAAATATCAAATATGGATTAAATCAACTATCAAATTGCCTCTAAAAACTATCATAATATAAATAAATAGTTAAAACAAATCAGCTTAACATATATAAAGTAGTTTTACATCACTTACTAAGTCACCTAGATAGTGCTTAAATTTACACACATAACATAAGAAGTTCTACGATTTATATACATACCAGGTTAAACATACATAAAGAAATTTTGCATACAAAAACAAGTTCTGCGATTTACATACATAAATGTGAAAATATCATTTCCCACGCAGCCTGCTTCTATTCTTAGCAAAGTTCAGCATTTTTTTTCTAATTGCAAAAATAGTAGCCTACTCTGCTTCCTAGGACGCATCCCACAAGCTTCTTAACTGCTGCATTGACACATCTACAATTTATATAAAAAAAAGTTTCATTAAATTGCATATCAAGTAGGATAATCAGATAAAAGATCAAGAAAGATCAAATTTACATTTCTTTTCAAAGCTGTATGCGACATTGTAATAAACAAGTCTCTATCAAGATTCAAAAAGCACTAGTAGTTGGGTAAGACATCTTTTTTTTTACCCCGTTCATTGTTTTTAGTTCATGCACGTTACTTTCTTCTCAAGTGTCCCAAATTCATTTGTCTACATGAATTTTTAATTCCATCCCTATAGATTCTTTTGTGTGTTTTTCATTTATAGCAGTCTTTCACAGAAAACCTAGGGACAATTGTTCAAATATGTTAAATATAAGGAAAAAAATTAAAAAAACATACTCGTTCATCCTCGAATTGTAACATACTCATGCTTTATGATGACAATAACCATTATATACAATCCTAACTATATGCTCATGCCATAAAATAGAACATTATGTAAAGTTCGTTCTCTAGAGACTTTTGAACTAAAACACCTACTCAACTATTCATCCCACTACATAATATTTTCACTTCATCGATAACAAATCACACTGACTATGTTGATAATCAAATTACATCCAAATAATTGAAATCGATACATGAATTTGTAAATCGATTAACCTTTTCAATATTAGACAACGATGATTTGTCAATGCCATTCAGACGATTTATCGAACACTTGATGCTAGGGGTGGGCAAACAGTTCGGTTCTATGAGCAAAAACCGAATGGTTCTAAAACTGGCGAACCGATTGGTTTTTGTTTGGTTCGGTTTAAAATCGAACCGAATAAAAAAAACCGATCGGTTAGGTTTGATTTGATTATAATATATTTAATAGAATATATATAAACCAAAAACAAATTTCTCTCTCAAATCCCTAACCCTAGGTATTTAAGAATCCGAATAGAACCGAACCGAATTTGGTTTTTAAATTCAGTTCGAGTTCGGTTCATACTCTTAGGAACCGATCTGTTTCGGTTCAGTTCGGTTCGGGACCTGAACCGAACCGAACCGAACCAACTATTGCCCACCCCTACTTGATGCATATGGCCTATTTAAGAATTTGAAGCAAGATAAAATAATGAGAATACCAATCAATGATATTACAAACATTTCATTACTATAACAAAAATCAAATTAAGAAACAATTTATAAATTTTCGAAACACTTCCTAACCTCTCAAACTGCAGGTCCCCGTCATTTTTCTATGTAGTAGTAACAGACACAACTCTAAAACCATTTGTTCTTTTTTCTTTTTTCAGCCTTTGTTAAATAAATTGTCCATTATTATAAAACTGTATGAATATTTCGCTGATTATGTTTCAGAGGGGAGATGTTGCTTCCTTCAATAAACGAAGCATGAGACTATGGAGTCTAAACTTTTGAAAGCCACACAAAAATTTTTGAATTTCAAATTTTCTTTTTCTTTTTGAATTTTTCATTGATATGCGCCTAATCTTTAACCGGCTACACTAAGGAATGAGACATTGACTTTACCGTTCACACATTTTGTAACTGGTTTCCAACTGGCTTGAACATGTTTTTAATATTGTCCCTTACCGCCACGTGCTGCTCTTACGTGAGTCAATTGGTCACGTCATTGTTGTTAGTTACATCAAATGTAACAAAAGTTTACCCTAAAAAAGAACATGTAGGTAAGGGTGGGCAAAATATCCGACCCGACCCGATCCGACCCGACTCGACCCGAATAAATTCGGGTTCGGATCGGTTCGGGTTGTTATTGAAACCCGAACGGGTGAAAAATTACAAACCCGATCGGGTTGTGATCGGGTCGGGTAAAACCCGATCCGATCCGAATACCCGATCGGGTCACACAAAAAAAAAAAAAAAACACATCACACATGCACACACCCGACACCACACACAAGGGCACACACAACAAAGTCACGACTAAAACACAAATTAGCTACAAAACAAAACCAAACACAGAACCAAACAAAACCAAACACAGAGTCTCATCTTCACAGCCCTCATCTTCAGTCTTTCACAGCCCTCATCTTTGTGGGCACACACAAAGTCTCGCTACTTTCAGTCTTTCACAGCCCTCATTTTCATAGCCCTCATCCTCACACTCATGACTTCACACGCACACACGCATCCTCATCCTCACACTCTTTCACAGCCTGTAAACGCAGAGAAGAGAGCGGAGGAAGCACAGCCAGCGCATGCAGCCACCTAACCCGCGACCGGATCTACTGCTCCGCGACGTCCGTAGCTACTAGATCTGCTGTGCCGGATATCTACCAGATATGTTGTTGTCAGATATCTACCGGATCTGCTGCTGCTAGATCCGATGCGCTGCTATCAGTTCAGATGCTGCTGGATCTGCTGTTGCAGCCTCCACCATCACCAAGCTCCACCGCGAACCAGCAACCTGAATTCTTTTTTTTTTTTTGATGTTTTGATGGTATATAATACTATATTATATATTATCTGTTAATAACTGAATATATGTAGTGTTAAATATATACAAGAATTATTAGAAAGAATAATAAAATGAGGGAAATTCTTGTATGGAAAATTTTGAGGCTTAATTGATTTTGTTTGGATCCGAATTAACCCGAATTTAACCCGATTATTTGATCCGATCCGACCCGATCCGAACATATTCGGATCGGGTCGGATCGGGTTACAACTTCGGGTTAAGTTCGGGTGAATTCTTTTCTAACCCGATCAACCCGAAATCCGATCGGGTTGATCCGAACCCGACCCGAACCCGAAAATGCCCACCCCTACATGTAGGAAAGTAACATCAATGTACTTTACCCTATCCAAAAAAAAATAAAAAAAATTAAGGTACTTTACATAACGTGGGTGATATTCTCACCCTTTAAATTATGTAAATCAAAAAAATAGTTGTAAAAATTTTATATCATTGTTAATAATTTTAAATAAAGAAAACATTTGAACAATTAACCAAATAAATTCTTATTAATGTTTAAATTTATGACACAAAACTATATGTTTTGGACAATTTATTCATTTTATGTTATAAGGATAATATTGTCAAATTAAAATTATATTAAAAGAAAAATTAATGGTCAATTATGATCAAGGGACTGATGTAAAAAAAAATCTAATTAATTAATTATTTAAATTTTTTTCGTATTAATTTTTTATAAACAATTTTTAAAATAGAGTGGATTGAGTGATGATATTTGACCTCGTTATTATATCTCACTAATCTAATATTTTAGTTAACCCCATTAAAAAATTAAACTAATCTTTATCTCTCAAAATGTCCCACCAAATCTTCAATTTGCCCTTATTGTAATTTTTATCTTTTTTCCAAGCATGCACCATATAAAACATGTAAAATCTATTTTAAAAAGAAAAAAAAAACCTCTTATAATCTCTCTTTTTCTCCTTAAAAGTTTTATCTATTGTTGCCATAACCATATAAAAAGATTTGATACTTCTTCATCATCCTCTACTGAGTCTATAAATTAATTTCTTCCATGATTACAAAAGTAGAGTATATAATATTTGAGAACATATAATAATTTAAAAAGTTAAAAGAATTTAGGGTTTAAGAAATTAGTTAGCGAAATTAAATATTAATGGAAATTATAATGTAGGTGTACTTAAAACTTATTTACCCGTTTAAGTAATTTCATATAAGGATAAAATAGGTAGTGGGGTTTGGTGAGATATAATGAAGAGGTTAGATATCACAAATATGTGGATTTAACCATTTGTAAATATTTAACATTTTGGATATAATATTTGTGTGAAATAACAATTCCAAATAACGGTAAAATATATTGGGATGAGCTATTTGAACCCACTAAATTGCTCTATAAATTCATTTATTAAACAAATATCCTACAAAAGTAGGATTTTACTCTATTTGTCCACTCTAATACCAAATACGCCCTTAGATCACAAGAAGTATGAAATTATCCATACACTCACATTTAAATGAAGCCAATATACTAGTTTTTAAAATATTTGACGATTTTATTTATAAACATTAATCAATCAAACACGTATTTTAATTGGAATTGATCACAAAGATTGACAAAATTTAGTTAAAACTTATGCTTGATATTTTCATTCATAGTACAAGTCCAGAATGATTTAGTTAAACTTCTAAATCTACCTCTAATCACCATCAGTTTCTTTGCATAAATAACAAAACAAAATTAAAACTAAAATACTAGTATAAAGTAAATTTGGTTACTCAGATAACTTTGTTAGAAGATACAATTTTGGAATCATGTAATTTTTTTTAGTTGAGTCATGTGTATTTCGGAACAATCAAAGTTTTTTTTTGGGTTTGCAGTCATTGGTTTGTTGATGAACACGAGTGAATATCTATTTCATAATCATAATAATTAGATCTATATTTAGTAATTTATTATAATTTATTATATTACTAGGAAATAGAACCGCACTTTGTGCGGCTTTAAAAAAATAATTTAGTATTATCTTTTTTATTGCTTTGCACTTGATGAAACTGATAAAAAATATTAATTATTTTTTTTAAGATGACGCAGCCTTATAAAACTAATGTTATTTATGAAAGTTAATTATTTTTTTGTTAACATTAAAAATATATATTAATGTGTATAGTTAAGTGTACACAACCTTTTCATCAATAAAAATTATGTTCGCACTAATCAACTCTCTATTTTTCTTGGTATTAACAGACTCCCACATCTTACAAAACATAACCCTTATCATCCAATTATCTTTATCATTATTTAACTCATAAAGAAAAGAGTACTCCATGAAGCACACAATACTAAAAATTTAAATAAGTCAAAAAATAAAAACACAAGAACATTTCTAAAGAGGATGTTGGTTAAATAAAAAAAAACCCCAAACATAATAAATCTTAAATGCTTAATATTTATAGAGTTTGAAGAAGCCAAAAGACACTAAATAAAATGTTGCATAATTAAATATGAGATTATGACATTAAAATTAGGTCCTAGTGGCATTGGTTAGGGAAGATGAATGAACCTTCCTTCCTATATTAATTAGTTGATGTATTTTAAACCACTAAAATTTAGTTGTTAGCTTAATAAAATAAATGAATGTTTTAAAACTTATAATTAATTTATTATTAATGGTTACATATTGTTGAATTTAAATAGAAAGAGGAAGGGACATGTAATCTTTTGTAATCTATTAATTATTTTCTATTTTTAATATTTTGTAATGTAATTATTTTTTAATCTCAACCAATATATTAGATAATAGAGAATATAAAAAGATGAGAAATAATAATGTCACAAATCTTAACTACTTAATATTTATAGAGTTTGAAGAAGCCAAAAGGCACTAAACAAAAGGTTGCATAATTAAATATGAGATTATAACATTAAAATTAGACCCTAATGGCATTGTTGGGGGAAAATGAAGGAACATTCCTTCCTATATTAATTAATTGATATATTTAAGCCACTAAAGTTTAATTGTTGGCACAATAAAATAAATAAATGTTTCAAGATTTATAATTAATTATTATTAATGGTCATATATTATTGAATTTAAATAAAAAGAGGAAGAGACATGTAATCTTTTATAATCTAATAATTATTTTTTATTTTTAATATTTTGTAATGTAATTATTTTTTTAATATCAACTAATTTATTAGATAATAGAGAATACAAGAAGATGAGAAATAGTAATGCAACATCACCTCCTCTAGTCCCAACTTTATACATATATATAGATATAGATAGATAGATATAGATTTTTAATATTTTGTAATGTAATTATTTTTTAATCTCAACTAATATATTAGATAATAGAGAATAAAAAAAGATGAGAAATAATGATGCTACAAATCTTAAATATTTAATGTTTATGGAGTTTGAAGAAGCCAAAAGGCACTAAACAAAAGATTGAATAATTAAATATGGGATTATGACATTAAAATTAGGCTCTAATGGCATTGTTAAAATATTGAATAATTAAATATGAGATTATGACATTAGAATTAGGCTCTAATGGCATTATTGAGGGAAGATGAAGGAACCTTCCTTCCTATAGTAATTAATTGATGTATTTTAATTCACTAAAATTTAATTGTTGGCATAATAAAATAAATGAATGTTTCAAGACTTATAATTAATTATTATTAATGGTTACATATTGTTGAATTTAAATAGAAAGAAGAAAAGACATGTAATCATTTATAATCTAATAATTATTTTCTATTTTAATATTTTGTAATGTAATTATTTTTTAATTTCAACCAATTTATTAGATAATAGAAAATATGAAATGATAAGAAATGGTGATGCCACATCACCTCTTGTAGTCCTAACTTTATATATATATATAGATTCGGTGATGTATTTTAAGGCACTAAAGTTTAATTGATAGTATAATAAATTTTGAAGAAGCCAAAAGACACTCAACAAAAGGTTGCATAATTAAATATGGGATTATGGCATTAAAATTAGGCCTTAGTGGCATTGTTGGGGGAAAATGAAAGAATCCCTCTTCCTATGTTAATTAATTCATGTATTTTAATCCACTAAAGTTTAATTGCTAGCATAATAAAATAAATAAATGTTTCAAAAGACTTATAATTAATTATTATTAATGATTACATATTGTTGAATTTAAATAGAAAGAGAAAAAAAGTACAAAGAATATCCACCACTATTTTAGATATTTTAGATAATAGAAAATATAAAAAGATGATGAATGATATATATTAATAAAGTTACTATTTATTAAATGAGTTAAATACAATCAAATTAATTATGAGAAGATGAAAAGCCAAATCTAAAAAAAATAATCTCTATTTATTAAATAATAGAGAATATACAAAGAAGCAAAATGGTGATGCCACATCACCTCCTCAAGTCCTAGCTTTATATATATATATAGATTATAGAGATTGAAGGAGTAATATGGACGGTCATTGACAGATGAGCTTAGAAATAAATATTGGCTCGTATATGTTAGTAATTTGAGTTTAGGGTATTTTAATAACAATAATATTTATTAATAAGTGAGTGTAAGAAATATTATAATGGGTATAAATATCCTCACTCAATACTTGACTGATAGATACAAATAGTACGACCATATTGGCCTTTTGTCACCAATTTAAGTGCAACACGCAAACACATGGGGATTTTCAATTGGCGGGCTGGAATACTGGCTAAAGCTCAAAAAGATCTAGCTAGCTTGTCAACTGGAGACAAGTACTCAGAAATTTCCATTAATTAACTTGCGTTCTCCCATCGGAAGGGAAATGATTACCGCTGACGCTGGTTATTCTAACACTCACTGTGCGCCAAAATACGATCGGAAAAGCGAATTAAAGGCGTTTGATGACACAAAAGCCGGCGTAAAGGGACTTGTTGATGCCGGGATAACTAAGATCCCTCGGATATTCATCCATGATCAACTTAAGCTTAGTAATTCAAGGTCTGGTGACTCCGAATTCATTGTCCCAATCATTGACTTGGATGGTGTCAATAAAGATGCCATTTCACGGGCCAAGATAGTCAAGCAAGTTCAAAATGCATGCCAGAACTGGGGGTTCTTTCAAATTGTCAATCATGGAATTCCAGTTAGCATATTGGATGAAATGATTGATGGGGTAATTGGATTTCATGAGCAAGATACTGAGGTGAAAAAGAAGTTCTATACGCGAGATTACCAGAAAAGGAAGGTGCTTTATAATACAAATTTTGACTTTTATGTGGCACCAGCAGCTAATTGGAGAGATACCCTCAGTTGCGTTATGGCTCCTAATCCACCTGATCCTGAAGAATTGCCAGAGGTATGCAGGTACGTGATAAAAATTTATACCTAATTCTGGCTTTGTGCTGAATTTTATCTGTTCTTTAATTATTATTTTTATTAGAACTAAAACAAATTAAGCACCGATTTAGACCTCCTAAAATCCACCTTTGTTTACTTAAGATTCTAGAATCTACTTAGTTTTAATAGCAGATGAATCAATGGTAATCCAATCAAGAAACTCAAAGAAAAACAGAGAAAAAATACACACACTTGACACCAATGATTTATATTGGTTCGGCCACAGAGTGAGCCTACATCCACTGTAAAAGAGAAGAAGAGTTCAACTATCTGAGCTTATTAAAAATACAAGGTTTTTGAGACCATAAAGCCATATATATAGTAAGGAAAGGATCTAGAAAGATCCTCCATCAGTCAGCTGCTAACGCCATTTGAGTTTGTTCATAACAAACCCAGTATTTGCCCGCGTGATAACAACCTTTAACGGCTTTTTGAACCTCTGGTAGCCACGTGTTTTGTCTTCACAAGCTCTTGAGCATAAAGCGGCACAAACCCCTATCATTTTGAGTAAATGATGCGCGTGTTGTGTCACGTGCGTTACTTGTTTCACCGACAGAGCAAGAACGTCATACACCTCCCTGAACTTCTGCGACTGACATGTCACATTCAATACAAAGATCAATGTGACTTGTCGTGTGTGTTATCAAGTTTAGATGTGAGCTTCATATCTAATATTCTCCACCTTGAACTCAAATCTGGTGCTCCCTTTCTTCACCTTCACTTTACACCTGCAATCTATATCTTGCAGATCCCAACTGAGTTCAAACAGAACTCAAACTTGGCACCTGGAACAAGCTTGGTTAAGAAGTCTGCAAGGTTATCATCATTGTGAATTTTCACCAACTTCACCATTCCTTTTGACACCTCTAGTCTCAGAAAATGAAGCTTGATATCTATGTGTTTAGTCTTTTCATGATGGACTTGATTTTTACTCAAACAGATAGCACTGTGATTGTCACAATGAACCAACACCTCCTCCTGTTTGTACCACAGTTCAGTTACTATCCCTCTAAGCCATATTGCTTCTTTAACAGCTTCTGCTGCTGTTGTATACTCTGCTTCAGTTGTTGATAAAGTTATAACACTCTGCAATGTGGCTTTCTAGTTGATAGTACACCCATTTAGAGTGAATAGTTAACCAGTTAGGGACCTTCTTTTATCCAGATCCCTAGCAAAATTAGCATCTACAAAGCATTCAACTCTGACTTCCTTATGTTTTCTGATTCCATAGATCAAACCATAATCAGATGTACCCTTCAGGTTTCTCAGCACCCATATCACAACTTTTCAATGTTTTTTTCCCAGGGTTTGTCATGTATCTGCTTACCACACTTACTGCATAAGATATATCTGGCTTGGTTAGAACCATTGCATACATTAAGCACCCAACAATACTTGAGTAAGGGACCAAGTTCATTTCAGCCTTCTCATCTTCAGTTTTTGGACCTTGCTAACATGAGAGTATAAAATGAGCTGGTAATGGTGTTTCGACAAGCTTTGAGCTCCCCATCTCAAACTTCTCAAGTGCTCTCCTGATGTATTTCTGTTGAGTCAAGTATAGGATACCCTGCTTTCTATCTCTAATTATTTCTACCCTAAGAATTTTCTTTGCTGCCCTTAAATCCTTCATTTAAAAAACTTCTCTCAGTTGCTGCTTAAGAACATTTATCTGCTCCATCTTCTGACATGCAATTAACATATCATCAACGTATAACAGCAGATAAATCTTAGTGTCATCTTTCACTTCTTTGAAATATTCACAGCAATCAAAACTACTTTTTGGAAAGCCATGTTCTGACATAAACTTGTCAAATCTCAAATACCACAGCCTTGGAGACTGTTTAAGCCCATATAGTGACTTCTTTAGATGACAAACATAATTAGCCTTTCCTGGATCCACATAGCCTTCTAGTTGAGCTATTACAATCATTTCATCCAATTCACCATGAAGAAAGGCAGTCTTGACATCCATTTGCTCAAGATGCATGTCTTTGACAGCTACAAGTGCTAATAAGATTCTTAAGGATGAGTGTCTGACTACTGGAGAAAACACCTCTGTGAAGTCAATACCCTCTTTCTGTGTAAAGCCTTTGGCAACAAGCCTAATTTTATACCTCTGAAGTTCAACACCTGGTATCCCTTCTTTAATCTAATAGACCCATTTACAGCCCACTACCCTCTTGTTTGTTGGATTCTCAATCAGCTCCCATGTCTGATTTTTGATCAATGATTGCATCTCCTCATTCATAGCTTGGTTACATTCCTTTGACTTATTACTCTACAATAGCTTCTGAATAAGTTCTTGGTTTATCAGATTCAACTTTATGTGCTGTTGTCAATGCAACTGCAATAAGGTCTGCATAAGCATCTCTTTGGTGGCCTTATAACCCTTTTCTCTCTATCTCTCACTAACTGATAATCCCTCACTTCCTGATCACTTGCTGAGTCAAGTATAGACTCAAGAATCTCCGTATCAGATTTTAACCCAGGTTCAGCTTTGGTGGCCTTGCAACCTTTTTCTCTATATCTCTCACCAACTGATAATCCCTTACTTCCTGATCACCTGTTGAGTCAGGTATAGACTCAGGAATCTCCTTATCAGATTATAACCCAGGTTGAGCTCTTTGTTCATGTCTTGCATTAGAAGTTGGAAGCTCCACCTTAAAATAAGACTTCTGATTTTTGTCTTCAGATTCTGTGACAACAGTTTTTTACTGTGTTGTATTTTGAAGCATTTCAGCTTCATTAAATACAACATCCCTACTAATAATAGCTCTTGGTGGTTTTAAATCAGTAAACCAGAGCTTATATCCCTTCACCCCATCTGGATAGCCCAAAAATACACTCTTCAAGGCTCTAGGTTCTAGTTTCCCTTACTTAATGTGTGCATATGCAGGACAACCAAACACCCTTCAATTGGTGTTTTAAAGTTGATTCCAAAAGGACTTCTGTTTACAATGTATCAGGCTGTAGATAAAGCTTCTGCCTATAAAGCCTTTGAAAGTTTTGAGTGTATAAACATGCATCTCATTTTGTCAACCAAAGTCTTATTCATCCTTTCTGCTAACCTATTTTGTTGAGGGGTATTCCTAACTGTCTTATACCTCACAATACAATTTTCAATATAAAAATCATCAAACTTCTTATTACAAAATTCCAACCCGTTACCAGTTCTTAGCCTCTTGGCTTTTCTATTTGTTTGAGTTTCAACCAGTGCCTTCCAAGCCTTAAACTGATCAAATGCATCATCCTTGTTTTTCAACACATATACCCAAACCATTCTAGAAAAATCATCAAAAGATAAGAAATACCTTGCCCCACCTAGAGAAACTGTCTGTGTTAGCCCCCACAGATCAACATGAATGTAGTCTAGAGTTCCCTTTGAGTTATGAACACCAGTACTAAATTTCACCCTTGAAGACTTTCCTAGGACACATTCTTCACATAACCTCAAAGACTCTATCTTGTCTACACCTAAAACTCCCTGTTTTGATAGTTCCTTTAAGCCCCTTTCACTCATATGGCCTAACCTCATATGCCACAGTATAGATTTGTCTAAATTCTGGTTTGTCATAGTAACATCACTTGTTACAGCTGAACCCTGAAGCACATACAAGCCATTACACATGTTCCCCTTCATCACAACCATTGACCCCTTCATAACCTTTAAAATACCTAATTCAAGTTTAGTTAGACAACCCATTTTATCAAGCATCCCAAGAGAGATAAGGTTTTTTTTTTTTAATTCTGGCACATGTCTGACATCCCTTAATTCCCTAATCATGCCATCAAACATTTACATCCTAATTAAACCCCAGCCAACTACCTTACAACTGGCATCATTACCCATTACAACTATTCCGCCATCATAGGTTTCATAGTTCATGAATAAGCTTTTGTTAGGGCACATGTGAAAGAAACAACCAAAATCTAGAACCCAATTACCTCTGGTTTGACCATCAGTTGCTATTAGAACTCCAGCTGAGTCATAGCCATCAGATTCCTCAAGCTCTGATGCAACAACAACATCTCCACTCTTCTCTTTTGCATCTTTATTCTTACTTTTCTTCTTAGGACAATCCATTTTGAAATGACTTTCATTGTGGAACTGAAAACATTTCCTTGATTTTGACTTGGATCTTTTCTTCTTGCCTTGTTCCCTTCCCTTTTGCATCTTTATTCTTATTTTTCTTCTTAGGACAATCCCTTTTGAAATGACCTTCCTTGTGGCACTGAAAACATTTCCTTGATTTTGACTTGGATCTTTTCTTCTTTCCTTGTTCCCTTCTCTTTTTTCTGACCTTCCTCTTGTTGTCAAGCCTTCTCCATCTCTAGATTCTTTCTTTGTTGCAGCCTTAGAATTCAGAGTTTCCTTTACATCTACCATGGTAAGAGTTTGCCTTTCATACATGAGTGTGTCAACTAGATGTTCATAGGAGCTTAGCAGTGAACAAAGCAAGATCATAGCTTTTTCCTCATCATCAATTTTCACATTAATATCTTCAAGATCTAGTATGATCTTGTTGAAAACATCAATGTGATCAGTGATTGAAGACCCCTCTTCCATCTGAAAAGTATAAAGCTTCTTTGTGGCTAGACGTTTGGCCATTGATTTATTGGTGTAAAGATCCTCAAGCTTTTTCCATGGACCTGCCACTGTCTTTTCACCACTAACCTCTCTAAGTACACCATCTCCAAGGCTTAGAATTATTGCACTGTGAGCTCTGTCCAGTACATCTGGTAAATCTTCATTAACAATTTTTCTTGGCTTCTTGGATGATAAAACCTCCCAAGTGCTACATCCAGACCTTGATGTACCAGCAAGGCCTTCATTTTAAGCCTCCACAGGTGCAAATCATTTTCACCCGTAAATTTCTCTACCTCAAGCTTTGGTGTAGCCATTCTATGATCAAGAATTCAGTGGACTGGCTCTGATACCAGTTTGTTAGAACTAAACCAAATTAAGCACCATTTTAGATCTCCCAAGATCCACCTTTGTTTACTCAAGATTTTGAATCTACTTAGTTTTAATAGCTGATGAATCAATGGTAATCCAATCAAGAAACTCAAAGAAAAACATAGAAAAAATACACACACACTTGGCACCAATGATTTATAGTGGTTCGGCCACAGAGTGAGCCTACATCCACTGTAAAGGAGAAGAAGAGTTCCACTATCTGAGCTTATTAAAGATACAAGGTTCTTGAGACCATAAAGCCATTTATATAGTAAGGAAATGATTTAGAAAGACCCTCCATCAGTCAGCTGCTAACGCCATCTGGGTTTGTTCATAACAAACCCAGTATTTGCCCGCGTGATAACAACCTTTAACGGCCTTTTGAACCTCGGGTAGCCACGTGTCTTGTCTTCACAAGCTCTTGAGCACAAAGCGGCACAAACCCCTGTCGTTTTGAGTAAGTGATGCGCGTGTTGTGTCACGTGCGTTACTTACTTATTTCACCGACAGAGCAAGAACATCATACAGCTCCCTAAACTTCTGCGACTGACATGTCACTTTCCATACAAAGATCAACGTGACTTGTCGTGTGTGTTCTCAAATTCAGATTTGAGCTTCATATCTAACATTTTTAATCTCTCCAAACTTCTGACGTGAGTTTATGGTTTTAATTTGTAGAGATATAATCGTTGACTACGCTAAAAAGACAACAGAATTAGCACTCACTCTATTTGAACTTATTTCAGAAGCTCTTGGCCTTAACGCCAATCGCCTGAAAGACATGGATTGTGCAGAGGGACTGTTCTTGTTAGGCCATTACTACCCAACATGCCCTGAACCAGAGTTGACTATGGGAACTGACAGCCATGCTGATAGTAGCTTCCTTACTGTGCTCCTACAAGACAGACTTGGTGGCCTCCAAGTCCTCCATGAAAATGAATGGGTCAATGTTACACCCATTCATGGAGCTCTAGTGGTAAATCTCGGAGACATGATGCAGGCAAGTTAATTTTAGAGTAAATCAGGTCATTATCAATTTATTATTGCATCAATCACATAATAAACAAACTTAATAACGTCTGTTTCTTTGCGTAGCTGATTTCCAATGACAAGTTTAAGAGCGTGAATCACAGAGTTCTTGCTAAAGATGTTGGTCCACGAGTGTCTGTGGCATGTTTCTTCAGATCACATTTTCAATCAGAGAAAGCAAGGCTTTATGGGCCAATCAACGAGTTACTCTCAGAAGCGAACCCGCCAATATACAAGGAAATCACTGTGAAAGAGTACCTGTCACACAGTTACTCAATAGGGCTTGACGGTACCTCTCCACTCGACCATTTTAAACTGTGAAGTATTCGACATGCCTGCATAATTCCAGTTAATAACTTTTGCTTGAGATTTGAAATTGAATGATTGGTTGAAATGCATAAGAAGTTTTAGAATAATCCTGCTCAATATATAGGCTTGAAGGCAAGTCGGCCCTTAGTGCTTGAGCTCGGCAATTGCATGTTTGTGCTTTAAGTTATCCACCTCATGATTTGGGATATTTAAATTTTGTATCTCAAACTTTGTAAGCATGATGTTATTGAAAGTTTTAGTCTTCCTTGATTAACATGAAATCATGCTTGACTTATGCATTTTATTTCTTAAGAAGTTTAGAATAAAGGTATATCACCCTTCAATGACTATGAAGAGTAATTTTACCAGCCTGAATCATTCCTCACTTTATTAATCTCTATATACTACTAGGTTGTTACGTTACCTTATTATCTAAAACTAAATCAAGGACTCACAACACAATATACTAGTAGCTAGTATCACACATTATTTTTCTTATTACATAAGACACAGCAACCTTATCACTAACAACCTAGATTCTATTCATGCTTGATGTGCGTACGGTCTTCACTTCACAGCTTGCTAACTTCAACCTTTTTGCTTCCCGCCATCTATGTTTCTTTGAAGCATTTAATCAAACAGCTGTAGCTTCAACTTAAGACTTGTCTCAAGTACTTTTATTCAGCGTTCACTTATTACTTTAAACTTTTGGGTCAAACAATGTCTTTAGCCTGCTATCAGAACTAACATTACATACTATTAGAGCCAATGTCCGAAATTCGATTTTCTCTATGTGTAAATTCTTTTAGATCTATCAGTGTAAGTGTTAATATTATATCTACTTGTAAACTCTTTTAACAAGAAATGAAACAAATAAGAAAGAAGGAAATATTTTTTTCTGTTAAAGACCTAAAATCATTATCTATCCGCATGTCTAATCTCTCTTAAATACATGACAGGGTCAATGTTCAGTTGGGTTTTATCAGCAAATGATGTTCAACTATAGGCTTGCCCCTAATTTAACTGAGGCTTAACTATAGTCAATCTTAGGCGTATAACTGTTATAAGAGTAAAATATTATATCTGCTTGTTATATATCCAAACTTCAACAGAGATAAAAGTAATTAAGTAGCCCAAAACCGATAAAATTCCTGCTGCGGTTTGGAGCTTGTTTACCAGTGCAGCACCTATCATGTGAATATCTCATTTAATGAGAAAAAGTTGGTTGCGTTCGCTTGTTCTTTTCCCTTTTTTAATCTTTGTTTGATTTTTGAAATTGAAGAATCTTGTTCTGTCTAGTCACAATCCATTGAATCATATTTATCATTATAGCAAGAGAATGGTGATGATAAGCTCAGCAGAAATTCAGGCAAAAAACAATTCCAAATATGACCGAATGAGAGGAATTAATAAAACCTTTTTGATGATTCAAAAACCGGCATAGATTCCGGAGCTGTAGAATGCCAGGGATATTCCTTGTAGATAAAAATAGATCAGTGGGTATAATGAACCATCAATTTTGAATTTTATGAAGGGCCAGCAGCTAACTGGAGAGATTCGTTGAATTCCCTTATGTCCCCTGGGCCCTGGCACACCCAATCCTGAGGAATTGCCCGACGTGGCGCAGTATGCAATAATACCTCTGTTAGCCCGTGCTGCTGATAATCTGAATTTTCTCCTAATTAAATTTTTACAAAATTAACTTTAAACTAACAAGTAAATGTTTTACATAATGGAGTTTTTGCAAGGGTAAAAAAAAAATTCCCACTATTAAACCTTTCTCGGGAACTCGACAGAGTGGTTTTTAAGCAACTTTCTTCGACTGGTTATTAGTTGTTTGAATGCTAGGTGAAGTAGCAGCTTAAAAATCAATTTAGACTTTGCCTGCCCTCTTACCATTTAAAACAAAATAAATGTACAGGAAAATACGAGCATACCTGAACGACTGTTGTTGACTCGACGTAAATCCATTTTCTGCACATTCGTATGAAAAGCAGGGTTTTTTAATCGTATAAGATCACGTACTTGATCGAATTGCAGAGATGTAAGGTTCGGCTATTCAAATGAAGAAATGAAATTTGGACTTACAGTATTGGAGCGGATATCAAAATCTTTTGGGCCCAATTCCAAATTTTCAATCCCCTGAAAGAATTAGGCTGCGAAACAGTTAATTTGACAGCACATTAACCATCAAGCACGCCCTGAACCAAAGTTGATTTCAGTCTTTTCAGATCCCTGCCAGCACATGGATAGTCGATCCCTCACTGTGGTTCTTCAAGATCAAATGAGCGGCCTTCAAGTCCTAAATGAGGATCAATTGATTGATGTTTATTCTGTTCCTGGAGCTGTAATAGTTAACATTGGAGATCTGACAGAGGCAACTTTACTAAACAGTTAATAAACATGATTTATTGTCCAATGAATTAATATTTGGATATTATAGATTAGGTTATCTTTAGTACTTTTAATAATTAAAGTTCAGTTAAAAATTTGTTTGATATGTAGTGTTTGGGGAAGAAGCGGAAGGCACAATAACAAAGTACCACGTGTCAATATTAAATTTTATAATAAAAGGAAAGTTATCAAAAGGATCCTGAGTTATGTCGGGTACTATATGTATTCTGAAGGGTAGTTGGGGTGCAATACGAAGGGGTAAAAAGGTTATAAATATATTCATAAAAAGTGTAAGGTGATAAAAAGAGGCATAATCTTAAAAAGATTTGTTGATTCTCTATTAAAAAAAAAAAGAATCAATGGGAGAATATTGTGTTGAGAAAGAGGGGACAATGACTTGCTACTGCTACAAAAAGGCTAAAACAAATTGTTACTAGGATAGTTGGGACCACCTGTCCTCTCCTAACTGCAAATTTCCCAACAGCATCAGCAGAGGTACACTGGACTAGCCCTCTACGCTCAACAAGTGTATACATCTTAAACTTATTTTCCCCGCATGTCTTGACATACCCAAATGATCACGCGTGTAAAAGACAAAAATATCTTTGACATGCCAACAAGGAACGCTGATAAAAAAAAAAAAAAAAAAGCCAGGCGGCATGGCAACCTGAGTACTCCTTATAAAATAATCAAATTTTATTTTTTTTCAGTATAGCCAGCATGCACACCTCAGGAGTAGAGATTTCTTCCGTCTCCAGCCACTATTATTAAGAGCTTGCAAGCTCTTTAACTTAAGATAACCCAACTTTGACTTGAGCGTCGGAATGTGGTCGCTAGCCATCCCCGGCTCCATCTCTAACATCTCTCTCATTGTTTTTACAGGTCTAAGGAGACTTGGTGAGCTCTATGAGTCTAGATTCAAACCTCTTACCATATCCACCGTCCTTTCACTCTTCCTTCACTCCATAACAACCAAAATAATCCATACACCTCGACCAAGCGAGGCACTCTAAATCCAAAAAATAAATAAATTCATTGTTCTCAATTAAGTTTTGTAGCTATCATTCGCACACCGAAAATCTACTAAAAACATGTAGAATTGAATCATATACTAAGTTTTCTTCAGAATTTTATTTGTTCAGACAATAATTAGAATTTTACTTATATCTAATGACCACAATTTAAGCTGGTTATATTTTATTATTCACTTAAAAGATATAATTGATTTTGTGTGGGATAAAGGATTCAGTCACTACAAAACAACAAAGAAATAGAAGTCTATAGTGTGACATAGGAAAGTTGAGAACAAAAATGTGTCAAAATGAAAAATTTTCTTTGCTTTTCCTTCTAGTTTCTTTCGACAACTTGGTTGACTAGGTCATAAGTTGAATTTTTCTAAACCTAATAAAATTGCCACGAACAAAAATAGGCTTTTTTTTTGTGGGGGGGGGGGGGGGTTAATTGTTTTAACTTATAAAATCTCTTGATTGATACAAAGAACACTAGAACTCAAACCCTACTCCTTTTGTTATTGATAGAAAAAAGTGATAAGCTCGAACCTAGCTCACAAAGGTGAGAACGAGATATAGAGTTTCTAGTCATAAATTGTATGAAAAAAAATTGTTTATTCTAATAAAATATTAGATTCTTAAAAAAAAAAAATACATGCGAACACACACACACAAATTAATTAATTGAGTGTGCGCGAGGTATAATGCAGTGTATATGAAATTTTTGTAATTGCAATATAATATTTACTCTAAACATCCTTGTTTAAAAAAAATATGTATAGTAATAATATATTCATGATGCAATTTACTATTAAGGTCTATGTAATATGATCAAATAAAAAACTTGGCTTGCGATATCCATTTAGCACACTCATGGAATAAATTTAAAACCTTAATCAACTTTTTAGTTATTTTTAGCAAACACTCATCTATTGAGAAGCAAACCACTAATTTAAAAATAAAATTAGTAGTAAGTAGTGTGTTTAAGAATCCTATTTTTATATACAAATTTTGACGTAATATCTAAGCTACTAAAACATGAAATAAGAAGTTTTTTTTTTGTTGTAAACCATCCGGTGTCCCGCGACCGCATTGGGCTTCGATTAATCCGGAGTCGGGGTGTAGTCACAGTTAAGGCTCTTTACCTCTCCCAAATAATGTATTTAGTGGAGATCGAACCCGAGAGTTCTTTCCACAAACTCAGCTTGCGCTGCCAACTGAGCCACAACCATTTGGTGAAATAAGATGTTCTTTCGATATGAGCTCTATTGAGTTTTTAAAATTTTTCTACCATGCGTTTTTTAGTGATAGTGTAACAATAAGATTTAACTTCTTTATTTTTTTTATTTATTAACTACTAATTAACATGCGAATTATTTATCTAATACATGATCAAATGCATAGAAATTCTTTAACCTTTAAGGTTTGTGCATGCTTTTTTGTTCAGTGGTTGGTTCAATTAATTATGATAGAACCATCAAAATTCCATATTCATTAATGGAATGACGGTTATTGCTCATAATTAGTTGAGCCAACATCAAAATTCCAATTAACTTGGCTCATCAATTGCAATTTAACATGTTAAAAGTACATTTAAAACAAAACAATCCAAATTTGCAGATCAAATTAAAACAAATTCTCATATTTTCAACTAATTAATGGAATGACAGTTTCACGTAATTGTAATACTTAGCCTGAGGGCAAGTTAGCTCTTTTGATTTCTGATTCGCTTGTTTGACAAATTGGCTTTCTAGCGAAACTATTGTGTGTATAATTTTTTTTAAAAAAATGTATATGTACGCGTAGTTGTCATACATAACAATTGGCTAAGTATTTTTTTTAACGATTTATTTTGATTTTCATGTTAAAAAATAAAAATAAAATATTTGGGAAAAACATAGTACAGATTATTTGGTCATGAATCATGTTGGTTTTATTGGGAAAGGAACTCACACAAACAACTGCAAATTAAATAGAAACAAAACTCTTTTTTTTTCTGTGATTAAAATAAGATGTGTATCACAAATAAATAAGTAAAAAAAATAAATCAACAAAATCCAAAGAAAAAACCAACCACAAAAGATATAAATTTTTTGCGTGGAAAATCCAAATCAAGAAAAAATCACGGGACTGTATTAATGGAATCTTCCACTATATTAATGGAATTACAGCATAAATATTTTTCAAAATAATATTAGAGGTTAACAACATCAAGAATTTCAGTCTAATAACAAATGGATATCTCAAATTACAGTTAATAAAATAATAAAATTAAAATTAAAATTAGTAAGATTATAGAAGAGGATGCCAAAAATTTATCCTCAAAATTTAAGAAGAAACCAAGTTAATTTCATATTCCGACCATCCAACTAAATATTGAAACTCCTTCCCAAATTTAATATTATGTCAAGTGTTCTCTCTTCTCTCTCACGTCTTTTTCTTCTCCACAAAAAGCTACCACCGCTTGCTTCTTACTCTTCTTTATTTGAAAACGTAATTTTATGATAAAGTTCATCCAAATCCAAATTTAATATTAATTACAAATTAAGTAAGTCTTTTTGAACTTTGAAATTTTGGGTCCCCAAATGAGATGATCCCAACAAGTTTAAAAAGAAACCAGGTCTCCGAAGTGCTACTCGGTATGAACTCCCATGGATAATTGGGTATGTCATGTAATCCAAAAAAAATTAATCCGAGATAATATAAAAAACTTTGGATATTCCAAGAAAAACTTATCTGAAATAATATCAAATAACTACCAATATCTAAGTCATAAAGGCAATTTTTCAATAGAATCAAAAATAGTACAGACTATTATTATTCCGAGATTATCTCAGAGAAACTAGTAATGTTCGTTAAGTCGTGGAGAGAATTTTCAATAGAATCTCTTGTCATTTAATGATTCAAACTTGGGTGACATGAATATACCTACATTGAAACTGGTGAAAAACTTTTGGGCAAAAACCTATTTTAACAACTTTTTACTTTTAGTTCTCTCCAATATTTTATCATTTTTTTTGTTAAAAATATCGTTGAGTTGAACATATATGAACACTAAATTTTTAAGTAATAAGAAATTGCTGTTATGGATACGAATGTTTGGAATAAGAAACTTTTAATGATTTTTGTTTCATGCGTTTTATGTTCGAGATATTGAAATGCAACATTTTAATATTTAGGGATAAAATATCTCATCAATTTTATGCATGCTTTCGTAATATGAACTTCATAACATATGATTATGACTTAACAAAAATTTCATGAAAAAGTAATCTAATTTTTTTTAATTTTTAATCAGTATTTAATATATATTGAACAAAAATAAATATTAATATTTTATATTAATATAAATAATTCTACTGTTTGCGACCAATATTCTCTTGAGGGTCGAATACAGATTTTTATTTTTGGACTTCTCAAAATAATAAGATTTTTTATTTTTTCTACAGTTTAAAACTACTTCCTTTTTTCTTTTTAATTAATGAAATTTTAGCAGCATTTACATAAGAAATTAAGAATAAGTTATGAAAATCATGCAATCAAAATCTAATGTCAAGGGATGAGTGTGTTGCACAACAACCCATACGGCACAAAGGTTAATGAACTTACTAAGCATTTTCATAAAAAATTAAGAATACGTTATGAAAATCATTCAATCAAACCTTAATGTCAAGGGATGAGTATGTTGCACAACAACCCATGCGGTACTTAAATAACTTCTAGCACAAAAGTTGTTTACTAAGCCTAATGAACTTTTCAAGCTCGTTAAGAAAGGATGCTTGTGAGAAAGTATATGGCCAAGCGAATTTTATTACTCGCAATAGAGAATACAAGAGAGCTTTACTAGGATGCTTGAGTTATTAGGTGTGTGGTGTGGTGTTGGGCAAAATGGTGGGTAGAGATGGCAAAAGAACTCAAGCCTGCCACAGTCCGTAATGGGTCTAGCCATGGGATGAAAATTTAAAAATCTACAATAGATGAGCTTGGATATGGGCTCATAGGAAAAGCCCGGGCTTTATATTTTATAAATAAAATTTTTTATTTTATATATTATGGACTTTATATTTAAATTTTAAATATTTTTATATTTAGTGTATTTAATTATTTAATCCATTATATATTGTATAATCAATTAATCATTTTTAATTTAAGTATTCCTTTATTTTTTTTCTAATTTTAAACTCTATTAAAAAATTATTTTAAAAATTCATCTAAGCCCAGGCCCAGCCCAAGCCTGACCTGTTTAAGTATAGACATACTTTTGCAGGGCTTAGACTTACTGTCAATAACTTGGGCTTGGGCCTATACTTGAAAAAGCCTAGTCCAAGCTCTTAAATTGCCATCCCTAATAGTGGGTGCCTTGCCCTATTTATAGAGTGTCTTGCTTAGGACTAGATATTTCCAAGCAACTTTCGCAAAATATCTAGAGAGGTTTAGTTATACACAATTGTGAAATTGCTAGTTAGTTATAAAGAATTCTAGAATCAAGCTGCGCTTGTTCACTTTAGCTTGTGGATTTAGGCTTGATCTTGGGCTATCGGCTACTAAGCGCACCATGGCTCGCTAATTGTAGTGGATGACCCACCGTTGATTGCAACCTTGTTGTTGAGCGTACCCTACTGCTAGCACACCTTACCTTTGGGCAAACCTTTACTAAGCGAACCTATGCGCGCCAATTGAGCCTTCATTGGTACAAAATTATAAATTTGAGCAGCCCGTGACACTAAGATATACAAACTAGTTGTACTTCAAAAATAAAATATGGTGGTAAATAACACTATAATAGTGTAACATGGCACTTGCCAGTTGCCAATAATTTCAAGGCAGCTTTCGCATTAGCTCAAATGCAAAGTTTAAATCACAATATTCTATATCGTGGAAAATATTCCTAAACTGCCAATTACAAATATATTGAGATTCTACTTAAATTATAGAATCTCCTAAATATTTTCTTGAAATATTAAACTTGTGATTCTTTATAGAGAAAAATATTTTTTTATAGAATTTTTTTTATATAATTTTGAATATATAAATATAATCTAATTTATCATTCTAAATTTGAAGCCAAACCCAATGCCTGCCAGCTCACGGGTATTCGATTTATCAAACTTGAAGCCAACCAAAAATACCAAAAAAAAAATTATTACTAATGTATTACAATGAGAAGACTGCAGATATCTATGATTCGATAATTATTGAGACTAGTCTATATTAATCTATGAAGCCTAAATTTTCTCCCCTTACTTATATTTAATGGATTTCCACTCTCAATTGTATTGCAAAAGGGGGAAAATTGTCTCTAATCAAATATTTTTTCAATTGAGAGAGAAGTGAACTGATAAATTTGCAAGAGTAGCAACTAAAGGTCTAGTGGTTGAAAATGAAAAATGTTCCTACACACATTAAAGTAAACTCAAATCCTCAAACTCAAAGATGAGAATAAATTAAAGAGGTACCCACAAACTCAACTAATATTTATTTAATTAAAGAGTGTTTTACGAACTAAATTATATCATAATAAACTTTATTTTCATGTTTGAGTGAACTGAATTAAAAATCTAGAGTGTATGTAAAAATTTTATGTGGTAATTCAATAAAATTATATAAATCAATAATTATCGAACCAAACTTCTTTCGGAATATATATTTACGATGAGATTTCGATAATATCAATATTATCGAATCAATAATAGTTTCTATTTTTTGGATATATATTTATGATGAGAACCAAATTATATAAATCAATAATCATTATATAAATTTTATGTGGTAATTCAATAACTCAATAAAATTATTTAAAACTTTGATTTTTTTTTTTAATAAATGCAGGAACTTTATTTTAGAGTTCAACTTACAGATAACATTCTAAAAAATTAGGATAATTTTCGAACCAAACTAAATACTCTAAACATTAAAGAGAAAATTTAGCTAATACATCAGCAACATGATTACAACATCCAGGGATATGTCGAATTTTGAACTTCTCTACTGCTGAGGTTAGCATTTGTATCTCTGAAATAATCCAAAATAACTCAGAACATGTATGACATTTGCTATTGACAAACTGAGTAACCTGGCAATGAATCCGACTCCACCACCAACGAATCCGAATCTCACTAGCGAGTCATACACCAAAGCGAAATGCTTCAGCCTCTATAATAGCCACATCATCAGAAAAAATACCCTGATAAGCCCCCACAACCATAACATGACCATCACTATAACGCATTACAGCACCATAACCCACCCTACCATTCACCTTATCAACAGCTACATCCACAGTTAATTTATACCAATCCACTGAAGGCACCTCCCACTTCCCAATAGCTAAAACCTTATTAGACTATTTAGAATCTCCACTAATAGATTTCACACAAAACAAAGGATTGGAACATGCCTTCAATTTGTTCAACAACATGTGACGACACCATTTTAACATTCTCATACAAACACTTCCCAAATACCCCACAAAGTCGGCACTCGGCACAAATAAAGACAATTCCTCATTTATAAGCACATAACTTGCATATTTAAATAGCCCCCACAAATCACAATTAATTTCGTGCACACTTACCTCCCAAAAGCTTAGTTAATTTCCACACCTCTTGGGCCCAATCACACTATACCAAAGCATGCATGACTAATTCCTCCACATATTCAAAAACATGATAACTTGAAACATGTACAACTCGTTTTAACTTTAATTTGTCCATTGTAGGCAAAATATTTAAAAGAGCTGGCCAAAGAAAAATTCTCATCTTGGGAGAAACATTTAACTTCCAAACAGCTTGCCATACACAGGACTCTTCCCCAGATGACACAACACACTCTGAATCTTGACTCTGCATAGCCAAAATTTAGCCTGACTTCACAGAATACTCTCCTTGCCTATCATAATGCCATAACACCCTATCCTCACAAGGCTGATACAATAGCTTAATCTTCAAGATCTATTGAACATCCATGTCTAAAAAATGTTGTCGTAGCTTAGGGACATTCTAGCAATTTCCATCCAAAATCAAATATGCAACTAAAGAATTAGTAGGTAAAGTTGGCAGCGAGATATGCCTAAAAGTACTCGGATGCAACAACCAGTTACTGCTATATATTCCTAGACATTTTTAATGTCTATTCCGCTGCATTTGGGTAGTGTTTTGATTTTGTAAAATCCTCAATGTTATTTTGTCCAAATGTATGTGCTGCTGTTCGTCGAGCGGTGACTGAGATTTTTTATTTTACTGTTGTACTTGCTTATGAGATATACTTAGGGTTGCCAGCAACGGTGGGATAGAAGAAAAAAGGGTATTTTCAAGAGTTTCAATATCGTGTAATGAAGAAGTTGAGTGGGTGGTCTACAAAATGTTTTTCTAAAGGGGGCAAAGAAGTGCTAATTAAAGTGGTTGCCCAAGCAATTCCTTCCTATACAATGGGGGTCTTCCGGTTATCAGTGGGATTTTGTAATGAACTTCAGAGAAAATTTACAACATTTTGGTGGGGAACGACGAGTCAGCAATGAAATATTCACTAGTTACAGTAGAATTGTTTGAGTCGCTCGAAAAAATTAAGTGGACTTGGTTTTAGAGATTTAGGATGTTTTAATAAGGTGATATTGGCTAAGCAAGAATATGTGTTGTTATTGTATGACAATTCTCTAGTGGTGTACGTTCTAAAGGCTCGTTGTTCTTTTTTAAAAATAAGATATTCGGAGTAAATAACTTAATTATTAATTGATTGTTAATAAATAAAAAAGTAAAAAAAATTAAATCTTATCTATATACTAATATCAAAAGACACATGATAGAAAATTTGTAAAAATTCAATAGAACTCAAATCAAGAGAGAATCGTAATATTTTTTTAAAGACATAATTGAAACGTAAAATTTTGATATTTAAGTGGCTGTAAAGTAAAATTTTAATTTATTTTTTAATTTTTCAAATCTAACAATTAATAGTGCAGTGAATAAATCATAAATGAGAATGAAACGCCACATCTCCCCTCAGGAAATGTAACCGAAGTAGTTTAAAGGGTTAATTCCACCGTGTCCTCATATGTTTCAATATTTTGTACTGCACTCCCAAATGTTTCAATAATTTTCACCCCGCACCTAAATCCGTTAATTTGACTGTTTATTCTAATGGTCAAAGGATAAATTTGAAAGTTCATACTCTGAATATTATTTGATGATGATAAATTAAATTTATTTGATAAGTTAATTGATGAAATTATTATGTAATTACCTTTAATTAATAATTAATAATTTTTAATATAAATATTAATGATTGAATTAGTATTTTATATCATTTAATTCTTCTATAATTTAAAATAAGCGGTATTTCTGATATTTATTTAAATTTCAAACAGTTCCGTTAAAAATAATGGTCAAATTAACAGAAATAGGTGTGGGATAAAAATTGTTGAAACATTTAGATTCGAGGTGGAAAATGTCAAAACATTTGGGGGCGGAGTGAAAATAACCCTAGTTTAAACGAACAAGCACGATCAAAATCAAATCAAATCCAAATTAAGAAACTCTTCAGCATCTGTGTTCTCTTTGGAATATCAACTCCAACATCTACACATAACTGCCCAGATATTTACATCACGGTTTTTAATTCAAACAAACGTTAACAGAATAGATCGAGACAGCTTTGATTGAGTCGACTCATTCACAGCTCGGTAAATTCTTTATTTTTTTAATTTTTATTTTTGATTTACCTATATATGTAATGTCATCTGTAAGTTAATGGGCGAGTCTTAAATTTTGATGTTATGAGTTATTTTTGTTGTATATTCTTAGCAACCAAACTGAATAGAGTGAAATAGTAACTTAATGTGTTTCCTTTCATTTTCTCACAGTTTTCTTGGCTACCAGAAGAGGATTTTGGTCGATTATTTCATAATTGGTTTGATCAATATGCGTAAAGATTAAGTGGAAGATTGTTAAAATGGGAAAGACAATGATGTGTCAAGCGATCGATGTATGGACATTTAGTGAGCTAGTGGGTGCATTCCTCAATCTTGCTATAGCTTATTTTCTCTTATGCGGATCAGCACTTGCCTATTTTGCGTCGAAGTTTCTTGGTTTGTTCGGATTGTCTTTGCCTTGTCCGTGCAATGGACGTTTTGGTAAACCCAATAAGATTAGTTATGGCAACTGCTGGCAAGGTTTTCTTGTTGATTGCCCCACAGAGAAAATATCTACTCTTCAATTTTTAGCTAAGACTAAGTTCCCTTTGGATTCAATATTGGCCAGTAGCATGAATCCTCAATCGAACGAGAGAGAGTTTGATAAGGGCCATGTTGCTTCAGAGGGTGAAACATCATGTGCTTTGTCTTCACGAGAAATAATTGGAAGAGATTCTTCGATGAAAGAAGGAAGGTTTGACTTTAAAGGGAAGGTGGTTAAGAGCCAGAGGCCAAGATATGGTATCAGGCGACATCGAAAAAGTGCTTTTCATAATGAAAAGTCTCTGTCATTTTCATCGTTTGATCAGTTAGTATCAGATTGGCAATCTGTTTTGCCATCCCCTAGCAGTTTCAGTAACATAGGAACTGAAATTAGTGAAGGCAGCTCTGTTCCTGTTCATCGAGGAAGTGAAACCATTGAAGGTAAGTGCAAATAATGTGATCCAAAAGATGAGTTTTCAGTACGTGTTTATTGCTGATGAATGTATTTTATCTTTAGTTCTGATAATTTTTCTTTTTGCATGATATTGTAGCCGTGGTTGATAATGCATCACTGTGTCTGTGGTGTCATTTGTAGTGAGAATAATTACCTTTCATTCAAAATTAAGAGAGAATAATTGAATATAAATGTTTGTTGTGGGCTCAGAAAATAATTTTTCTCACATAAGGAATCATGATGTTCTTTTATGGGATCACGGGTCTCTTTATTAGTTCTTATTTGTGGTGCACGGTTACATGGAATTTGGGTAGCATTTATGATCGATTTGATACTAAAGAATAGAACTTTTATTGTTCTAGAGTGAACCACAAGCTCATCTTATTTTGAAGAAACTATTAACCACCTGTGGTAGAGATGAGTTTGCGCTGGGCATAAATAACCTTATATGCAAATAAAAGAGTGCAAGAAGTTTTTTTGGCTTACTATCCTGTATCTCAATGCGACTGAATGATTCCCAAATATCTCTTGTGATATAACTCTTATTGGCTGAGGCTTTACTACATCTTCTATGTCAGAGTTGAAGAATAGCATGCTTGATATGAGCCTTAAATTACTTTCAGAATCTCAATTTTTTTTTTCTTCTGGGAAGTGCAAGAGGTATGCTTAGTAAATAGATCAACTTCGGTAAACCCTTTGATAAGTGAATGGTTGCACCCTTTGAATCAGGCAGTAATTTATGTTTAGGAATGTTTCACTTTGAGGTGGTAACGTTTAAGTTTTGACATTTTTTCTTCAGTCATAATCCTCGCATGGCTTCATAATGGTTTTGTGCATACATTACATTCTTGCATTTTAATTGATTGTTTCTTCACGTGCTGATGCTGCTTTGTTGTGGGTGGTTATGCTGTTTTCAGATAGCAGAGGAGCTTCGAAAGAAGATGTAACTATGACTTCTGAATCAAATGAACCTGTTGACAAAAATAATACTGTTGAGAAGGACGCATCATCTGTTGAAGTGTTAAATTGTGATCTGCCAGGGGAGCTAGGTTTAGATGGAAGTGATATAAGTACAATCAGAAGTTTGGAAGAAGCACTAGAAGAAGAACATGCTGCTCGTTCAGCTTTGTATCTTGAACTTGAGAAAGAAAGAAGTGCTGCTGCAACAGCTGCAGATGAGGCAATGGCAATGATTCTTCGGTTACAAGAGGAGAAGGCGTCAATAGAAATGGAAGCTAGGCAATACCAGAGGATGATAGAAGAAAAATCTGCATATGATGCTGAAGAAATGAACATTCTCAAAGAGATCATAATAAGGAGAGAGAGGGAAAAACATTTTCTGGAGAGGGAAGTTGAAACATTGAGGCAAATTTTTTTTGATGCTGAGACAGATGATACAGCAACTACACAGGAGCAAACTGCAACTTCTTCATCATATTCCTGTGAGGATCCCCTGATGATGCTGCAGAAGATTAGCAAATCCGTTGTTGAGAAGCAAAAGATTAAAAGTGAAAACGATTTTCCGGATTATGAGGTCACTTCTATTGGGTCACAGAACTATTCTGTTACTTCAGGAAAAGGATTACTAAACCCAGAATTAGATGAAGTTGACTCTTCAAAACCAGGATACATCCATAGACATCCAAGTTTACAAGAGAAGGGGATGGAGTCTATGGAAAAGAATCCAATACAACAAACAAGGGAGGAGCAAATACGAGCAGAAAGTTCACAGTTCAACCGTTCAACTACTCAGGTACGTAATGTCCATGAGAAAATCATCACGCTGGAAGAGGAAAAGCAGGAGCCAGCTGATGAACTCAAAAAAGCTATGGAGGCTTGCGACGAAACGAAGATAATTGTCAAATATAGCAATGATAAAGTGGAGAAGCATGGAAAAGGTTCACAAAGCTCAGTTCCTGTAAGAGATCTCTGTGTTTATGATGTTCATGTCATTGGTGATGAACTTACTACATGTAATGAAGATAGTGGAAACAATCACGGAGACCTATCAAAGAATCTTACTTTGGACATTCCTACCAGATGTGACAGTCCAGTTATATATAGGTCAGACACGGAGGTGGACATGAAAAGAAGCATTTCAGACTTAGTTAGTAGACAAAGGAGTTTCTCACAAGGAAAAACTTTGCTAACTGATTTGCGGCGAAATTCTATGTCGGCTTTTGATTATGAAAGGTTGAAAATTGACAATGAAGTTGGTTGTCTTAGAGAAAGGCTTAAGATTGTGCAAGAGGGAAGAGAGAAGCTCAACTTCTCTAAAGGGCATAAGGGAAGGGAAAAGATCCAGTTGCAGCTTTTGGAGGACATAGCGAGCCAACTTCGAGAGATTCGGCAATTAACTGAACCTGGAAAGGCAGCACGGCAGGCCTCTTTGCCACCTTTGTCAACCAAGGTCTGTGTTAAAGCTTCCATTCACTAAGCTCCAGTTGATTATTTTCTGATATTATCACTTTTTTGTTTTCCTGATGATCAAATTCTTCCGTTGGTGGAAATTACTTGTGTACTATTACTTAATGTCATACACATACAGTGGATACGTGCATAATAAGCTTTCAATAAATCCCTACAGTTGGTAATGTGTAAACATAAGTTTTTTTTAAAAAAGTTAACTTAAATTTTTATTCATTAATTTTATTAAACCAATGGAGTGGATCTTAAAAACATATAGCTTTTAATGTTGTCAACACATCAACTATATCTACCATTGGATTATATGCAATTGATAGTTAAAATTTAAATTTTCCTTTTAAGTGAAGAATTAATGGAACCTTGTTGTATGTAAATATGTATTTTGGCCTGCAATTCAAAAGATTTTGGAATGTCACTCTTGTCTGATATTGTGTTGGGGGAGTGATGGGTTTATTTGGTTCCATGGTCAGCAAATGATACTGTAAGGTTAAAATAAAGCAAAAAAAGGCGGGGAAAAAAAAGAAACCTATTTCTGATCCTGTATTCGATCTGATGTTTGGTTTGCTGAGCCGTAAATATGATCTCCTCACAGAATTTATTGGTTATTTTTTAATTGTATTCACTATTTTTGGAGCACTGCTCCTGCTTATAATATGCAAGTCCTTTTTTCACTGATTGTGAGAGCTTAATATTGTCAGGCTGTTTCAAAGAAAAGGCGATCAAGAAGTATTTCTTTAGTAACACAATAAACCTCTTGAACAACGCAATTTGATTTTGGTTATTCGACTGGAGCTAACTGTGGCTCAGTGTGCATTAAGGAATCTTTAGTGAAAGAATCCTTAATTAAAGTTCCTTTCAGTTGGATGCTTGGTCAGTCAAACCGTTTTTCTGCTAGAGTTTTGCATGTACCTTAACCGTACAGAGGGCTAAATCGACAACCAGATCCCTTTAGTTTTGAAGCCTCATGATCAAAGCCTCTGAAAGCTTGCAATTAATATCTTTATCGTGGACTTCTATGGAAGATGCTAGCTGCATCTGTCCTGGAGAAGGGAATGGAGGTATGCTAAATTCCTTTTAACAGGTGTAGAAGTCTGTCTTCTTGATAAAAAAGAGAAAGTAAAGAGTTGTAGAAATCTGATTTTTGACTATGTGTTAGCCTTATCGGTACTGCTTGGGAATCAAATTTTTGTTGATAAAATTTCTCTGTTATTCCCACACAAGTACTGAATCTCTACTGTTTTATTTTCTGTTTCTGGCTTCCTGTACTTCTGGGTTAACATATTGGATTATAGCTGTAATAAATATGGACTATGTTATTGTCTTCTTGGTTACTTGTGTTGTGTCGTCGTTGATTTTTGTCATTTTCTGCAGGAATCTCGGAAATAACTTTTCAGGGATGGAAATATAGTTGGAATTATGAAATATGCATTCACTTTGAAGTATGAAATTTATTTCAACGAAGGAATAAGAGAAAATTAACATTCAGTTTTGTTGTCTGTAGCTTGGTGTATCTGTATAGCTTTCTTCCATTTTTTCAATCATCGGAGCTGCTTCATTTCATGACTGGGATTGCATTTTTGTTCACATATATAATTTGTTACCGTTTCTGTTTCACAACACATTTTAACTTGTGTCCCCCTTGTACTAAATTTCATTAACTTTTATTGGAATCCCACTGAATTTCATGTTGACAGTGTAAAATCTCTACTCAAAACTATAAACTGGAAGCAATTAGAACATTCAAATTTAGAGTAGAAACCAACCGTTACTTAGTGTATCGGTGTGAGCTAGAGAGAAAACACCTTGTAGCTAGGCTGTGGAACCTTTTTGAATATGGCCAACATAAGATCAACATATAGAGGAAGTTGTATGAGAGCGAAATAGGCCATGGGCAAGCATGTTGCTGCATACATTGGAAGTGCCATTGACCTCAACATGTCTCGAATAACAAGGTAATGCCCTGCACAGAATGAGATCCATATTGAAACAACAGATACTTGTAGGGATGTTAAGCCGATAAGAAGCTTTCTGGGCAAGGCCATGGCGAAATCTTTTTCTTGGTATCGAGAGGTGAGAATCGCTAGGCAAACAATCAAGGCTGTAACTGAGAAGCACAAAGAAACTAGTGAAGAGATGGCAAAGATGCGAAATGCGATCTCTTCTAATAAAATTGGTTTGCATTATCTTCATTGAGACCACCTGGTACTGTTGCTGAAGCTGCAAATGCAACAGTTGCTATGAGTGCTGCTACAACAGAGCAAGCCTCAGAGGTTTTGATGAGCCATTTACTACCCTCTTTAACAAGTCTTTTGTGTGTTTCTGTGAAGAGCTCCTTTGGAGTTTGGCCATTATTGTTATATCGAACAAAGAAATTTTGTGGCATAGATTCCTTAACGTACTGCATGGCGTAGGTGGAAAAATTCAATTCAGTATGGAGAAAATAACAGAGAATTTTAACGACATTATGCTAACTGCAGGTTTGTTGGAGCTTTTCTCAAATTGAACGTACCTTATACCACTTGATTTCCCATTGCATTTGCAGTGCAGCTCCTGGAATTAGTGAAGAAGGCCGATGGTTTTCAAACATAGCAGCGTAGTGCAATGCACTGTTCCCTTGGTTATCCAGTTTCCGGAAGGCATTCTCCATTATCATTTTTTTCTTCAACAAGAGTTCATAGATATGAGTTTGCCTGTGCTCAACTGCCAAGAGGACGACATTTTTCCCATTAGCATCCTCGTCTTGGATGGCCACTGGAAATGCATCTAAAATTTTCTCCACGATTTCCAACACTCCAGTCTTTGTTGCAATCAATAATGGTGTCTCTTTTCTTCTCGATTGTTGAGTGTTTTTCTTCTCAGGAGTTGAAAGCACAATATTCTTCTGAGATGTCTCTGTATTTTCAGGAACTGGTCGGGCGACTGGAACTAAGAAAGGCTCTCCGTGTTTATTGTCAAGTCGAGAATTCTCAGGATTCTGTCCATTATCGTCATACTTGTACAAAGAAGCACATTGAACTAGTTCCTTCATCACCAGATAAGCCCATTTGTGTCTCACTTTCTTTTCTTTGATCCTGCTTATCCTCCAAATTCCTAAGTGCCATAACATGTAAAAATTGTTTGATTCTAAGATATGGACGAACCTCAACGAATGTAAACAAGAAAGTCTTAAATGAGCTCGTAAAACCTTCGAACCTATGCAAGCAGACAAATGAATGAATACATACCTATGCCCAGAACAATTAGCAAGGCCTTCATCATCAGCTTGGAAAACAGAACAAATGTGGTGCAATTTGGAGGACAGAAATGATCTTCTTTATCTTCCTTCTCTGATGTTTTATATCATAACATCATTATTATGTAGCTCATCTTGATTAATATTAGATACTATGATGTAAGATAACGTCATAATGATGCTTAATTACCTCGAGAAATGACATTCTGTTGAGGATCTTCTTCATCTAGTTCATCCTTTGGTTTAGCTAGTGAAAAGATAGCGTACAAGAGCCAAAAAAAAAAAAAAAATGATGAAACTAAGAAAATATAGTACTAGTGCTAGATAGAAAAATTGTAAGATCTGTCAAATTAACATACTGAGTAATCCGCTAAGTATTCGGAGAGAAGTCCATATGAATCTAAAGAAGTTGATGCATGTTCTATAGTTTTCTGGAAATTTAGCAGTGCTATCGGCTCCGTAATTCTTTGAGTAGTCGTATTTTTCTTCCCTCAACTCATCAACCGACACACCTTGCAAGTAAAATAAAACAGTTTTAAGGACAAAAATAATGAATAGTGCTTGCATACTGAAAGCTGCTAAAATGATGATTGTGTCATCCTTACAGTCATAGAGCAAAAGATCAAACAGCCCAAGACAGCTACTGCTCCTGAATGCATTAGGCTTGCCGGCTAGGATATGAAGAGGAGATAGTGCATTCTCATTCACACAGTTTACAAGATCAGGGTAACAGCGTATAATATGAAATGCCAAGCCTGTAAAACTAACAGATCATCAACATTTAAAATTTTTCCAGAATTTAAAAAACAATAACATAATGGAAAATGGGTTACTTACTAAAGTAATCTCCGGATATGGCAGCGTGAAGAATAGTGTCCCCATTACTTTTTCTGCCCAAAGAACTGTCTTTATCATGGCTGAGAAAGTGGAGGCAAAGAAATGCAGCCTTCTTGCCATGAAGAGCTGCCAAGAACAGAGGAGTCTCGCTCTCTTTGTTTCTAGCAGCGACAAGTTTGGGGTCTTTTGATGCCATGCAACGGCACATTTCTACGTTCCCAAGTGCTGCAGCAAGATGAAGAGCAGTGTTGCCTCTATTATTTTGTATTTTCAGAATGTTTGATGCATTTTCTCCCATGGTTTCCACCAGTCTGCATACGACGTCGCTATGCCCAGATGCAGCAGCAACATGCAGAGCTGTATCTTCTGATTTTGTGATTCTGGACTCTTGAGACATGGGATTACTCTCATAAGCCTGTACAATGTGATCCCAGTGGCCTCTCATAGCAGATTCAAACAAGTTGTCTATCTCCATCTGCATCGATTTCGGCAAACGGATTATAATATTGTTAACCAAGCAGCCAAGCAAAGGTTTGGTTTGCATCATATCATTTCTGACAGCACAACCTTTTAAAGTAACACTTCAATCTTTTAGTTCCACAGAACTAAAACAGTCATCCGCGTTCTCCTAGCTTTACAACTTGGGAGATCATGTGTTTTTGTATCGGTTTTATTTTTCCTTTTTATTTTTTTGTTCCTACTTTTTTCGAGATTGCATAAAGAAAAAGAAAAGAACATTTGACACCACATGATTTGTTAAAATGGTCATTCTTCTTTCGGAGAGTTCTTTATTTTAAAAATATTCACACAATTTTTTGATACTCACAAACTCATTTTGTGCTAAGAAATAGTTAAGACAAAACTTCTAATGTTTGTTTAAAAAGAAGATTTGAATGTTGCGGAAAGAATCTGTGTGATCATTTTTTAAAATAAGGACATCTCCGTGATCATTTTATTAAATTATAGAAATGTTATTGTCAAGTTTTCCATTATATAGTATATTAAACATTGTCTTCTATAAAATATTGGACAATAGTACTGGTATCCACACAGAACCGTGATTTTTAATTTAATACTTAAATGAAAAAAATGAAAAAAAAAAGCTTAAATGGGGGGCCATAAGATAATCCATCAAACTTTGAGAGGTTATAGCATAAAAATATTAATTAGAAGGGGTCAATCAATGAACATAGTAATCCCCTACACAGTTGCGCACCCCAACCAAATCCGAAGCAATCCATGCAAAAATCCAAACAAAAAAATTTCTCCTCAAGGTTGGGGAAAGGAAAAATCGATCTCCTGGCCTCTTGTTTGCTTTCACTGCAATGTCAAATCAGTTCACCATCATTTTCATAAATAATTTACTTAAAAAGCTTTGTCATCAATCTGAGCATGCAATTATTCTTGGCTTGGCACAAAAAAGTTGGACAAACGGCACGGCACTACTTTACAATCTGAGGGTTCCTTAGGTATCTCAGTGCAACACATTCATTATACACATGTTTTCAGTATATTTTTGTCATTACAGGTGTACAGTAATTAATCGAAAGAAGAAAAATATACAGAATCAATGAGACTCTTGAAATTTTTCTCTAGTCGGCCTTGGAATGGAAATGAATCTACTTGCAGTCGAGCACAAGCATTTCTTTAGACTTTAGTAACGACATCGAATTTCTTTCTTTTAATTATTCTATATTATTAACACATTTGTTTTCTTCATAACGTGCGACTAGTTTCATTTTAAAGACATGGCGATTGCTTTGTTGTTTCTTCAACGTGAAGAGATTCATTTCTTCTATAGGCAACTTAGCCCTATAGAATAATTTACTACGGTCTAATTTAATATTTCATTTCTTTTTCAAAGACTAGCCTTTAAAGAAAGACTTATATGAGATCGTATAAATTATGACATTGTTTTAGACCGTATCATGAGGATGCAGATGATCGTTCTCGTAATGAAGTAAGGTGGGCACTTATTAATGAGATTCGTACATTTATTAACATACTCTGGTTTTCAAGCAGTTTTTTTTTTAATTAACACCCGAATTAAAATTGTGGGAGATAAAAAGTGAAAAGAAAGATTTCTAGTTTGCTCATCCATTTATTTTATAAAAAAATAATATAAATAAAAAATTTCATCTAATAATATTAAAATACCTGCTTTAATTTTTTCTTTCATTGTCGCTACCATAATTTCTCTCATTTTTTAATTTAATTTAGATTAATTATACTGACCCCATCACTGAACCGCTCTTTCCACCCAGATCAAAAAATATATATATTTTTTTAAAAAAGTAAGAACTTGGTCTAGGTGGAGTTCAAGTGGTGTTTAACGGTGGGGTGAATATAATTTTTTCTAGATTTATTACAAACTCTAAAGGTTATCTAATCTAATCTAATCCCAAGAAATTGATGAATTACTAATTGATAAAACCCTATTCAAGTTTGCTCAAAGCTCACACCCTAGCCTAGAGGTTTATGTTTCTCAACCCTCCCCCCAAACAACAAAAAGGGTAAGGGGTAGACAAAGCCCAATTGTCTAAATCATTTTTTTTGCCCCTACCTCCTCTAAATTCGAACTTAGGTGGTTAATCAAATAAAACTATTTGAAAAGCAATCGTTCCCAAAAGTTGATTTAAAGAAACATAGCCAACGCAAAAAGAACATGAAAAAGAACATAACAATAAACTTAACACAAACTAGCACTAATGATGATCCGACAGAGAGCTTCTTGCTCTTCTTTATCGAAAAGAAAGAATCCAAATGATCCCAGAGAGAGCTTATTGACCTTGACAGCTATCAATAAGGTCACACTCAAACTATTCATGCTAGTGACAATTATCCTCAGGTTGAGAAATTGGCTCATTTTGATTGTCTTGGTCTCGATGCATCTTGTCTCTAGGGCAGATTGTGTCAACGTCTTCAGGATTATGAAGGAAAATAGTACCGTTGAATCGTTTAAGTGGTTATCTGGGAGGAATTTCAAGAGTCATAATAAAATGGTTTTTTGTTCTAATATCTCTAGAGACGGCGCCAACTATTGATACCAAAATTTCGCTCAACAATGTGGTCAAGATTTAAAAGGATCTGATTGTGAAAACTTATCATCACAGCGCCACGTGACTTTGGTATTTGGATGTTTCTGTTGTGGAAGAGCGAGTTGAACAATTACCAATATTATGGTGACTGTGACTTCTGGAGAAATACAAATGTAGTAATACAAAAAACAATAGGACAAAATAATTTACGTAGTTGGGCTTAAAACCTACGTCCACCGGCAAAAAGACTAGAAGATAATTTTACTAACAAATGAAAATTTACAAAATTTGGGAACTACTCTCAAAACCTAATACCCAATACACCCAAATGGATACTCTTGAAGAACTCACTTGCAATGCTCTTAGATCTCACAATTTTTGGATGCACAACAAATAAGATTTTTTTTCGCTACTACTCCTACTGTATAATCTTAGCTCAAATGGTAAGCTCCAGTTTAGGGGCTGAATGATGGGTGATGATGTCAACAACTGCTTTAGTTTTTTAAATGCCACAAGACATGAATTATCAAAGTCAAAAGATACATCCTTAGTAAGTAGATTGCATAAGGGTCTAGAAACTTTACTACAATCTTTAATGAAACATCTATAAAAACCAGTATGCCCAGGAAAATATCTTACTTCTCTGACTGTTTTAGGTGGAGGAAGATTGGAAATGAGTTCCACTTTGGCTTTGTCAACCTCAATGCCTTTGCTTGAAATAATGTGACCGAAAATAATATATTGTTTTACCATAAAATGACACTTCTTCCAATTTAAGATTAAGTTCTTCTCGATACATCTCTGCAGAACTAGTGTTATATGATGTAAACATTGATCAAAGAATCACCAAAAGCAGAAAAGTCATGCATAAAAACTTCAAGGAATCGTTCAACCATATCAGAAAAAATATTCAACATGCATCATTGAAATGTAGCAAGTGTATTACATAATCCAAATGACATTCTCCTATATGCAATAGTGCCAAAAGAGCAAATGAAAGTGGTATTCTCTTGATCTTTTGGTGCTATGGGAATCTGATTATATCCTGAGTAGCCATCTAGAAAGTAATAAAATTCATGGCATGCTAATCTATCAAGCATTTGATCGATAAATGGTAAAGGAAAATGGTCTTTACGTATGACATAATTCAACTTTCTATAATCAATGCATACACGCCATCCTGTAGTCACTTTAGTGGGTATCAATTCATTATCAGCATTAGTAACTACTGTGACTCCTGACTTTTTGGGGACAACTTGCACATGACTGACCCATGAACTATCAAAAATTGGGTAAATGATAATTGCGTCTAATAGCTTAAGGTCTTCAGTTCTAACAACTTCTTTCATATTCGGATTTAACTGACGTTGCATTTTCCTTGTAGGTTTAGCATTTTCATCAAGGTGAATGTAATGCATGCAGTCTACTGGGTTTATACCTTTTATGTTTGTTATGGTCCATCCTAATGCTCTTTTGTGCACTTTTAAAACATTCAACAGCTTACCTTTTTGTTCGTCATTTAAGGATGATGAGATGGTTACCGGTAGAGTATTTTCTTCTCCCAAAAACGCATATTCCAAAGTGTTGGGTAATGGTTTGAGCTCGAGTTTCGGTGGTGATTCCGATGATGGGATGAGTTTCTTCTTTGATGGTGCTAGTTGTTCAACTCTTGACTTCCATTTATTAGTGTCCATGGATGGTGCTGGGTCAAGTAGGGCATTGACCTCATCGACTGATCTGTCAATATCAAAATCAAAACCAAAGTGAGTTAAACATATTTGTAAAGGATCATCACTAAGGTTTGAAAGAAAAATATTATCAACTAATGTTTCTATTAAATCCACATCAACAATTCCATCATTTGCATTGTGAGGCTGTTTGGCAATGTTGAAGATGTTTAACTCCATATTCATATTGCCAAAGGACAACTGCATATTTCCAATCCTGCATTGAATGTGAGCATCGGTAGTTGCCAAGAAAGGTCGACCTAAGATAATGAGGGATGTGCTTTATTGAATTCTGGATTGGTTGAGTGTCAATTACAATGAAATCTAACATGAAGATAAAACTTGTCTACCTAGATAAGCACGTCCTCCACAATACTACGAGGTATTTTCGTGGACCGATCTGCAAACTATAACACCACTGGAGTTGGGTGTACTTCGCCTAGTCCAAGTTTCACAAACACTGAGTAGGGTAACAGATTTACAGTAGCTCCTAAATCCAACAAAGCATTCTCAATTGTGTGGTTCCCTATGCTACATGAGATAGTGGGGGAGCCTGAGTCTTTGCATTTTAGAGAAATTTTGCGTTGGAGTATAGAACTAACGTTTTCTGTTAAAAAGACCTTCTTTTGAACATGAATGTTTCTCTTTTTAGTACAAAGGTCTTTAAGAAACTTGGCATAAGATGAAACTTGCTTTATAGCATCAAGTAAAGGGATATCAACACTTACCTGTTTGAAGATTTTAAGGATCTCACCTGTGGATTTTCCTTTCTTTTCTTTAGCTAACCTCTAAGGAAATGGAGCTTTAGGAACGTATTCTCGTGGGTTGATTTCTTCTTTCTCCTCCGATGGTGAGTCCTCAATATTCACATGTATAATTTGAGTTGTTTTTGTCACTGGCATCTCTACTTTGTTATCAACTTCTTTTCCTTTTCGTAAGGTTATGACGGCTTTGACCTCTCCATGCTGCTGAGGTGAACTAGTACTTACTTCATGCACTCCTTTAGGATTAGGCACATGTTGACTTGGAAATTTATCTTTCTCAACAGTCATTGCCAAAGTTTAAACCGAAGAAGCAAGTTGTCCCACCATCTTCTTGAGGTTTGAAACTGATTGGGCTTGTGAGTTTAAGCCTGCTCTCATCTCATTTCGTAGTTCATCAATGGTGCGGTTTTATTGCTCGATCGTGGAGTGAGTAACATTCTTGAAATTCTGGAATGCATCCTCCCATGGTCTAGGTTGAGAGTAATTCTGGTTCTGATTGTATGGTCTGAATGGTGGCTGAAAGGCTTGAGGAATTGGTTGTTAACATGAATATGTTAATAATATTGATTTTGATGATAACAAACTTTAAATGGTTTTTGATTAAATTGTTGGAGCTATTCCTTAATAAATGAAAGCCTTATAATCATTCCAATCATATTAATAAAAGATGGGCTTTCAAATTAGAAAATGACTCTCTGCAAAATCTGGTTTAAAATGTGATTCTGGAAATAAATGGTGAATCTTTTTCTTTCAAACGGTTAACCGATTAAAACCAGAGAGCAACATATTGCCTAAGCTATAACCGATTAAGAAAAATGGAAAACACAAAAAGCTGGGAAGGCTACTGGAATTTAACGGTGAATCGTTTATTTAAACAGTTAACCGATAAAATCCAGAATTGAAGGTTGTACTCTTCTGGCACCGTTTAACAAAACCGGATAAGGCTAAATTGTTTTGCAGGTTACTGGAAATAAACGGCAAACTGTTTATTACAAACGGTTAACCGAAAATATCCAGAGAAGTCACTTCATGAATATCCTTAACCGTTTAATATAAACGGATAACTGATGTTCATCTTGCAGGTCTCTAGAATTTAACGGTGAAATGGTAATCCTAAACGGCAAACCGTTTATTTGAAATTTGGCCCAACGGTAACTTTTGACCAGCCTAAACGGTTAACCGTTAATGGTTAACGGCGAACCGTTTTCGGGCCGACAGTTTGTAACGGCTAGTTTTTCAGCTCCAAATATAAATAAACTCATTCAAATTCAAACAAGATTGATCACAATATGACTATTGAGCTTATACTTGAGAATACAATCTTCATAGAACTTTGAACACATTCTTGCTTCATCTATTCACATATTGGGCATCATTGTGTAATATGAAATATTGTGAGACGCAAAACAAATTTATAATCTTTTGTTTTGAGTGATTGTAAGTGTTGGGATACACTTGGGTTAAAGAGTTTGAGATAATTTCTTGTTGTAAAGGTTATTGACACCTTGGAAGTCAAGTGTAAGCATTTGAAGCCTTTGAGGCTTGCTTAGTGGAATCCTTAAGCCCGAAAAGCTTGGAGGCGTGGACGTAGGCGAGGTTGGCCGAACCACGTAAAAATTTTTGTGATTGAATCTCTCTTCCCTTATCTTTTTATATTGTGATCACCTTATTTGTTATTGCTTTGAATTTGGTTTGTATTTGCATTAAGTTTTTCTTTACAAATTGAATAAGTTTTAGAATTCCAATTCACCCCCCTCTTGGGTTGCATAACTAGAATTTCATTTGGTATCAGAGTCTTGTTCTCTTATTAGGACTTAATCGTCTAGAGTAAAAGATCCATGGCAACCCTAAATGACTCAACCTTTAGAGAAGGGCAATCTACAACAAGACCACCGTTCTTTGACGGTAATGACTATGCATATTGGAAAATTAGAATGAGAATCTATTTGCAAGCTTTAGATTATGAAATTTGGGAAGTTGTATGTGATGGTCCGTTTTTGCCCCTACCTAAAAATGAATTCGGGGAAGATATTCCAAAACCTTCAAGGGAATGGAATGAATTGGAAAAGAGAAAAGCTTCTCTAAATTCCAAAGCTCTGAATGCTTTATTTTGTGCACTTGATAAGAACGAATTTCATTGAGTATCTAGTTGTGAAAATGCTAATGAAATTTGGCACAAACTTGAAGTAGTTTATGAAGGCACAAATCAAGTGAAAGAGTCAAAAATTAGTAGGTACACTCGACAATATGAGTTGTTCCAAATGGAACAAAATGAGAGTATGTACTCTATGTATACGAGATTTATAGACATAGTAAACACTCTAGGAGCCCTAGGAAAGACTTTCTCAAATAGCGAGAAAGTTAAGAAAATCATTAGGTCACTTTCAAAAGAATGGAGACCTAAAAGAACCACTATTGAAGAGGCCTATGATTTAAATGCTTTACCTCTGGATGATTTAATTGGTTCTCTCATTTCGTATGAAGAAGATTTGGCCGCAGAAAAAAGGCATGAGGAGAAGAAGAAAAGCATTGCTCTCAAAGCTTCAAAATATTATAGTGATGGGGAGAGTGAACCGGATGATGAAGAGCTGGCCATGCTAGCAAAGAGGTTCAGAAAATTCTTCAAGAAAACCAGAGAGCGAAGAAATTTCAGAAACTTCAAGAACCAAAGGGAGAAAAAAGAGGTAATCACATGCTATGAATGCAAAAAGACTGGCCATATAAGATCGGAGTGCCCACTTATCAACAAACTCAAGAAGAAAGCCATGGTTGCAACTTGGGATGATAGCGAGGAAGATTCAAGTGATGAAGAAAGGTCGCAAGAAGTATCAAACCTAGCGCTTATGGCAATAGGAGAGGATGATGATCTCAATGAGGTAAGTGATCCCACCTATGATAAATTGTATGATGCTTTTAAAGAATTGTATAATGAGTTGATGAAGATTGGTAAAAAGAATGTATGTCTTAAAAAGGAAATGGCAAAGCTTAAAAATGAAAATGAATCTCTAAATGTAAAAATTGCATGCCTAGAAGTAGAGAACAAAACATTGCATGATGAAATTGCATTATCAAATGAGAAACCTAGCATCTCACATGAGCATTTAGAATCACACATAGATGATTTGAGAAATGAAAACGAAATGCTTATGAAAAAGAGCAATGATTTGAATGAGATTGTTTTGAAATTTACAAATGGGCAAAAGATGTTGGATAATATGCTTAACTCACAAAAATGTGTTTTTGATAAAGGAGGACTTGGGTATAAGCCTAACTTGAAGCAAAAATATTATAAGAATTATTTTGTTAAAGCTACCTCCACAAGTGATCATAAGATTGTTTGCCATTATTGTAATCAAAACGGTCACATGAAATATAGATGTCCCGTGAAAAGGAATGCATATTATGGTGTCAAATGTATTTGGGTTCCAAAAGGAACCATTGCTAACTCTCAAGGACCCAAAAAGCTTTGGGTACCTAAAACTTGAGATTTTCTTTGTAGGGCTTAAAGAAGAAGAAAAATAAATGGTAATTGGACAGTGGTTGTTCAAGGCACATGACCGGAAACTATGCATGGTTCTCAAGCTTCACCAAAATTGAAAATGGTGGAGACGTATCTTTTGGAGACAACTCAAAAGGAAAAATTCTTGGAATTGGAAATGTTGGTAAAGTTTCATCAACTCTAATTGAGAATGTATGTTTGGTTGAGAACTTGAAACACAACTTAATTAGTATTAGGCAATTATGTGACAAAGGTTATAAAATTATCTTTGATAAATTTAGTTGTGTTATTGAGAATTCATGTGATGGCAAGATCTTATTTGTTGGGAATAGATGTGGTAATGTTTATATCATTGACATAGAATGTGCATCTACTCTTGATAAATATTTTTCGGCATTGCATGATGATAGTTGGTTATGGCATAGAAGGTTAGGACATGCAAGTATGGATTTGATTTCAAAAATTTTGAAAAATGATTTAGTTAAAGGTCTTCCAAAAATTGGTTTTCAAAAAGATAAGATTTGCGAAGCTTGTCAATTTGGAAAACAAATCAAAACATCTTTCAAAAATAAAAATTATAGTTCTACTTCAAAACCACTTCAACTTCTTCACATAGATTTATTGGGGCCTTCTAGATATGCCAGTTTAAATGGAAAATATTATGCATTTGTGATAGTGGATGCTTATTCTAGATATACTTGGGTATTATTCTTAGCCAATAAGGATGATGCTCTTGATGCCTTTAAAGTGCTTTGTAAGAAAAAAACAAAATGAAAAAGGGTATGGTGTTGCATGCATTAGGAGTGATCATAGAGGAGAGTTTGAAAATCATGCATTTGATATTTTTTGTAATGACTATGGCATTGAGCATCAATTTTCATCACCTAGAACTCCACAACAAAATGGAGTTGTTGAGAGAAAAAATAGATCCATTCAAGAAATGGCTAGGACTATGTTGAAGGAAAATTCATTGCCTAAATATTTTTGGGCCGAGGTCGTCAACACCGCTTGTTATGTTTTAAATCGTGTGTTGATTAGATCTAACCTTAACAAAACTGCATATGAGCTTTGGAAGCATAGAAAATCCAATATTGGTTATTTCAAAGTGTTTGGATGCAAATGTTTTATTTTGAACACAAAAGACAATCTTGGCAAATTTGATCCAAAATCTAATGTTGGTATTTTTCTTGGTTATTCAAACTCAAGCAAAGCTTATAGAGTCTATAACAAAAATACACTAGTTGTGGAAGAATCTATGCATGTTACATTTGATGAGTCTAACCCCCCCTCTGTGGAGAAAGGAATAAATTATGATGATGCAGATGGAGAGTTACAAAAAGAACTATCAAAGGATAATTAAGCACTACAAAGAAATCAAGAGGATGAACAAGAAGAGCAAACAAATATGGAGCAACATGAAGGTACTTCTCAAACACTCCCTAAGGAGTGGAGGTATGTTTCTTCTCACCCTAAAGATGTATTCTTAGGAGATCCATCATGAGGCATTACAACTAGATCATCACTTATGAATACTTGTGAGCATAATGCATTCATTTCTCAAATTGAACCCAAATAATTTGCGGATGTGAAAAATGATGAATCTTGGATTATGGCAATGCAAGAGGAGTTAAATCAATTTGAAAGAAACAATGTGTGGGAATTAGTTCCTAAACCGGAACATCAATCCGTCATAAGTAGTAAATAGATATTTAGAAATAAGATGGATGAATCCAGTGTGGTTGTAAGAAATAAAGCTAGATTAGTGGCTCAAGGTTACAACCAAGAAGAAGGAATTGATTTTGATGAAACATTTGCTCCCGTTGCTAGACTAGAATCAATTAGAATGTTGTTGGCATTTGCATATCATAAAGATTTCATCTTTTTTCAAATGGATGTGAAAAGTGCTTTCTTAAATGGGTATATTATGGAAGAAGTATATGTAAAACAACCCCCTGGTTTTGAAAATGAAAAACTTCCAAATCATGTTTATAAGTTGTTTAAAGCCTTGTATGGATTAAAACAAGCACCTAGAACATGGTATGATAGGCTTAAAAATTTCTTGTTAGAAAATGATTTTTCCATGGGTAAAACGGATACTACTCTCTTTGTTAAACATAAGGACAAAGAAATACTTGTTGTTCAAATTTATGTTGATGATATTATTTTTGGTTCTACTAATGAATTGTTGTGTCAAGAATTTTCATCTTGCATGCGTAATGAATTTGAAATGAGTATGATGGGAGAGTTGAAGTACTTCCTTGGGCTACAAATAAAACAAAATAAGGAAGGAATTTTCATAAATTAAGCCAAGTATGTAAAAGATCTACTCAAAAGATTCGGCATTGATGACTCAAAGACCAAAAATACACCAATGAGCACAACAACCAAGCTCGACAAAGATGAAAAAGGCCAAGAAGTGGATATCAAAATGTATCGAGGTATGATCGGATCTTTACTTTATTTAACTGTAAGTAGACTCGATATCATGTTTAGTGTATGCTTGTGCGCAAGATTTCAATCATGTCCCAAGGAATCCATTTGTTTGCTGTTAAAAGAATTTTTCATTATTTGAGTGGAACCATAGATATTGGACTTTGGTATCCTAGGGGAACTCATATAGATTTAACATGCTATTCGGATGCGGATTCTGCCGATTATAAAGTTGATAGGAAAAGCACTAGTGGAACTTGCTATATCCTAAGTCACTCACTTGTTTCATGGTTTAGCAAGAAACAAAATTCTGTTGCACTCTCAACTACCGAGGCCGAATATATAGCTGCAGGAAGTTGTTGTGCACAAGCTCTTTGGATGAAACAAACACTTAGAGACTATGATATTAACCTAGAACAAATTCCCATTAAGTGTGATAATACTAGTGCTATAAATCTTTCAAAGAATTCCATTCAACACTCTAGAACCAAGCATATAGAAATAAGACATCATTTCTTGAGAGATCATGTTCAAAAAGGAGATATTGCATTAGAGTTTATTTCTACAGAAAAACAACTCGCCGATATTTTTACCAAACCCCTTAGCGAAGAACAATTTTCGAAAATTCGGCATGAACTTGGGATGATGAAATTTTCGCATTAACGTCTCTATTCATGCTATTGAGTGTACTGAGTTGATTGACTTATTGGTGATTTAATATTTATGAAATGCTTAAGCTTGATATTCAAATGATGTATTTGCTTTGTTAATTCTTGATTGATTATATGAATTAATTGCTTGAATACATGTTCATGAATCATGCATTAAAATGGCTCATAAAACATTTTTAGATCAATCAAATGATCTTGGAATGTATTATTTGCTAGCCAAAAATTAAATCAAATGTGCGAAATTATAGATAAAATAAACGGATAACCGTTTCCAATAAACGGTGCACTGTTTTATTCCAGAAATGAGATTTTTTGTCTGTCTTTTTACCCTTTCACCGTTTGATGCAATCAGTAAACTGTTTAAAAACAGAGAGTCCTCTAACAGTTACTCCTTAGCCCTTAAGAGCTTAACCTTTCACCGTCTCCCATTCTTTAGCCTCTGGAAGTTACCCCTTAACTGTTTAAATAAATGGTTAACCGTTTTCGTGAATATAAAACTGTTCAAAGGTTTTCTTCTTCCTCTTCAGTTGCCCTTTCACCGTTTCAGCCATAGTCGCGCAACCGACGCCTCCTCTATCCCCAAATCTTCATTTTCCTTGCTTTTCTTGCCAAATCAAACCTACAACATCATTTCTTATCTCCTTTAGAACACTTTCACCGATTCAAATCTTCAAATCAAGCCCAAAATTGAAAAATCCCAAATTTAAACCCTAACTGCCCCCGTTCGGGTTTCTTCGTTTTTAACCCGATTCTTCCCCTTCTTCAACTAAATTGAGTATCAAAATCACATCCTTTATTCATTCCTCAACAAATAATCGGCTCATTTTCTTCTCATCACATCTCTCCCGCATTTTTCAAACTCCGTTGTGCTTCACCATGGTTGCACCCCCTCGGAGAAATCTTAGGCGAAAATCTATGCTTCCAAGGAACCCTATACCACCACGGGAATTCTCTGAATTCGCAAGAATTCATTTCCCCATGCCTTCCTTGGCGAAGCGGTTCGAGGATCGCTTCAATGGTCGAAAGGTACTTGACTCTTCTTATGTTGAAATAGATGATTTCAGTACCTTAGTTGTATGTGGTAGAAGCGTTAGGGATATGCTTCAGCCTTGGGAGTCTGCTATTGACTTTGATGACCGAGTTTATCCCAACTTAGTGCGAGTCTTTTATTCGAACATGGAAATCTCCGCAACTCGCCTAAATAGGATAGTTACTCAAGTCGGCGGTGTGCCTATTGATTTTGATGATGCGGATCTAGCTGACTTTCTTGGTATCTCTACTGAGGGTCATGATATATACACCTCTTGGAAAGCCCTTCACTTTGACAGTTTTTGTCATATGGATGGAGTCCGTAATATTTGTCGTCGTCGAGACTTGTCTGATGAGATCTTTCTGCTACCTTTTCAGTCTCAACTTTTACCTCTCTAAGTTCGCATTCTTCACTCTATCTTACAGCACATAGTGACACCTAGGAAAGGTCACTCGGATGAGGTTACGAGGTTGGACGTTGGCCTCTTAGATAGCCTCATTTCAGGCCGTCCCATTAACCTCGGCTATGTTATTGTGCGGCACATGTTGAGTACTCCCGCGGTTAACCACCGTTTGCTTCCATATGGCAGTATCATTACTAAGATACTGCGACGCTTTAAGGTGCCTCTTCTTGATACCGATCATATAGAGACTAGACGGATTGGCCCCGAGGCCATGACTAGTATCGGTTTTTCCAGGAAGAATGGAGAGTGGATAAAGAAGAGCAACTCCAAAAACCAAGATACCTTGAATGCTCCAGAGGACGATTGGATGCTCAACGATGTCTATCCTCCCGATAAGCTTCCCGATTTTAGATTAGGAGCTCATCCTCATCCTACTCGTCGCCGTTTTATCCCTCGGCCTCCAGCTGACTCTGACTCTGAGGAGCGTGCGATCGGTGCTGACATTCCCTCCTCTTCCGAGCCACCTCTCGCTCCCGAGCAGCCTCCTGCTTCTGAGCCATCTGCTGTTCCTGAGCAGCCATCTGCCTCTGTGTCACCTCCAACTCCAGTTCAGCCCCCTGTTCCAACGTTGTGTAGCAGTTGATTGCTGATATTCACCGGATTTCGGAGCGCCAGCAGCTGATTCTTGATCGGTTGGACACTTTTTCCTGTGACCACCAGCAGCTACGTTCTGACTTTCAGACCTTCCAGCAGCAGAGCATTGATCAACAGCTTGAGCTTATCGCTGGATAGCGCACTCTTCTCCGCTATTTCGGCTATGATCCGGGCAACACATCTTCTCCACCTCCATAGTTTCTGAGTTCTATTTTCGCACATACATTTCATATTTTGGTTGTTTGTATATTGCTATTTATATTTTTTATACACTGCTACCTCTATATGCTCTTTATGGATTTTGATGACATGTTTTTGTGATGTTCTTGATGTTGGATGACTTGATATTGGTTGATGAGATTGTTGGTTTATTGGTTAATGAAGTGTTAGTTTGTTTGTTCATGGCGTTGTTGGTTTGTTGGATGATGGAGTTGTTGTTAATATATTTTGGAAGTGTTTTCATCTCCTTTTGTATTAGTGGTTTTGCTCAATTTTAAGGGGAAACTCTACCAAAATGTTTGCTCGCCAAAACCGGGTAACTTCTTTAACGGATTTGCGGTTTTCCTTTCTCTCTTTTCTTTTTTATGATGAAGGGGGAGATAATTATGGGGAGATTTAAAATAAATTTAAAAAATATTTTCTTGAGCAAAAATCTTTTTAATTGGACATTTCTTAATTTGGCCATACATTTAGGGGGAGCATATATTAAGGGGGAGCAAAATATTGAATGAAGTTTGTCATCATCAAAAAGGGGGAGATTATTAACATGAATATGTTATAATATTGATTTTGATGATAACAAACTTTAAATGGTTTTTTATTAAAATGTTGGAGCTATTCCTTAATAAATGAAAGCCTTATAATCATTTCAATCATATTAATAAAAGATGGACTTTCAAATTAGAAAATGACTCTCTGCAAAATCTGGTTTAAAATGTGATTCTGGAAATAAACGGTGAACCGTTTTCTTTCAAATGGTTAACCGATAAAACCAAAGAGCAACATATTGCCTAAGCTCTAACCGATTAAGAAAAATGGAAAACACAAAAAGCTGGGAAGGCTACTGGAATTTAACGGTGAACCGTTTATTTAAACGGTTAACCGATAAAATTCAGAATTGAAGGTTGTGCTCTTCTGGCACCGTTTAACAAAACCAGATAAGGCTAAATTGTTTTGCAGGTTACTGGAAACAAATGGCGAACCGTTTATTACAAACGGTTAACCGAAAATATCCAGAGAAGTCACTTCATGCAAATCCTTAACCGTTTAATGTAAACGGACAACTGATGTTCATCTTGCAGGTCTCTAGAATTTAACGGCGAAAGGGTAATCCTAAACGGCAAACCGTTTATTTGAAATTTGGCCCAACGGTAACTTTTGACCAGCTTAAATGGTTAACCGTTAATGGTTAACGACGAACCGTTTTCGGGCCGACAGTTTGTAACGGCTAGTTTTTCAGCTCCAAATATAAATAAACTCATTAAATTCAAACAAGATTGATCACAACACGACTATTGAGCTTATACTCGAGAATACAATCTTCATAGAACTTTGAACACATTCTTGCTTCATCTATTGACATATTGGGCATCATTGTGTAATATTAAATATTGTAAGACGCAAAACAAATTTGTAATCTTTTGTTTTGAGTGATTGTAAGTGTTGGGATACACTTGGGTTAAAGAGATTGGGATAATCTCTTGTTGTAAAGGTTATTGACACCTTGGAAGTCAAGTGTAAGCATTTGAAGCCTTTGAGGCTTGCTTAGTGGAATCCTCAAGCCCAGAAAGCTTGGAGGTGTGGACGTAGGCGAGGTTGGCCGAACCACATAAAAATTTCTGTGTTTGAATCTCTCGTCCCTTATGTTTTTATATTGTGATCACCTTATTTGTTATTGCTTTGAATTTGGTTTATATTTGCATTAAGTTTTTCTTTATAAATTGAGTAATTTTTAGAATCACAATTCACCCCCCCTCTTGGGTTGCATAACTAGAATTTCATTGGTTACATTGGTGGAGCTGGAGCTGCTGGTCCATTCTGTTGAAATCCTTGAGACCATGAAAAATTGGGATGGTCTCTCCATCCAGGGTTATATGTGTTGGAGTATGGGTTGTAATTAGATGGTTTTCTCATTACAGCTATGGCATTGACTTGATCTGAATATAAGTCATGGTCATGTGGTTCTGTTGGTTTAGCAGTCGTTAACGATGCTATTTGTCGAGAAAGACCTTCAACCATTTCTTTGACTTCTTTAATTCCTAAACTTGACTCGCCAATGTGAATCTCATTTACTCCTTTAATCCTTTTAGTATTTCTGAGTGATTGACTCCGTTGTTAGGAATTATCCGCTTGTCGCTGAAAGAATTCTCAAATCTCTAATGCACTTTTTAACATTAGCTCTCCTCCACTTGTTGCCATTAGCCATTCTTGCACATACGGCAATAATCCCTCCAAAAAGTATTGGCATTGATGCCATTTCTCGTACCCATGATGTGGACACTTCAAGAGTAGCACATTGAATTGCTCCCATGTTTCGAAAAATTGCTCGTCTTCTTTCTGGGTAAACTCTAAAATTTCCCTGCGAATAGCATTGGTTTTATGCATTGGGAAGTATTTATTCAAAAACTTTGTTACCATTTGTTCCCATGATGTAATGCTATTAGCAGGCAATGTATTAAACCATGAACGAGCTCTGTCCTTTAAAGAAAATGCGAATAGTCTAAGTTTAACATCATCATCTGAAAAATTCTCATATTTAAAAGTTTGACAAATAGCATGAAAATCATTCAGATGATTATATGGGTCCTCCTTTTCTAGACCATAGAATGTTGGGAGACAATTTAGCCACTAAGTTTTAACTTAAAACTCCTATCAGCTACATTTGGGTATCTTATGCATGATGTGCTCAAATTAGCTAAGAGACTAAAGTAGTCCTTAAATGGCCTCTCTAGTGGTGCTTATTGTTGTTGCAAATCCATTTCAATTTTATTTTTAACGTGTTTGTGTGTGCGAAGTGTTTTTTCAAGTTCAAGGTCTATAGGCTCAAGATTAGGTAATAATGACCTTCGACCATGCATGCAAAGAACACAGAAAAAAAAGGGAACAAAATAAATAAAAATAAAGAAGAATGAGAAATTACGATACTAACTTTATCACGTTGTTACAACCTTACTATGAAAACACACTAAAAAAAAATACGTGAAATAAATTAACTAAAATAAATTAATAAGATAAACAAAAAATTACAAAGAAAAATAACTTGAAAATTAAATTACAAAACTTTAAAGAAGAGAAAAAAATAAAAAAATTATTACCTCAAACTATAGATTCACTCTTTTTTTCTTTTTTTAATAAGAAAACAAAATTATAAGAAAACAATTAAAAAGAAATTATTTACAAAAATTAATTCTACGAATTTAAATAACTTACCTCCCCGGCAACAACGCCAAAAACTTGTTGTGCAAATTTTATTGAACTCGCAAGTGTGCTAATCCATTGTAGAGTAGATTAATGGTAACGAGTGTCGATTCCACGAGGAGGTGGATTTTAATTATATATAGAATTAATTTTCTAAATGGATGGTTGGATTTATGGTAAAGATGATTTGGAATATCCTAAAATTTAAATTGAAGTGGCAGAATTAAATTAAAGTGGAAACTATTAAAATAAAGTGCTTGGGTATCTGGATCTGCATCAACATGGACTATGGGCTAAATATTCCTTATTAATACTAATTAAATCATGAGGGGGGAATTCACACCTCATGAACCACGCTGTAATCAATATGGTGCTAAAGGCTTGTCGTGCCAAATAATAAGAATCTTGTACTAGGGAGCTGGTGAAACTAGAGCGGTATCTAGACAAGATTATTACTATTTATCGACGAAAAGTTAAAACATCCACAAAAATTAGAGGGGAAGAGAAACTAAATTTACCAAATAAAGCTCATGGCACATGTAGAGACTTCACCTTCAACCCAAACTTGAAAGAAAATTAGCTACTCATAATTGAAATAGGGGAAAAATGAGAATTTATTAAAATACATATAAAATACAAGATGGAGAAGGAATTACAGAAAATGGAGCTCAAAAATGAATTCAGGGATGCCAAATTAGGGGGGGAAAGCCCTCTTTTTATAGATACACTGAGTAAATCATGGCCATCAGATTAAAAATATTTTGGACGCTTAGGATTACGCCACGTCATCAGTCAACAGTACGCGGTTTGACCACGCGGTTTGAACAGTACACTGTTTGACCATGCGGTTTGAATAGTGCCACGGTTTGAACAGTGAGGCGGCTTAAATAGTGATGCGGTTTGGTTGTAAATAATCCCGTGTATTGCATGTACCGTAGCACGATTTTTGGTCCACTAATATGCTGCCACGTCACTGATCAACAGTGCATAAGAATTTAAGTCTAATGGAATCGTGATACCTCATCAGTCAATACCACATCATCGTTCCGTATGTGTGAACAGTGTCGTGAACAGTAACATGGATAGTATCGTACATGTGAACAGTGCCACTTTTCATTTTATGCTCCTCCTAAGGTTTTCAACTGTCCTGAGTTCAAAAGTGATGTTCGTTTTGCTGTCTAATCTCTCGTTCATTGTGAAATGATCATGATGTCCCTAAAGTACATAAAATATTTAATTAAAATAAAACACACATAATTAAATTACAAGAGACTAAAATACATAAAAGTAAGAGTATTAGTAAGACTTGAAATGTAAAATGATGATTTTCTCCTTTATAAATATATACTTTCTAACACTCAATAAGCCACTGTCTTATTCTCTATTTTCCCACTCATCTTTTTGTGATTGTGAAATTAGGGTTGTCGCTTGCTTTTTAAAGCCAAATGTCATGAAAAATTTCATCCAAGTCCAAAGCTTAATGTTCATTACACATCAAGCAAGCCTTTTTTGAACTTTGGGCTTTTGGATCCCAAATGAGATGGACTCAACAAATCTCCCCCTCTAGATCATTTGAGGGGACACCGCTAAGTCCGCTTTCTACATATAGCTTTTCAGCTTCTCATTGGACAATGGCTTTGTCATCATATCTTATCCATTCTCCGTTATGTGCATCTTTTTAAGCTGCAATTATTTCTTCCAACGCACGTCTCGTATCAAATGATACCTCACATCAATATGCTTGGATTTCGAATGGTATATGGAATTCTTTGCCAAGTGAATGACATTCTGACTATCACAATATTTAACAAAGCTGTCTTGGTTCACACCAACTCTTATAGGAAAATTTTCATCCATAAGGTTTCTTTGCAACCTTCAGTGATTGCAATATGCTCTACTTTTGTGGTCAACAAAGCAATACATTGCTAGAGTCTGGACTGCCATGAGACTGCTTCCCCTTGTAAAGGTGAGTAAATATCTTGATAAGGATTTTCTAGAGTCAACATCTCTTGCCATATTTGCATCTGTGTACACTTGTAACACAGGTTTGTCACCCCCAAATTATAAACATGCCTTGGAAGTGCCTTTAAGATATATGAGAATCCACTTCACTGTTGTCCAATGTTCTTTGCCCGGATTGGAGAGAAACCAATTGACTACACCAACTGCATGAACAATATCTGGTCTTGTACAAACCATAGCGTACATCAAACTATCAACTATTGAAGCATAAGGAACTCCTCTCATCTCTTTCTTCTCTTTCTCACTTGTAGGACAATGTTCGAAACTATGCTTGAAATGGCTCGCAAGTGAAAACAAATAGATTTTGCATTGCTCATGTTAAATCTTTCAAGAACTCTTTCAACATATACTTCTTGAGATAACAATAACTTCCTAAATTTTCTATCGCAGAAAATCTTCATGCCAAGAATTTATTTTGTCGGTCCCAAGTTCTTTATTACAAAGACTTGTTAAGCTCTCTTTTCAGATTGTCAATCTTACTAGCATCGTGGCCAACAATCAACATGTCATCCACATAAAGCAAAAGAATGATGAAATCATCATTACCAAACTTTTTAACTAAAACACAAAAGCCACATATAGTCTTCTGAAATTATAGTTCTCCATGAAAGAATCAGACTTCTTGTATCACTACCTTGGTGCTTGTTTCAGCCCATATTGTATCACTGCCTTGGTGCTTGTTTCAGCCCATACAAACTTTTCTTCAACTTGCACACAAGTTCTTTTTTACCTTTGACACTGAACCCTTCAAGTTACTCCATGTATATTTCCTCCTCTAAGTCACCGTATAAGAAAGATGTTTTTACATCAAGCTGATCAATTTCCAAGTTCAAGCTAGCTACTAATCCCAAAACAACTCGGATAGAAGACATCTTCACCATAGGAGAAAATATTTCTTTAAAATCACTAGCTTTCTTCTGCCGAAACCTTCACAACCAATCTAACCTTGTACCGCTGTTGTGAGTTATTTTCAGTCTTCAACCTGTAAACCCATTTGTTCTTCAATGCCCTCTTTAGCTTAAGAAGCTTTACTAAGTCATAAGTGTGGTTCTCATTCAAGGATTTCATCTCCTATCGCATGGCTTTAACCCACTCATTTTTATGCGAATGAGAAATGGCTTTTTTCAAGACATTCTGGCTCCCCTCCATTTGCAAACATCACATATTCATGTGGAGGATATTTAGTGGAAGGTTATGGTTCTCTAGTGGATCTTTTCAATTATGGCTCAACTGGTGGTGCTTGTGGTTTTGGAGGTGCCTGGTTAATTGGTTCTGCTAGACCATCATTCTTATCCTTTTCAACTCCCCCACGATCATCATGAACTATAGGTGGAGAAACTGAAGTTGGAATAATAAGAATATCTAGAGATGACTGAGATTCATCACTCTTCTCTGCATTACCAACTATTCGCTTTTCAAGAAATACAACATCTTTACTTCTGATAAATTTCCTTACCACTAGATCTCATAATCTCTACCTAAATTCTTTATGCCCATAATCTAAAAAAATGCATTCTTTGGCTTTACCATCAAGTTTCGATCTTTCATCATTAGGAATGTGAACATATGCTCTATGTTGAGTGTTAGAAAATGTATATTTATAAAAGAAAAAATCGTCCTTTTACACTTCAAGTTTTACAAACACTTCTATTTTTATGTATTTTAGTCTCTTGTAATTTAATTACTGTTCACGACACTGTTCACACAGACGGAACGATGACATGGCATTGACCGATGATGTGGCATTGACTGATGAGGTGTCACGATTCCATTAGAGAAAATTCTTATGCACTGTTGATCGGTGATGTGGCAGCATATTAGTGGACCAAAAATCACGCGTACAGTATATGCATATACACAGGATTATTTTCAACCAAATCGCGTCACTGTTTAAGCCGGTTGACTGTTCAAACTGCGTTGTCAAACCGCATATTGTTGACTGATGACGTGGCGCAATCCTGAGCGTTCAAACTGTTTTTAATCCGATGGCCATGATTTACTCAATGTATCTATCAAAAGGGGCTTTTCCCTCCTAATTTAGCATCTCTGAATCCATTTGTGGGCTCCATTTTATGTAATTTCTTTTCCATCTTGTATTTTTTTATGTATTTTAATAAATTTCCATTTTGCCCCCTAGTTCAATTATGAGTAGCTAATTTTCTTTCAAGCTTGGGTTAAAGGCGAAGTCTCAACATATGTCATGAGCTTTATTTGGCAAATTTATTTTCTCTTCCCCTCTAATTTTTGTGGATGTTTTGACTTTTCGTCGACAATAATAATAATCTTATCTAGATACCGCCCTGGTTTCACCGGCTCCATAGTACAAGATTATTATTATTTGGCACGATAAGCCCTTAGCACCATATTGATTAGAGTGTGGTTCATGAGGTGTGGATACCCCCCTCATGATTTAATTGGCACTAATAAGGAATATTTAGCCCATGGTGCATGTTGATACGAATCCAGATACCCAAGCGCTTCAATTGTTATAGTTTCTACTTTAATTTAATTCTGCCATTTCAATTTAAATTTTAGGATATTCCATATCATCTTTACCATAAATCCAACCACTCTCATAGAAAAATTAATTCTACAAACAATTAGAATCAACCTCCTCGTGGGATCGACACTCGTCACCATTGATCTATTCTACAATAGATTCGTGCACTTGCGAGTTCAATAAAATTTGCACAACAAGTTTTTAGCGCCGTTGCCGGGGAGGTAAGTTATTTTAATTCGTAGAGTTAATTTTTGTGAATAATTTCTTTTAATTATTTTCTTGTAACTGTTTTTATAAAAATAAAAAGAAAAAAAGTGAATCTACATTTAGAGGTAATAATTTCTTTTCTTTTTCTCTTCTTTAAAATTCTGTAATTTAATTTTCAATTTATTTTTCTTTGTAATATTTTGTTTATCTTATTAATTTATTTTTAGTTAATTTATTTCACGTATATTTTTTAAGTGTGTTTTTTTATAGAAAGGTTGTAACAACGTGATAATGTTAGTACCGTAATTTCTTCTTCTTGTTTATTTTTATTAATTTTGTTCTCATTTTTTTGTATTCATTGCATGCATGGTTGAATGTCATTATTACCTAATCTTGAGCCTATAGACCTTGAACTTGAAAAAACACTTCACACACAAACGCATGGTAATTAAAGATAAAAGAGAAATGGATTTGCAACAACAACCACCATAACAGGAGAGGCCATTTAAGGACTATTTCAGTCCCTTAACTAATTTGAGCACATCATGCATAAGATACCCAAATGTAGCTGTTAGGAGTTTTGAACTAAAACCTAGTGTGCTAAATTATCTCCCAACATTCTATGGCTTAGAAAATGAGGACTCATATAATCATCTGAATGATTTTCATACTGTTTGTCAAACTTTTAAATATGAGAATTTTTCAGACAATGATGTTAAACTTATGTTATTCCCATTTTCTTTAAAAGATAGAGCTCGTTTATGGCTCAATACATTGCCTGCTAATAGCATTACATCATGGGAACAAATGGTAACAAATTTTTTTAAATAAATATTTCCCAGTGCATAAAACCAATTCTATTCGCAGGGAAATCTCAGAGTTTACCTAGAGAGAGTACGAGCAGTTTTTTGAAACATGGGAGTGATTCAATGGGCTACTTTTGAAGTGTCCACATCATGGGTATGAGAAATGACACCAATGCCAATACTTTTTGGAGGGATTATTGCCAAATGTGCAAGAATGACTAATGGCAACAAGTGAAGGAGAGCTAATGTTAAAAAGTGCATCAGAGATTTGGGAATTCTTCCAGCGGTAAGCGGATAATTCCCAACAACGGAGTCTATCACTCAGGTATACTAGAAGAATTAAGGGAGTGAATGTGGTTCACATTAGCAAGTCAAGTTCAAAAATTAAAGAAGTCAAAGCGATAATTGAATGTCTCTCTCGACAAATAACATCGTTATCGACTGCTAAATTAACAGAGCCACATGATCATGACTCATACTCCGATCACTACAAGATGACGTGTATGCATTGATTATAGAAAGTTGAATTCTATCACACGTAAAGACCATTTTCCTTTACCATTTATCGATCAAATGCTTGATAGATTAGCAGGCCATGAATTTTATTATTTTCTAGATGGTTACTCAGGATATAATTAGATTCCCATAGCACCAAAAGATCAAGAGAAGACCACTTTCACTTGCCCTTTTGACACTTTTGCATATATGAGGATGTCATTTGGATTATGTAATGCACCTACTACATTTCAACGATGCATGTTAAGTATTTTTTTTTCTGATATGGTTGAACGATTTCTTGAAGTCTTTATGGATGACTTTTCTGTTTTTGGTGACTCGTTTGATCAATGTTCACATCATCTAACACTAGTTCTGCAGAGATGTATCGAGAAAAACTTAGTCTTAAATTGGGACAAGTGCCATTTTATGGTAAAACAATGTATTATTCTCGGTCACATTATTTCGAGCATAGGTATTGAGGTTGACAAAGCCAAGGTGGATCTCATTTCTAGTCTTCCTCCACCTAAAACAGTCAGAGAAGTAAGATCTTTCATTGGGTATGTTGGTTTTTATAGACGTTTCATTAAAGATTTTAGCAAAGTTTCGAGACCCCTATGCCATCTACTTGCTAAGGATGTACCTTTTATTTTTAATGATTCATGTCTTGTGGCATTTGAAAAATTAAAGCAGTTGTTGACATCATCACCCATCATTCAGCCCCCAAACTAGAGTTTACCATTTGAGCTTATGTGGGATGTATCTGATTATGCAGTAGGAGTAATATTATGACAAAGGGTTGATCGAATTCCCCATGTTATTTACTATGCTAGTATGAAATTGAATGATGCACAGTTGAATTATTCAAATACTGAAAAAGAAATGCTAGCAGTAGTTTGCATTGGAGAAATTTCGATATTATCTCATTGGTTGTAAAATAATTGTATTCACGGATCATGTTGATCTTAAATATCTTCTCACAAAGAAAGATACAAAAGCTAGACTAATTCGTTGGGTGTTTCTTTTGTACGAGTTCGACTTAGAATTTAAAGATAAGAAAGACACAGAGAATGTTGTGGCTGACCATCTTTCTCGTCTCCATTTTGACACAATTACAGAACCATTAACATTGAATGAGTTATTTCCAGATGAACAATTAATGAGTGTAGAAGTATTACCATGATATGCTGACATCGTGAATTATCTTGTTACAGGTCAACTTCCAGAGCATTGGACCAAGCAAGACAAGGCCAAATATTTTACAAAAATAAAGAATTTCTTTTGGGATGACCCGTATTTGTTCAAGTATTGTGCAGATCAAATTGTTAGACGATGTGTCCCAAAAAGTAAAATTCAGAATATTCTTTCATTCTACCATGAACAAGCTTGTGGAGGCCATTTCAATGCTAAGAAAACAACTACTAAAGTTTTACAATGTGGTTTCTATTGGCCAACTATATTTCGAGACGCTTACACTTTATGTTCTTCATGTGATAGGTGTCAACGAATGGGGAGCATTACACGAAGGAATATGATGCCACTAAATCTAATTTTAGTAGTTGAGATTTTTGATGTATGGGGCATCGACTTCATGGGACCCTTTCCCTCTTATTTTGGCTATCAATACATATTGGTTGCTGTTGACTACGTATCAAAATGGGTAGAAGCAATTCCATGTAGAACCAATGATCACAAGGTGGTGATAGGATTTTTAAAAAGCAATATTCTTTCACGCTTTGGATTCCCTCGAGCGATAATCAGTGATGGTAGTGCCGACTTTTGTAACAAAGCATTCAAAACTCTCTTGATAAAGTATTCAATCACTCACAAAATGGCGACTCCATATTATTCGCAAACCAGTGGCCAAGTTGAGATCTCCAATCGAGAAATAAAGCACATATTAGAAAAGACGGTGAGGCCAGACAGAAAAGATTGGTTATTAAGATTTGATGATGCATTATGGGCATATAGAACGGCTTTCAAGACCCCGAATGGGTTGTCACCTTACAGGCTAGTGTATGAAAAAACTTGCCACCTACCTGTGGAACTCGAGTATCGTGCATATTGGGCCATCAAGAAATTCAACTTTGACATGCAGCAAGCTAGCTCAGATAGAAGATTACAACTGACAGAACTTAAAGAAATTCGCAATGATGCATATGAAAATGCCAAGATTTACAAGCAGCGAATGAAAGTCTTTCATGACAAGCAAATTATAAGAAAATCTTTCACTCTAGGTCAGAAAGTGTTTTTATTCAATTCTTTCTTGCACCTATTCCCAGATAAGTTACGCTCTCGATGGTCTGGCCCCTTTATTGTTCATACTGTTTTGCCACATGGGGCAATTGAAATTAAGGACCTAAAGAACGATGTCACGTTTAAAGTTAATGGTCAAAGATTAAAGCCATATCTAGAGTACCAACCACATGGAGAGGACACCAAAATAAATTTGAGTAACCCACGAGATTTGAATTGAGTTTTTTTTCTTTCTTTTCGGTGATTTGATTTTTTTTCTTTCTTTTTATTATTCTTTTGCTAATTGAAATTATTTTTTGATAAGTGTGTTTGTTTAACCATTTAGTTTTCTCTTATCATTGTTAATCATGAGTGCCATAGCTAAACAATTCCTCCTGGACATTCTTAAACCACTTCAACGTGTAAAATCTCATCTCAAAAGGCAGATTCGATTTTGTAAAACACATCGTATTTGGGCCCTGCAACCACCAGAGTTAGTAGCCTAAGTTGAGGATTTAGAAATCCAACTCAGAGACATTGAGAGAAGTGTCTACAACATCCAGTTGGAGCTTGAGGTAAATATGATTGTAATTTTCTTTGTGTGTTTTAGTTTGTTTTTCTTTATTTGTGTGCTTTAGTTTGTTACCCCGGTGAAGTGGCGGATAACGGTACTTCGTGACAATCAAGTTGGTTACTTCAGTTTCCCATAATAACTGGTATTCTGAGGCGAAGGTATGAACATAAAAGAGATTTTAGAAAAGCTTCATAATCGATTCCCTTCACTTCCTCAGAATGCCCTCCTTATAATCTATAAAGCTCGGTCCGAACGCATGCGATTGCTCATGAAGAATAACATACCTGCTGACATCCGTTGGTTAATCGAGGCCAAAGTACGTTTGACAGGTGAGTTACCTCCAAAATTTATTGCATACATGTCTGGTTGTGGTAAAGGAAATTATGCAAGAAAACGAAAAGCTCGAAGAATTTCTATTACTTGTCATAAATGTGCTAGAATGAGATGCAATAAAAATCCATGTTCTTTAGGAATGATATCTGATAACAAGGAAGATAAGATTCAATTAATTAGGGATGGCTTGAATAAGGAGTCATTGGATGATATCCTTTTGTCTCTTGAAACGCATTCTAGTGAATATGTGCAAGGAGCGATTATCTAATTATGGTCATTATTCCATAAAGAGCATGCACGATATAGTCTCGGGAATCTAACTATAAACGACCATATTTGCCAGTTTATAAGAAAACTGGATGGAAAACCTATCCTTGACCTATAGAGGGCGTTCAATCCGTTTCTGAACGTAAAACCAGAGGAAGATGTGAGCCACAGTCCCAACTACCTGTAAATATCCTTTTACTTCACTGTTGTTTTATCATTTGCATTATTGTCTTTAATAATTTTATTTTATCATTGTTTCTTTTTTCTTTTTACTGTTTCCTTTTTGACTTGCGAGCCATGTGCTTTACGCGTTATTTAACACTGACATGTCACCTCATACACAGTTGTGACCCACTGTCACCAAGATTATTAAATATGATTTTTTGTCAAGCACTCACAAATTGTTTTTGAGAAGTATCCCAATGGCAGCTACTCCCAATAGACAATTCATGAACATTTGTGTGCTTTCTGGATTTAACTATGGCAAACATAAAGAGTTCATTGAGGCAGCCATAGATCTTGGTCGAAGTATAGCAGAGAGAAAATTACACTTGGTGTATGGAGGAGGTAACCGACGGTTATCAAAATTAGTCTCAGAAGCTGCTTTTGTCAGAGGAAGTCAAGTGTTAGGCATCATCCCAAGAGTTCTAAAATCTTTGGGCAGTTTGTCTGACTCATCGACTGGAGAAGAGTTAGTCGTCTTAGATATGCAAGAAAGAATAACTGAAATGCTTAATCATGTTGATGCTTTTATTTTCTTACCAGGAGATCTTACAACTCTAGAGGCACTTATCACATTAGCATCTTGGGCCCATCTGCACATTCACCAGAAATCCATTGGTTTGTTAATTGTCAATAACTTTTATGATGGCTTTATCGCATTTCTTAACCATGCAATAAAAAACTATTTCATTCCTTCCACAGCGAAAAAGCTTTTTATTTGTGCTCACACTGCTAATGAGCTACTTGATCTGTTACAAGCTTATAAACCTGATCCAGACCCCAGAACCTTTGTGTTGGAGTCTCCAAATAATGACGGTAATAGTAGCCGCAGTAAAAAGTACAAATTAGATTTAACTCTCTGCCTGTAAATATTTTCTTTTGTGTTGCGCCACCCAGGTGATGTCTTCTAAACTCTACTTCTTTCCTTTAAAATATTGAGGACAATGTTTCATTCTAGTTGGGGGGGGAATAGTCGACAATTGTGGAATCTTGGTTAAGTTTTTTCTAATTTTTTGTTGTAGAGACTAGCCGTAACTAACTTTTTGCATTGAAGATGGCTGAATATGGAGTGTAGTTACTCTAGAAACGCATCTTCTTCGTTAAAAAAAAAATTCCAAACATTTTCTTTTTCTTTATTAAGCTTTGATATTCATTTTTTTAATTTCTCCTTTATAAATATACATTTTCAAATTTTTGAGTCGAAGATGGCTGAATATGGAGTATAGTGCCTCTAGAAATGCATCTTCTTAATAAAAAAAATTATTTTTTTTCTATCATTTTAAATGTAACTTTTCTAATTAGTTTTTCTGCATCATTTTCACATTTCTGCATGCATATTTTCCTTTCATGTTTAGAATAGGTTGTGGGGTAGAATGTTGTTTGAAAAAAAAAATTGTGTGATTTGTTTTAACATTGGATGACATGATGAATTTTAAATTTTAGTATTCATATTATCTTTGGTCTTAAGTGATGTTATGCCATTTTTGCTACTCTACATGTTGATGTCGGAGACAAATATGAGTTGCTTAGAGGAATGAACATGTCATAATAAGTACCAAATGAGTTTTTGAGCTTATCATTTTTCTTGGAGAGTAACCATTTTTCCCATTCTTCATACAATTTATCAATTTATTATTTTATATACGATCTCTAGATTTCTTTTAAGTCAACCCTCTAAAAAAATTGTAAGATAAAAAAAAGAGAGAAAAAAATGTGTGTTGCTACATCTGGAGGCCCATCTAACTAGTAGATATGAAAGATTATTCAGAGCCCTAAAAGACGATGGAAATGACATCTTTGATCCGTTTGAGCCTTTCTAGTCATCCCTTTTATGAAATATCAATAGTTAACCCTTTTGAGCCTTTAAAAAAAAAACCTTTTCTTTATCAAACTTATCATCTTGATCCACTCCGATTTAGAGTATTACCCAATATCTTACAAGTTCCATCACGTATTTATGTTTGAGAAAAATATAAATAAATTTTTTGTTCAGTGAAGTTGTACCAAACAAAAGCAAAAAAAAAATTGTTGTTTAAAAAATATAAAATAACAATAATAGGTGAGATCCACCTTGCAATTTCCAAAAAAAAAATCTCTACATTTTTCTCAATCATACACTTTGTTTTCCTGTTTCCCCTCCTTTGTTAGCCATGTCCCTAGATTACGTTACGTCCTAATAAAAGTCATTTTTGATTTTAGGGAACTATAGTCTGAAGTAGAAGCTAATTATATGGGCTAAAAAGATGTAGTGGTGCATAAAATAAATAAATAAATAAATTGGGTTGACTAGCATTTTTATTTTACTTGAGATCGTATTATTTTTAAGCTGAGGACATATTTCTTTCATCTTGGTGAGAGCATGTGATATCACATCTTTATTATTTTCTCTCAATTACCATTTCATTGGAGTGACTATTTTATTGGGTTTAATTTCTTTGTGAGAGTGTCACTATTTCCAGTGAGATTTTGGGGTTTAACATGTTATTCGTGAAAGTAGCTGTGACAAAGTCTACTGGGCTGATTCATGTGGATGGTTGATGTGGGTATGATATTTCTTTAGACTGGAGATAATGCTTATACTTTTATTTGATTGTTATCATTAGTCTGATTGAATAAACACGAGTGTTTTAAAAAAAATGGATTTGAATTTTGTTTTCACTTTATTTGCTAGGGGCTAGCAATAAGCTGGTTGCAGGATGTGTTGAGTGTTAGAAAATGTATATTTATAAAGGAGAAAATCGTCATTTTACACTTCAAGTTTTACTAACACTTTTACTTTAATGTATTTTAGTCTCTTGTAATTTAATTATGTGTATTTTATTTTAATTAAGTATTTTATGCATTTCAGGGGTGTCATGGTCATTTCACAATGAACAAGAGATCAGACGGCAAAACAGACATCACTTTTGAACTCAGGACAGTCGAAAACCTTAGGAGGAGTATAAAAGAAAAAATGACACTGTTAACATGTACGACACTATTTACAAGTACGGTACTATCTATGTTACTGTTCACGACACTGTTCACAGCGACAGAACAATGACGTGGCATTAATCGATGATGTGACATTGACTAATGAGGTGTCACGATTCCATTGGAGAAAATTCTTATGCACTATTGATCGGTGATGTGGCAGCATATTAGTGGACCAAAAATCGCGCATACGGTACATGCATATACACAGGATTATTTTCAATCAAATCGCGTCACTGTTCAAGCCGGTTGACTGTTCAAACCGCGTGGTCAAACCGTGTCACTATTCAAACAGCGTGGTCAAACCGCGTACTGTTGACTGATGACGTGGCGCAATCCTGAGCGTCCAAACTTTTTTTTAATCCGATGACCATGATTTACTCAATGTATCTATAAAATGGGGCCTTTCCCGCCTAATTTAGCATCTCTGAATCCATTTTTGGGCTCCATTTTATATAATTCCTTCTCCATCTTGTATTTTCTACGTATTTTAATAAATTTCCATTTTGCCCATAGTTCAATTATTGAGTAGTTAATTTTCTTTCAAACTTGGGTTAAAGGTGAAGTCTTAACATGTGTCATGGGCTTTATTTGGTAAATTTATTTTCTCTTCTCCTCTAATTTTTGTGGATGTTTTGACTTTTTGTCGACAAATAATAATAATCTTGTCTAGATACCGCTCTGGTTTCACCGGCTCCCTAGTACAAGGTTATTATTATTTGGCACGATAGGCCCTTAGCACCATATTGATTAGAGTGTAGTTCATGCGGTGTGGATACCCCCTCATGATTTAATTGACACTAATAAGGAATATTTAGCCCATGGTGTATGTTGATACGGATCCAAATACCCAAGCACTTCAATTGTTATAGTTTCCACTTTAATTTAATTCTGCCATTTCAATTTAAATTTTAGGATATTCCATATCATCTTTACCATAAATCCAACCACTCTTATAGAAAAATTAATTCTACACACAATTAGAATCAACCTCCTCGTGGGATCGACACTCGTCACTATTGATCTATTCTACAATAGATTCGTGCATTTGCGAGTTCAATAAAATTTGCATCACACTCTACAGCCAAACACTCTCAAGTGTTTATAAGAAACATCTTTCCCAATCCAAACTCTCTCAGGCACATCTCCATCTAATGGAGCTGAAGGAGAAAGGTTAATCAAGTCAACTGCAGTACGCATAGCCCTCAACTCAGAAAGATTTGGGAAGCTTGGCGTTAGAAATGAACACAAGTCTTGAGGGACATATCTGTAATGTTGGGTTGAAATATTTTTCTGGCACGAGTTTCTAACTCTTTTTTACCAATGTGACCAAGTCTTTTGTGCCACGTCTCAATGTCAGAATCTTTTACAGCCACATTCATATCTTCTTTCTTGATCTTGTCTTCTATCATTTAGAGAGTGTTTACTTTCCCTCCCCTTAGCTACCACCAGGGAGCCTTTGGGGGAGTTCCACTTTCCTTCGCCAAATTGGTTAGTATAACCATCATTATCAAGCTTGCATGTAGAGATTAAATTAAGGAGAATATTCGGTACATGTCTGACATTTTTAAGCAACAACTTACAGCCAATGCTAGTTTCCAAGCAAATATCTCATATGCCCACAATCTTGGATGCTCTCTCATTGCCCATCCGAACATGGCTATAATCACCATTAACATGGGATATAAAGTAATCACGATGTGCAGTAATATGAAACGAAACACTCCAATCAATCACCCAATCATTGGTATGGCAAGTGAGAATTACAGAGCTCTCATCATAAACAATGGCCATATTACCATTAACTATGGGCTGCAATATTCTCTTTATCATTTTTCTGAGCATCAACATTTTATTTCGCATGTTCTCTTTTCCACAATCTACACTCCTTTTTAACATGACCCATTTTCTGACAATAAAATCACTTCATGTTTCTCCTCTAAGACTTTAATCTTCCTCTGGAGTTATCATTGTTCTGCTGGCGGGAATTTCTACTTTGACTTCTCCTCCGCCTTTCTTGCTTTTCCAAAACAAGTGCATTTGACTCAGAGGGGACTACTTCAACACTCTTTCTTCTAGATTCTTCATTCCGCAGCCTATCTATAACCATATCCAAGGTTAATTTCCCTTTTCGGCGCTGAATTATTCACTGACACCATTAATGTCTCCCAATTCTCAGGCAAAGAACTAAGCAATAACAATGCTTGTAACTCATCATCTAAAATAATTTGCATAGTAGTCAACTAATTAACCAAGCCCTGAAACTCACTAGTGTGTTTAGTTTTATTGTGCCCCTTCTTATATTTCAAGTTAACAAGCCTTTTCATTACATTGGCTTTATTTTTTGTTGTTGGCTGCTCATAAATCGTTTCTAATTTTCTCTGAAGAACATCAGCTCTAGATTCTTTCGCGACATGGTGGTACACACACTGAAAAATTCATGATCTACTAGTATCCACGACCTTCTGGTTTAATTGAGCTCATTTCTTATCATCTAAATCTGCGGGTCTAGCTTCTTTGCCTTCAATGTGTTCATGTAAGTCTTTCATGTACAACAAATCTTCCATCCTAGACTTCCAAATACCATAATTCCATGATTTTAGTTTAATCATGCATGCCAATGACTCCTCCATCTCAACCACACAAGTAATTAAAAAAAAAACATGACGCTCTGGTACCACTCTGTTGGGAAAGGGACTCACACAAGCAGCTGCAAAATTAAGCAAAAACAAAACTCTTTCCCTATTTATGTGATTAAAATAGGATGTGCACCACAAATAAATAGTAAAAAATTAAACTAACAAAATGCAAAGCAAAAATCAACCACAAGAGACATAATTTTACGTGAAAAACCCAAAGCGGGAAAAACTACGGGACCGTAGTCCGATAAAATCTTCCACTATTTTAATAGAATTACAGCACAAATTCATCTCTAGATAACACTAGAGGCCAACAATATCAAGAATCTCAATGTTCTTGGCTTACAGTAACAGTCTAATAACTGTCTCTCTAACAAGTGGGCATCTCAAATAATAGCCAATGAGAGGATAAAATAAAAATCAAGAGTACTAAGATTGTAGAGGACGATGCCAGGAACTTACACTTAAATTTGGGAAAAAACAGAGTTAAAATCGCCTTCTGATCGTCCAATCAAAAATTTAAAATCTTGCCCCCAAATTATAATAACCAACCACTGTCTTCTTCTCCTTTTTCCCACTCGTCTTTTTTAGATTGTGAAACTAGGGCTGCCGCTTTCTTTTTAAAGCCAAATTTCATAACAAATTTCATCCAAATCCAAATTTTAATATTAATTACATATCAAGTAAGTTTTTTTGGACTTTGGGCTTTTAGTCCCCAAATGACAAGCCTTCTTCTCTTTTCTAAAACTAATTCCTAATTGTTCCCTATCCACGTGACAAGCCTTCCACTACATTTTTATCGACTCACCTGTGGACTAATGAGATTGCTCTAACTGATCACTATCATCTCCAAGCAAGCCCCGAAAGGTACCGTGCTAGTGAAAGGAACGACACCTTAGTTGGTGGTCTCAAGGGCATTGGTGTGACCAGCCCCCACAGAAACAAAGATCACCAACATGATCTCCTCCCTGAATTTCTTAGTTATTTTTTACTAGTATTTACTATTTTTTGAGCCCTACTCATACTTATAACATGCAAGTCCATTTTTCACTGATTGTTAGTGCTTAATATTGTCAGGTTATTTCAATGAAAAGGCACTCAAGAAGTATTTCTCTAGTAACACAACAAACGTCTTGAACAACGCACTTTGATTTCAGTTATTCGACTGGAGCTAACTGTGGCTCAGTGTGGATTAAGGAATCTTTAATTATAGTTCCTTTGGGTTGGATGCTTGGTCACTCATACCGGTTTTCTGCAAGAGTTTTGCAAGTGCCTTAACTCTACAGAGGGCTAAATCGACAGCCACATCTCTTTAGTTTTGGAGGTATGCTATGTTCATTTTAATAGGTGTATAAGTCCGTCTTATTAGTAAAAATGAGAAAATAAAGAGTTGTCGAAATCTGATTTTGATTATGTGTTAGCCCTATCGGTACTGCTTGGGAATCAAATTTTTGTCAATAAAAAATCTCTGCTACTCCCAGACAAGTACTAAATCTCCAGTGTTTTATTTTCTGTTTCTGACTTTCTGTACTTCTGGGCTAATGTAATTATAGATGTAATAAATATGGATTATCTTGTTGTCTACTTCAGTGCTTGTGTCGTTGATTTTTTTCATTTTTCTACAGGAATCTCATAAATAACTTTTCAGGGATGGAAATATAGTTTGAATTGCAAAACACACATTAACTTTGAAGTATGAAATTTATTTCAACAAATGAATAACAGAAAATTAGCATTCAGTTTTCCTGTCTGTAGCTTGGTGTATCTGTATACCTGTCCTCAGTTTTTTTAATAATTGGCGCTGCTTCATTTCATGACTGGGATTGCTTTTTTATTGGCATATATGATTTGCCAACACTTTATGTTTTTTATTTCATGACTGGGATTGCTTTTTTATTCGCATATATGATTTGTAACACTTTATGCTTTGCAACAAATTAACTTATGCCCGATTGTACTAAACTTCATTAACTTTTACTAAAATGCCACTGAATTTCATGTTGAATTGTTGATTGTTAGGAAAATATGCTCTTTAAAAGTATATGTGTTTATTTAATTGTAATAAATAATTTTTCTAATTAATAAAATAAATAAGGTATTTTATTCAAATATCTTAATTGCATTAATATTTTTATTAAAGTCCATTTAATCATATTATATGTATTTATGTGATCACCATGTGGATTCACAGAAGACATAAATACAAGTTATCTTATGATTAAATAAATTTAGTTCGCAGTTGATAAATAAAGTTGAGCACTTTATTTAGGTATAGACTGTAATAAATTTATTGAATGATTTATCTTAATCATGTATGAATTTATTGATGTAGTATGACTACATTAAACAGGATCACATATGAGATTTAATTAACTTTGTAATAACTGTCAGACTTATTAAATCTCATAGACATTGATTTTACTGTAATTTTAATCTTGAGTTAATTATGATTTCATGATTGTAATTGTTATTCAATTTGAGTTACCAATGGGCACGACACACAATTATGGTCAAGATTACCCGGTATCTTGATGAGAGCAATTATGAGTATTGGAGTTATAGATTAACAATATAGAATTTGTATAACACATCTCTTGATGGGTTTTCGGCACTTGATCATAGAATTCTTTGGCCAGAGTGTGTCAACATATTTAGTATGTTGAAAATAATCATTAGAGAAAACCAGTAAGTATCAAGGAATAAGATGTAATTAAATCGATTGGACAGTTGAGATATCGATGTTGAGATATCGATTTAATTAACGATGTGGTACAAAGGATTATGCAGTAAAAAAATTAATGTGGCTTGGGACGAATTATTATTCAAACATACAATTATGGAGGCCAGTTCGAACCTTATAGTGGAGTAGAGTTGGAATTAAATGATTAGGCTTGTTTAATTACATGCTTAATTGTTGTAGCCACCATTGTATGTTTCCAAATGATCCACGGGTTAGCTCTTTTAATTGACTGCACCACTACTAGATTAATAAGCAAGATAATTAGCTATTTGGGTCAAAACCCTAAATATATCATTTAGTGGGAGGCTCTATTTAATATACTTATGTGTAAGGGGCTTTATGTTATTTTACAAGATGGGCCCCCTATGGAAAAAGCACGTAACGTGACTTTTATTTTTTATTATTTAGAGCCTAGAGTTTTCACTAAAAGGAAATATAAAATCTTATTTTCTCTAAAGAAAATAAAGAGCACCCACTTTATACAGATCAGAGAATAAGATTTTTCTATCTAATTTTGAGAGAAAAAATTTCTTGTGCTAGTTGCTTTAGTGGTGAAAAAGACGCCCACACGTCAAGTGCAGATCAAACCTGAGTCATAATTTGGAAGATCATTGGTACAATTCGTGATCTAACAAGCGTGGTGGTGATGGATCGTGATCTAACAGGAGTGGTGGTGACGGATCGTGATCTGGAAGCCTAAATCACTTCAGCGGAAAAAGACAAATCAGATTTTCAAGGTACAATTTTTAGATTACAAATTCTTATATATTGTATGAGAGCGATCTTAAAACGTTTTATAAAAATTTAAAAAACTGTATTTTTCTCCAACAGTTGACAATGTAAAATCTCTACTCAAACTACAAACCGGAAGCAATTAGAGCATTCGATTTTTTTTTCTTTTTTGATGCCTAGAACATTCGAAATTTAAATAGAAACCAACCATTATTTAGTATATCGGTGATGAGCTACAGAGAAAACACCTTGTAGCTAGGCTGTGGAACCATTTTGAATATGGCCAATATAAGATCAACATATGAGAGCGAAATAGGAAGAAACAACGACTCAACATCCAGACTACTATACCAACAAAGCTTTGCTCGACGTGTAAGCTACTTCTACACATATACGATTGTTATTATGATAGATTAACCACTTTGGCAAATGCTACACAAGTCAGAAGCTTTTAGACGCTTTGTGAAATGGCCAGTAGGCCTGAGTGAATATGACATAAATTACAAGCCTCGATCAACGATCACAGTGCAGACATTAGCTGATTTTGTAGCAAAAGTACAGAAGCAGACAGAGATATTCAAGGTGGCTAATAGTGTATGGATTTTTTTAGAGACTACAGAGCAAGAGCAGAGGTAATCTTGTTTAGCCTAAAAGGAAACGAGATTTTCTAGGCTTTAAGGTTTAAGTTCAAGACAACTAATAACCAAGTAGAATACGAAGCTCTCATTGTAGGATTGAAATTAGCCCATGCAGTAAGAGTAGATAAAGTTAAGATTCGAACAGATTCTCAACTCAAAGTCACACCTTGATGAGAGTTTTTAGGCCAAAAGGGAGAAGATGAAATTATACTTAAAGAAGGCTAAACATATGATAGCAAATTTTCAGGGAATTGATTTTGGACAGGTCTCAAGAGCTAAAAACTTTCGAGCAGATATCCTTGCCAAATGGGCTACCACATTGAATGCAAAGATGCCCAAGTCTGTTCCAGTCGAAGTTAAAATTGTGCCAAGTATCGAGCATGAATTTGATGTGATGAACATTGACAAAGAGGAAAATTGGATGGATCCAGTAATCTCATATATTCGAGATAGGATTCTACCAGCAGATAAAGTGCGAGCAAAAAAGCTCAAATGTAAGGCATCTAGTGTGCATTGATTCATAGAGTGTTATATCAAAGAGGTTACACGCTACTTTTCCTGCGATGCTTGGATTGGTATGAAGCATGTGCTAAAGGAGATACATGAAGGGATTTGCAGAAATCACTCAGATGCAAGATCCTTGGCTTTCAAAGCCTTAAGATAAATGTACTTTTGGCCAATGATGCACTAGGATATACAAGAGAATATCAGAAGTTGCAAAAGCTGTTAGAACTTCTTTAACTATCCATCAGAGCCACCATAAAAACTTACCATAATGTGTTTACCTTGGCTATTTGCACTATAGAGAATCAACCTGATCATGCCATTACTAAAAGGACAAAGAATAGCCATTCATGCAATCTTGGTAATTGACTACTTTATAATCAAACCTCTGAGCAAGATAAAAGAGAAAAAGGGAACATATTTCATGTGGAGGAATGTCATCTGTAGATATGGTGTTTTACATGCCCTCATAATATACAATAGTAAGCAATTCGATAATCGCAACTTTTAGGAGTTTTGTGAGAAGCAGTTCGAATTAAGGTTTTACTTGCCTACACATCCAAAAGCCAATGGGTAAGTCGAAGCAACAAACAAAATCATTAAGAGAATCTTGAAGACTCGATTGAGAGAGAGAAAATGGCCATGGGTTGACAAGTTATCTAGTGTGTTATGGGCCTACAGAACCACCTATAAGATTGTCATAGGAGAAGTGTTGTTTTCCATAACATTTGGTCATGAGATAGTAATACTCTCAAAGATTAGGATGACCATGCATCAAATAAAAAGTTTTGGTGGAGGAAAGGAAGAGAGATATTCAGGCCAGCCAAACTCAAAACCGAACCCAAAACATAACTCGGACGTCGTTTTTTATTCTGGCCAAATCACCACAATGAAAGGCATCAACCGAAATCCCAGATGATGCTGGTCATTCTTAACAATCACTACTGTCAAAAATAGCTTAAGGCCTCCCTATGAACCTATGTTTAGATGAAGAAATGCCACCACGATCGGCTTGTTGTTCGTGGGATTTCGGCCACGCCATCACCTGGATCTTATCTCTCATGGCACCCTCTTTAAAACCCGACTGTCAACCATCATAAAAAACAGCCAATTGGCCGCCAATCAACCATTGCATTTTTCATGGCTATCAAAGCTTAATATGCTTCTATCATTGTGCGTCGATACTATCGTCTCCACTATTGGTTTTACCACGTCTTGAAGCTTTTATCCCAACCATCTCAATCGCCATCACTAGATTTCCAACCACCATTGACTGAAGAGGGCATTTTGGTAATTTCTAACTTCAACGGTATTTTTTATAATTTTTGACTTGAGATTATTACAATTAACCTTGAGATTATAACCTCATTAAAAAAAACTAGAACCTATATATTATATTTTTCTATAAACCCATAAATTGACTTGAACGTTGGTGGGTTAATACCAAAAACAATTCTAGCACCTCTTACTTTCTTTTGTGATTTCAAATGTTCGTGGATTATCTGCTAGAAGTCACAGGATGTCTTTGACGATTGGTAAGCCGATTCCCCAATAAATAAATTTAATGCTGGCGCAGAGGTCTAGTATCTAACCGTTATCTGACTGGACTAGATTTCGGCATCAACAATAGAAATATGAAAAAGGAAAACGAGAGAAGGAGAAATGGCCCTATACTTCCTCTTTGAAATTATTTTTACCATTTAAGACTCTTATAACATTTTAATATCTTGTTTGATCTTTGATATCATGAAGCTAAGAAGTTAAATCCAATTTTAAGAGGGATGAAATTGTCATTCTTCCATTAGAAAATTTGTGAAAAATAAGAGGGAAATAAGAGAAAGGGAGAAAATAAAAAGGAATAATCCACAATTCTTTAACAAAAAAAAATGTCATTTTAAAAAAGAATGCAAAATACTTCATTTATTTTAGCCAAGTGATTTTCATATAGTTTTATTTAGTTGTCTGTTTGAATACAAAACTTAGGGAGGTAGAGGAACAAAAAATCAATTTGGGCTTTGCCCATCACCTACCTCTAACAGAAATAAATATTGAAAAATCGAATCATTTGGAATTTGAGGGACAATAGGGGAATGGAAAAGATAATTTAGAAACTTAGAGGTAAGAGTAATAATAGACCATACTTGAGGGATTTATGTAAAATTAAATTTAACAGAAAAATTAGCTTGATAGGTCCCAATAAAAACCGTTCAACAATGGCTAAGTTTACGTTGTTCTACTTACGGTGAGAACGACCAAGAATAGTACTTTGAGATAATTTTCTGCATAATCCTTTTATTAATTGCTGGAGCTTATTTATAGTAGTTAATACAAACACTACTAAGGATTTGTAGCCACAATACACGGCTAAAATCAATTTAAATAAGTGAGCAATCTTAAATAACAAACTAGAAATAGAAATAGAATCCCACTTAATTTGATTCTCCACACGATCCGCAACGTGGCTTGACGTGGTAATTTCCTTACCTTGCTCCAACAAACAACTACTCTTTAATCCATACGTAAATAAGTCTTGCATGGTATTGCATGCAACATGCATGACCACATGCATGGCTGCATGAGACTTAAGAATGTTCAAACAAAGCCCTCATATCTGTAGTTAGGCTTATGAACCTTTGTTGACCTCTGTGGCTCCCTTTCCTTATCATAGCTCTCATTCAGTGTGCGAGTGTGAGAGCCCAGTTGAATTTGAGCGTGAAGGTTGTTCGCTTAAACTAGACCGAAGAATTTCTACTTGACTCTCTTGAGTTAATTTAAAATTATATTAAAACAAGTTAGTTTGGGCGGCGTTCCGATTATTATTTTGACTAAATTTAGCATGTTTAACGGAATTTCTTATATTGATAAAATAAGAGACAATTTAAAAAATAAAAAAATATATATTTCAATACAATATATTTTGTCTTTCAGAATAAATATTTGATCTCTTGATTTGTATGCAAGTCATTTCAAAATTGACAATTTGGATTATGAAATTGTGAAACATATTTTTCTTTTTTAATTGGTTCTATACCTTAAATTTTTTAAGTAATGGATCCGTAGATAAAAATAGAAAAGTCTAGTTCAAATGATAACTAAAGTTTTTTTTTTTATAGGTTAGATTAAAGTAAAATAACTATTAAATGATTACTTTAATTTATTAGAGACATCAACATATTCATATTCCATTTTTTTAGTTTTGCACGGGGAAACAAAAAAAAAATTCTAAGGATTCTCTTAAATAGAAATATAGAATGAAGTAGAAAGATTGGTATTGTTATAATCCTACTCCTCTAGAGGGATCATCTAGAAAGCAAATTATACATAATGTTATTATATTAAAATTCGCATCTTTTTTGCCTTTTAATTTATCACTTACTTTATATAATAATACTTTAATAGTAACAATTTTTTTATTATATATGCAATTTATTTTTGGTGTAATGTTGCGGAAACTTACAAAACAGAAACAGAATTCAATCAAAACATTTCATCAGAAATGAGTGCTTCAAATCCAAACAAGAAGGAAAAGAGCGAATATAGGCAGTAATTTAGTGAGCAATCTCACTTTTCCTACGCTATGGAACCTTTTTGAAGATAGCCCAAATAAGATCTAAGTAAAGAGGAATGTGTGCAAGAACAAAAAATGTCATTGGGAAGCATGTTGCTGCATATAATGGATATACTGCTGATCTCATCTCATCTCTTAAAACAAAGAAATTTCCTGAACAGAGTGAGATCATTATACCAACAATTGATGTAAATAACAACGTTAAACCAAGGATAAGTTTTCTTGGCAAGGTCATGGCGAAATCTTTTTCTCGTTATCTAGAAGTGAGAATTGAGAGGAAAAATGACAAGGCTGTAACAGATAAGCACAAAGCAACAAATGATGAAATGGCAAAGATTTTTAACGCATGCTCATTTTCCAGGATTGGTTTACTACTTTGTTCGTTGAGGCCACCTGGCACAGTAGCTGAAGTTGCGAATGCAGCAGTTGCTATAAGTGCTGCCACAACTAAGCATGATTCGGAGGTTCTTGACAGCCATTCCTGGTCATCTTTGACAAGTTCTTTGTGTGCTTTTGTGAAAATTTCCTTTGGTGTTTTGCTATTGTTGTCGCATCCAAGAGACAAATATCGCGGCATTGATTCCTTTACAGACTGTAATGTCCATAATATAAAATAATGAGGGACAAAAATAGAACAGGAGCCTGTGGCTGTATTGAATTAGAATCAACAATGGAACATATATACCTTATACCACTTGATTTCCATTGCATTTGCAATGCAGCGCCTTGAATATGCCAAGGTCCATACTCTCCTAGTTTCGCAGCAAGATGCAATGCACTGTTTCCTTTGATGTTTACACGTCGAAAAATGCTTTCTCCCAATATCTTCCGATCCAACAGGACCTTGTAGATGCTGGTTTGCCTGTTCTCAACAGTTAAGAGGACTAAATTCTTCTTCTTCGAATCCATGTCCTGCATGGCCACTGGAAATGTTTCTAAAATTTTCTCCACCATCTCTGTCACTCCCATATATGTTTGCTGCAACCAATATCGGCGTCTCTTTTTTCCCCGACTGTTGATCTTTTTTCCCCATAAATTTTAACTCTTGGACTGCAGTTGGATAGGAGTCAAGAAATCTGTCAACCATTTTACGTAAGTAATGATAGACATTCCAAATTTTTTATACCAAATTTCATCTAATATGATGTGTCGCTTATTGAGTGGTTGATAATTCCTTAACAAGATACAAGTGAATTAATTGTATTATCTCCCCAATCAATTGATGAATACCACAGCATTGAAGATAAAAATTTTTGGGATATGTAGCACTACTCTTAATTGTAGCAAAAAATTTTTGGGATATGTAGCACTACTCTTAATTGTAGCAAGTAGCATTGGTTTGTATACAGTTTCTGTGATCATTTTTGGACTAATAATCTTGTTAAATGCCTCCTCGTCCTGATAATTTTAAACTATTTTACAGATTCTCTTCGAGTACATTAATACAATTTCCTATTTTGTACAAAAGCAGTAAGCCTAATTGCTTTGATCCTAATAAGTTAATACAAGTAGAATATTACCTGTTCCCTTCATATCTCTTCCATTGCCATCCTTGACATGAACTGCAATCGCAGATTCTAAGCTGATGTTTCTGCTTTGGAATATCTGATTATTTTCCGAAATAGGTGGAGTTTCTGGAACCGGAAAAGTATCTCCATATTGACCCAGTCTAGAATCTCGAGGATTTTTACCATTATCTTCGTACTTATACAACGAAGTACGCTGAACCAGTTCATTCATTACTTGATAAGCCCATGGGTGTCTCTTTTTACTCTGTGATACTCTTGATCCTCCAAATCCCTGAAAATCATTCCATATGGAAAAATGAACAATTAAACTAAGCAATGTGGCAACTTTATGGATATGGATACTAACCTAGTCCAAGAACAATTAGCAAGGCCTTCATCAGCAGCCTGAAAAACAGAACACACGCACGCAGCATAGTTTGGTTGAAAAACTGACCATCTTTGTCATCATTCTTTGATAAGTTTATGCTTCTATTACATTCAGGGCTTTCTTCGTCATCTGCCTCACCTTTGTTTTAGCTGACAAAATAAAATTGAAAGCTTAAAAAATTATAAATAAACAAGGAAATTAATTAGGAAGCTGCTCTGTTGAAGTAGTAGCAAACTCTTGTTTGGAAAAGAAAAAAATAAAAACATGTAGTGTGTCAAATTAACCCGCTAATTAGCACTCCGATTTGAATTCTTTATAAGCTTGAAGAATTTGATGCTTGTTTCATACTTTTCTTGGTGATTGTGACATTTTTTTGCCCCGGAATATGTTCATTAAGTTTCATGATCATGTTTGACCACATTCAGCTCGATGACAGGTATACCTTACAAGTAAAATTTGGTCAGGTTAATGCTCATATGAATATTTTCATAGTAACATAACTTTCTTTAATGGTACTGTGATTTTGACCCACCATTTAGAAGATTAAACACTAACTCATTGAAGCAGAGTTGTGTATAGGAGATGAGAGATTTTGACCAGATCAATATGCTTACAGTAATAGATGATACGATCAATGAGCCCAAGGCGGCTACCGCTCTTGAATGCATTAGGCTTGCTAGCTAGAATATGAAGTGGAGTTAGTCCATTCTCACTCACAAAGTTTACAAGATCTGGGTAGGCGCGCATTATCTGAAATGCTATACCTGTAAGAATTAGCGAAAGGAAAATAAAAATTAAAAAACACATTAGATTTTAACTATTAATGTTCCCAAAAAGGATAAAAAATTACAAATTAAGGTAACAAACTAAAGTATTCTCCACATATGGCAGAATGAAGAATGGTCTCCCCATTATTTTTTCTCCATTTTTTCTCCATGGACGGTTGTCTTTTTCTTGGTTAAAAGAATGGAGGCAAAGAAATGAAGCCATATTGCCATGAAGGGGCTGCCAAAAAGAGTGGAGTCTCACTGTCATTGTTGCGAACAGAGATGAGTTCGCGATCTTTTGAGGCCATGCAGTGGCACATTGCTTCATTCCCAAGAGCTGCAGTTAGATGAAGAGCAGTGTTGCCTCTATCATTTTGTATTTTCAGAATGTTTGATGTATTTTCTGTTGTGCGCGGAATGCGGAATCAAGCGCACCGAATAATCACAGAAAAATAAAGGACACAAAATTTACGTGGTTCGGCAATATGCCTACGTCCACGGGAGCAAGAGAAAAATAATTGTATTATTAACAATTATTTCAGTACAAATTTGAGTAAAGAAATCTCACTTTCCCAGAACCCAAATACACCCAGTACTCTCACACACACTCTCCAATTGCTCACTCTCAAAAGCTTAGAAACTTATAAGCTTAACAAATTTTGGGATGATTTCAAATGAATGAAATCCTTAGCTATTTATAGGAGAAGTGAATTACTATGCTAAGAATAAAATAATTAAAAATATAATTTTTAATTATTATTATTTTCAAAGCCATCACCGATTCTCCATTCTTCATTTTCGGCTCACCAAACTTGAATTGAAAAACAATTGGCTTCTAGAAAAATATCCCATTTTTCATGCCTTACTTTGACTTTTCAACAATTCTCCACCTCGGCGAAAATTTTCAAATTTGAGCCGACTACCAACGAGCCCATCAACGAGCCATCATCCCCAAAGTGACTGCATCTCTGTGACTGCCTACGTACCCAAAATTTGGGATCAAGCCAACCGTAGTTCATAATTCCCGAAGGACATAACTTAACACAAACGAAGGATTTGAATTAGTTTCAAGCAATGTTGAAACTTAACTCCAGAAACTACCTTCGTCAACATATCTGATGGATTATCTTTGGTATCGATCTTTCTCAACAACACAACACCGCTCTCGATAATCTCCCTCACATAATGATATTTCACATCTATGTGCTTCGTCCGAGCGTGATATGTTTGATTCTTCGCAAGGAATATCGCACTTTGGTTATCACAAAAGACCGCAATGTTCTCCTGTATTACTCCCAAGTCACCTAACAAGCCTTTCAACCAGATAGCTTCCTTTACAGCTTCAGTTGCTGCCATATACTCTGCTTCCGTAGTGGATAGAGCAATTGTCGATTGTAGAATCGACCTCCAGCTAACCGGACCTCCACCCAATGTGAATACGTAGCCCGTTGTTGATCTTCGCTTGTCAAGGTCTCCAGCGAAATCAGAATCACAATACCCAACACATTGTTGACCACAATCCTTCTTGAACAATAACCCAACATCAACTGTCCCATACAAATATCGGAGAATCCACTTTACCGCAAGCCATTGATTTTTACCCGGATTGTGCATGTATCTACTAACCATGCTCACTGCTTGAGATATATCGGGCCTTGTGCATACCATAGCATACATAAGACTACCCACAGCACTAGCATATGGAACACGAACCATGTAATCGTGCTCCTCTTGAGATATAGGACATGAAGAAGAGCTTAATTTGAAATGAGGAGCTAGAGGTGTACATACCGGTTTAGTTTTGTCATCCATACCGAATCTTTCTAGCACTTTCTTCAAATAAGACTTTTGGGTCAACCATACGCTCCCATTCTTCTTGTCTCTACGAATCTCCATCCCAAGTATTCTCTGTGCATCACCCAAGTCTTTTATCTCGAACTCAGAAGCCAGCTGCTTATTTAATCTTTCGATCTCATCTCTATTCTTCGAAGCTATAAGCATATCATCGACATAGAGTAACAAATAGATGAAAGCTCCATCTGGTAGTTTTCTAAAGTAAACACAATGATCGTGTTCACTTCTGGTGAATTTCTGCCCTTGTATAAATTGATCAAATCTTTTGTACCACTGCCTTGGCGACTGCTTCAGTCCGTACAAAGATTTAATCAACCTACACACATGATTCTCCTTTCCAGCAACTTTGAAACCACAAGGCTGAATCATATAGATTTCCTCCTCCAAATCTCCATGTAAGAACGCCGTCTTAACATCCAATTGAGCCAACTCTAACTCATATTCTGCAACTAAGGCAAGTAGGATACGAATGGAAGTATGTTTTACAACTGGAGAGAAAACTTCATTGTAGTCAATACCTTCCTTTTGAGCAAAACCTTTTGCCACGAGCCTTGCCTTGTATCGAGGAGTTGTTTGATTCGGAGATCCTTGCTTTTTCGTGTAGACCCATTTATTGCCAATAGCCCTTTTCCCCTTTGGTAACTTTACAAGTTCCCAAGTCTGGTTTTGATGGAGAGATTTCATCTCTTCCTCTATGGCTAACTTCCACTGATTACTTTCACTGCTGCGTAATGCTTCACCGAAAGTGTTGGGGATGTCATTATCAATAACTGGAAGTGCATAGGCTACCACCATATCTTTAGTAAGCCATCCGGGTTTCTTTATTTCTCTTCTTGGCCTCCTTGTTGCTATAAAATCATCATTATCTACATCATCAATTGTTTCTTCATTTTGTGGGACATCAGAAGAAACAACCTCTTCTTCAACTCTAGGTGTCACCTCCATAGTTGAACCCTTCTTCGATGTAGAACTAACTGGTACATATGGAGTTGCATCAAACTCCACCCGCTGCAATACCTCTTTGGTCTTGTTCTCCACCTGCTGAGAACTTGAAGTTTTCATCATTGAAGCTTCATCAAATGTGACATCTCTACTACACATAAACTTTTTATCTTCGAGATCCCAAAGCTTGAAGCCCTTTACTCCACCTTTGAATCCCACAAAGATAGCTTTTCTAGCACGAGGATCCAATTTATCATCTTTGACATGATAATAAGCTGGACACCCGAATACACGAAGGGAATCATAGTCTTGTGCATGCTTTCCAGACCACATTTCCATAGGAGTTTTACCTCCAATTGCAGCAGAAGGCAACCGGTTTACCAAGTGACTTGCGTAGCTCACAGATTCAGCCCAAAACCTTTTATCTAAACCAGCATTAGATAACATACATCGTACCTTCTCCAGTAAAGTACGATTCATACGCTCAGCCACACCGTTCTGTTGCGGAGTATGTCTCACCGTGAAATGTCTTTTAATACCCTCGTTCTGGCATACTTGCAAGAATGGATCAGAAGTATATTTACCCCCATTATCAGATCGTAATACTTTGATCTTTCTGCCAGTTTGAGTCTCCACCAATTTCTTCCATTTCACAAAAATCTCTAGAACCTCATCCTTTGCTCGCATGGTGTACACCCACACACGTCTAGAGAAATCATCAACAAATGTAACAAAATAATGGCTTCCACCAATTGATGCAGTCTTGGTTGGTCCCCATACATCACTGTGAACATATTCAAGGATCTCACGAGTATCATGATTAGCTGTACCAAACTTGACCCTTGTTTTCTTGCCTACTACACAATGCTCACAGAAATTCAATTTACAGGTTTTGGTACCTTTTAAGAGTCCATGCCTCATCAGAGTTTGCAAAGACTTCTCTCCAGCATGTCCCAGTCGTACATGCCATAGCTTGGTGGTGTCACTGTGCGCCTCAACAACATTTGCTTCATCAGTTGTACCTCCCTTCAAATAGTACAGATTGTGACGCCGAACCCCTTGCAGAATCACCATAGCCCCATGTGTAAACTTCATTATACCATCTTCAATGGTAACCTTGTAGCCTTTAGCTTCCAAAGCACCCACAGAAATTAGATTTTTCTTTAAAGCTGGAACAAATCTAACCTCTTTGAGTTCTCTGACCATTCCATCAAACATTTTGAGCCGAATTGTTCCTATCCCCACTGTGCGACAAGGTTGATCATTCCCCATCACAACTGCACCAGATTCCAGATTACGAAAATCCGTAAACCATTCCTTAATAGGACACAAATGATAGGTTGCTCCAGTATCAAGTATCCACTCGCTCGAACTAGCCACGTATGCTGCAGGAGTAATACTTAGTGAATAATCAGAGTCTTCAACTTTCTGTGCCATGTTTGCTGCTGCTGGTTTCTTCCCATCTCTCTTTTGAGCCTTTGGACAATCTTTCCTCCAATGGCCCTTTTCATGACAAAAGGCACACTCGTCTCGAGCTATCTTTCTGCTTCTCGATTTGGATCGAGAATTCTTTCCACCATGCTTCTTTTGTTTCTCCATCGCCCAATCTCTACTCACCAAAGCTTCAGACGATGCTCGTTCAGAATTTTTATCATTATTCCGAATCTCCAAGCTTGTCAATGATGTGCAAACATCTTTGAAGACGATCACACTCTTCCCATATATCAAAGTAGTCACAAAATGGCTATATTCCTCTGGTAGTGAGTGTAACAGAATCATAGCCTTGACTTCATCCTTAATATCTTCATCAAGATTCTTCAAATCAGCAAGTAACTTTTCAAATCTTGAGACATGATCGTGTATTGACACCCCATGCTTCATTCGAAAACCATATACTTGGCTCATTGCATGAAGGCGATTTTCAGGACTTTTCACCAGGTACTTCTCCTCCAATGTACGCCACAAAATCACTGCACACTCTTCATCTTTCACCAAGTATTTCACCTCCTTGGTCAAACAAGATCTAATCTGACCACAAGCTTTTTCGTTCATACGATCCCAAATTTCTTCATCATACAAGTGTCTTTTATTTTTCAAAACAACATCTAGATCGATTTGAATAAGGGCATCCATAACTTCGCGCCTCCACATGCCGAAGTTGATTTTCCCATCAAACTTTTCAACATCGATCTTCTGGCCTCCTATAACAGGTGCTGAATAGCGATTTGACAAATCTCGCCTCCCACCTGAAATATCTCCAGAAATAGTCTCGATAGATCTCTCCCCAATTCTGGAAGTTTCACCTTCTACCATTTTCACAACGAACTATTTCCACTTGAGAAACAGTCTCTATGATGTTAATTTCGCGTGAATAAATGCACCAGGAAAGTTCCCAGGAGACTGGACGGGAACTCGGTCCCAATTAAAAACCAGAATCCTTAGACTCTTATCGCCTTTGTTGACAGAACTTTCCTAGACATGCAAAAATACACACTACTTACAATAGACTGTCTCCCAAGTACAAATGGCCGTCTTCGCCGTATTCATGAATAGTACCGTATACGTGAATAGTATCGTATACGTGAACAGTACCGTATACGTGAACAGTACCGTATCCCCCAAGTACGAACCGTCGGCTCTGATACCACTTGTTGTGCGCGGAATGCGGAATCAAGCGCACCGAATAATCACAGAAAAATAAAGGACACAAAATTTACGTGGTTCGGCAATATGCCTACGTCCACGGGAGCAAGAGAAAAATAATTTTTAATTAACAATTATTTCAGTACAAATTTGAGTAAAGAAATCTCACTTTCCCAGAACCCAAATACACCCAGTACTCTCACACACACTCTCCAATTGCTCACTCTCAAAAGCTTAGAAACTTATAAGCTTAACAAATTTTGGGATGATTTCAAATGAATGAAATCCTTAGCTATTTATAGGAGAAGTGAATTACTATGCTAAGAATAAAATAATTAAAAATATAATTTTTAATTATTATTATTTTCAAAGCCATCACCGATTCTCCATTCTTCATTTTCGGCTCACCAAACTTGAATTGAAAAACAATTGGCTTCTAGAAAAATATCCCATTTTTCATGCCTTACTTTGACTTTTCAACATTTTCCCCCATTGTTTCTACCAAGTCTAATACAATATTGGTTTGCCCAGCTGCAGCTGTAATGCGTAAAGCTGTGTCTCCAGATTTTGTTAATTTGGCCTCTCGAGACATGGGATTGTTCTCATAGGCCTGCACAATGTTATCCCATTGGCCTCTCATGGCAAATTTGGACAAGCTGTTCACCTCCATTGATTTTTCGACAAGTTTACTGTAATTGGTTTGCAATATATGTATAATTTCTAGCCGCATAGAATCTTTTATTAAAAGCAATTTTTTCTGTAGCTTCAGTGCATGGCAATATTACTCACGTCATCATTTAATTCCTAGTATCGGCTTGGAATATTTTGCACTTTCGTTTTTTTTTAAATATTGAAAAATAATAAGAGGTTTCCAAACTAGTATTTTTTTGTTGATTACATTAATTACCTCAGATATACCAAAACATTTTCTATCCTAATGGTATTATGTCATATTTATGTTTATTTGTTGTACTAAGAGCATTGACAATCTTCAAAATAAATGGAAAACAATTGCAATCTATTTAAGTATTACTATTAAGATAATTTTTTAGTGGCTGTTGGCATAGAACAATGACCTAATATTTAAGAAAGTACAAACATACGAACAATTTTTTATATGACAATAATTAATTGCAAGGTCGACTTTACCATCTACAAATATATTCTTTTTCTAAATGTTATAGATATATATTTTTCCCTAAATGATTACCATCTACAAATGTATTAGAATTTGAGATATACTAAAACTTTATATATATATATATATATAGATTTATAATACAGTGATCTATGCTTTTCATGATCCGTTATTAATGGTCATAATAACAAGGGATTTTCGAGGGTCTCCAATCCCTGAACAACTATTGAATAACTGATATAATTTTAGTTTTCGAATTTGATTTAATCTATTAAAATAAAAAAATTTAAATAAAAGTAAAGTTTACATTGTATCCAAGTAAAGTTTGGATATTATAACTTTAGCTTTGCATTAGTTTTGTTTTCTAAGATAAAAGTTCAAATAAAAAATTTTGGATCAAGGCTTTTGAAATAAGACATGATCTAATAGTAATTCAGGGTTTCATAGTATATTTGTATAAATATTTTGATATTTTTTTATTTATAATAATATTAATAATTAATATTTGGTTCGATGGTTGATGGCTTGAACTATAATTATTACAATTTAAAGTGCAGTTCAATGTGTCCACTGTCGACTAAATTTAATTTTTATTTTATGATAAAGGCAAGCCAATCAAAAAAGAGAAAAAGAGAAACGGGCCAATACAACCAACTCATGGGCCGGCCTTGCCCCAAGGGGACCAAAACATTGCCAGCGAGGAGTAGTGTTATTTGTACCCTCAATTTCCTCATCAATCCTAAAAATTATTTTAGTGGGGTTATTTGAAGCAAACTACTATCACACCTATTTACTAGATAAACTCATTTCTAAATTTTAAAATTTAAAATTTTACTCTATAAACCTACTTAAATACTTAATATCCTTACTAAACTTAATTTTTATAATAATAATATTTTTACTCACTAAACCCATTAAATTCATTAATAAATCTTCATTAAATTTATTTATTTTAACAGCAATGGAGATGGTAATGTAATCAAAATGAAATCGTTAGCATAGGTGTCACTTGAGCTTGTGATGATAATCAGATAATTGAGAATCAGCCATGCCTATTGTTAGTGGCTAGGCTAAGCTACCATTTGGTGAATGGTGATGTGGCTTAGCTTGATTCAGCTCCACTAATTGGCCAAATAGAAAAGAAAAGAAATTACCCGTTAATTAAAATCAAATCTGCTTTTGATTAATATTATAATCAGAGCACAAGACTCAATGATCGATGATGAGCTCTATTTGAATGTGCAGCAAACCGTAGGAAGATAATTGAAAGTAAAAGATTGTCACTGGTAATTCATGTCTCTAGTCGATTAGGGTTTAATGAAAATATGATTAGGATTTAACAACATTATATTGAATTTAAAGATGGGTTCAAAAAGTAAAAATTCTGTTTTTTTTCTTTTTTATTATATTTTAATATCTATAATTGTAATTTAACTTATGAGTATTTTAATCATAAAAAATTATTCTCAAAAATAGATTTAGTGAGTAGTTTGATGGGTTCAAATAACCACACCCTAATTATTTTTGTTATAATACTCATTCTGTTTTTATATGAAATTACTGAAAAGGAACATAACTTTCATCAAACGACAAAATCCCAGAATTTACAACCACTGCTCTATCATTCACCTCACGCTCTGGACAAATTCATTCATTCCCTACCCCACGAATTTCTCCACCATCAACAAGACTCAAGTAAAGTTGTGGTGTTTTATTATTATTATTTCTGTCGTTTTGGCATTTTACAAAAATTTTAAAACACTTTCGTAATATCTTCGATAAGAAATTATCATAAGAGCATAGATCATACAAGCTTATATTTGAACGAATTATGAATTTCATATACATGCATATATGGGTGTGTATATATATATATATAAAACAAGAGTAATGTGGGATTACATAGAGAGAGAAAATTATTTTAAATTTTTTTAGTGGAATTTATTGATAAGTGGGGATTGGTGGGATTCACCAATAGTGGGTTGCAGGGAATAACTTCGCTAGTATTATTTTTGCTTCTCCTCTTCTCTTCCGAACTTGTCCGTCCTTCCATAGTTTATTGTCACATTGTCTAATAGAATATGCCAATTTGAAACCCTCACAATGTTCTTGAAATATTAATTCTAATAATAATTTTCATTTGAAGTTTGAACACGTCTGCTAATGGAGAGAGAAACAAAGTAAATAAAGGGAGAGAATAATTGCCTTCGGTAAAAGCACCAAAGTAGAGGTAATGTGGGGATTAGATGGGGTGCATAGAGAGAGAAATTTTATTTTAAAATTTTTAGTGGAATTCATTGATAAGTTGGGATTGGTGAGATAAATTTAGGGGTCAAATATCACTACCACCAAAAAATTGTAGGGGATTACTTCCCCAGTATTATTTTTCCTTCTCCACTTCTTTTTCGAATTTGTCCGACCTTCATAGTTTATTGTCACAGAAAATTCAATAATATTTTGATTAAAATTACGGCATCAATACCATGATAAACATAAATTTTGTAAATTACACTCAAGATTAGTAAATAAAAGATAAAACAAGTAAATTAATATAAGAGTGGTAAATTGGTGTTTTAAAATTGCAAAGAAAACAAACACTTATAAAATTAATATAAAACTGTAAAATCGACATTAAAGTTTAATTTAAAAAAGTATTTTATTTATTTAATTAAAGAAAAAATTACTCATCAATTGAAAACAAAAAAATTTGTATGGAAAACAATTGGAATAAGTTTTATTAAATTGGTTTAACCATAAGTTCTATATTCATGTTAGGACATTTATAAATTTTTTTTAATTTTCTATTATAGTATTTGTTTACCATACAAGTTAAGCAAAAGTATTTTTCTTGATATGGATCAAGCCAAAACAAAATTAAAAGACATTCTTATATTACTAGACATATATGAAATGTTAATAAAATTGGATCAAACTCTTAGTTTTATTCATATTTCATGTAGATTCAAACTTTGGCCTTTACTTATACTAAAAGATCATTTGACATTACTATCAAGAAGATTTAGAAGAATGTAAAATCACTTATCTGACACACAATTTTGAAAAATATAAAAAAAAATTAAATTTAATTTTGAGAATAAATTTTATTGCAGTATTATTTTAATTAACATTAAGTCACAAAAATTCAAAGCGTGCTTTTTGTAGGTTCTTTGATACTTGTCTTAAATGGTGGCATGTTTTCATGGCCCATAGGCCCTGACAAACTTGTTGTATGGGCATGTCTCCCGCCTAGTGTTGTGCTAATGAACTTGTTCGATCCTTTGAACATTTCTAATCTTGTTAAAATCTTCTTGGACAAAATGGTTCTAATGCATTCTTTTAATAGAAACATGTCATGTATTTCAAATTTAACTCTCATGCATGTATTCTAGTTCTTACCGTGATCGTCAGTTAATTTCAATGGAATTTAAATTCAATGCTGATCTAATTAATTATAAGAAATTAGTATCACCTACGATTAAAATTTAATTCCATACATATTATTATCCAATAACAATCCATCACAGCCTCATAAAATATTAGCATAGATTTGCACTGAATTTCAATATTCCCTCGTGTCATCGATGTGCACTTAGACAAACACTAATTAAGGAGCCAAGCATGGCATGATGGGTCCAAGGTTTTTTTCTCATGGTGCGTTTAAGCTAACATTAATCCATCAATTGGACTGATATCAGCTAGCTTAACATGGCATGGCATAAAAACGTTTACATTCAATCTTCAGATCTATAAATTAATTAATAGATAACCAACCAAGATATAGATCACTTCAATCCAAACAGCTGCAATGAGCAAATGAAGTCAGTAACTTTTAACTAATCAGAAATCACTTTGTAGCTCTGTTGAGGAGCCTTTTTGAAGATCGAAGTAAAGAGGAAGCTGAACAAGAGCAAAAAAAGTCATTGGCAAGCATGTGGCTGCATAAATTGGATATGTTGCGGACCTTATCTCATCTTTTAAAATAAAGGAATGCCCTGAATAGAATAAGATTAAAATAGCAGCAATTGATAGCATAAAACGTTTGGTCGTAAGTAGACTACTTCTATCATGCTTCGTTTAACTTCTCACTCATACACTCAATTGGTTGTCCTTCTTGGGAAAGAAAAGCCCCAACACCTTTGCCAGAAGTGTCACACTTGACCTCAAACTACTTGTCGATATTTGGCAAGGGTAGCACGAGGGCAGTAGACAACTTCTTTAATAAAGCAAAAATTGCTTCTTGCTCTTCTCCTTATTTAAACTTCCTTTTCTTCAAACACTCCGTAATAGGTATAGTTATAGTGTTAAATCCGTGAATAAACCTCCTATAAAACATTGCCAGCCCATGAAAACTCCAAACTTTACCCATTGCCTTGGGAATAGGCCATTCTGTAATGGCTTGTATCTTTCAATCAATAGCTCAAATCCCATCTACACAAACTATGAAACTTAGAAACTCTACATTACTCTACAAAAAGCCATGCTTCTTTAGATTAATTTAAACTTTATTTCTCCGCTATGCCTCCATAACTATTCTCAAGTGCTCTAGGTGTCTCACCACATTAATGGAACAAACCAAAATATCATTAAAATGCACCACAACAGATTTGCAAGAAAAAGATTTAAGAACTTAATTCATTAAGCACATAAAAGTGCTTGGTGCATTAGACAGCTCGAGCACCATCCAATTGGTCTAATCAATCTCAAAAGTTGGAATAGAAAATTGATACTTCACTATAATCTAGTTAATCCATCTACTATCCACAACATACGCCAACTTCTATCATTTTTGGGCACCAACAAAACTGGTATAGCACATAGATTCATACTCTCACGACTGAACCCCTTCTGCAACAACTATCAACATGTCCTTGTAAAATTCCAACCTAGTGAAGACTCATACGATAGTGGAGTAAGTTAGGTTAACTAGCACCAGGAACTAGGTCTATATGACGTTGTATATCTCATAAATGAGGTAGCCTATCTAGCATCTCTGATTATGTAATATCAGCGAACTCAGCTAACAATGGCTACACATCTTCGGGAATAATCTTCACCTTGATATTTTCTTCTTTCTCCAATTTCATGCAAGCATCGTAATCCTCCTCTACATGACCCTTCACAATATTAGAAATTCTTTCCTTTAGCCTTAAAATTCTTTTTTTTGTTCGTTAAAGGCACCAAACAAACCTTTTTACTATTCCATCATAAATAATACACATTATCCCTTCCTTTGTGGATTGTATCAACATTGAACTGCCAAGCTCTGCCCAATAATAGATGGCATGCATCAATATCCACTACATCGCAAACCACATCACTCTTATAAATCTTCCCAATAAAGAAAGGGACACGACGTACCTCTGTCACTTACTTTTCAATCACTTTCTTTATCGACCATATTTTGTAAGGTGCTGGAGGTTTTTCTATTGAAAGCCCTATCATGTGGACCAGTGCCTTTGAAACTATGTTTTCGCTACTGCCAGTATCAATTATCATGTTGCACACCTTATCATTGATGGTGACACTATTTTGAAAATCTTATTGTGTTGATTATTCTATTTAAATTTCAGTGTTAATAAAATTTTCTACACAATATAATTCTGTATCTAGCCTTTGTCTACCTCCAACTCCAAAGCTTCTTCGTCAACCTTATCCTCAATAACATCTGCCTCTCTCTTGTTGACTTCGGCCTCTACCAAATTCAAATTCTTTGGACGACAGTCACTCAATTGATGGCCTAGTTCTCCACTTTAAACATTTGTTCAGCATAGGCTTGGCTTATGGGTTGTTCTATTGTTGCCTGAGTTGTTGTTACCTTAGCAGCTGTTGTGGTGGCTGTTGTGTCTAACTTCTTCCAACCCATGTTTTCTACTTGTTCTCAAGTCCCAAATCGTTTCCATTATCTCATCTTGTATCTCTTATTTTGATTTGTCAGTATATTTCATAACTGTCTCAAATTTTAGTTCATCCATATTATTTCTCATGCGTAGACAATAAAATTCTTTTTTATATTTTTCCACACTTCGTTTCCTTGCTTATAGTTATGATATTTGAAATACAATTACTACTCCAATTTAAAAAGATGTTTGGCTCTTGTACCAAAATAAGATTATTACTACTAAGAGAAAGTTTATTACAAAGAAGTAGGGGTGGGCATTTTTCGGTTCAGTTTCGGTTCGGTTCGGTTCGGGCCGAACCAAACCGAACCGAACCGAACCAAAATGTTTCGGTTCGGTTCGGTTCTACAATTCGGTTCGGTTTGGTTTGGTTCGGTTCGCACATATACTTGTATTTTACAGTTTTAACCAAATGTCTTACTGCATTTTATAATTTTCAGCTAATCTCACTGCATTTTACAATTTTCACTTGCATTTTATAGAATATAAGCTCACAACAAGAAAAATAAAAAGTCTTGTATACTAATATTTTCCAATAGTCTTGTATGCTAATATTTAAAAAAAAAAGAGAAACTTCTGAATTTTATCATTTGAAGTTTTGAACAGATTGTTGGATACAACATACAAGTATTGTTTGTTTTTATTTTGATTTATATAGTATTTTATTCTCTCTAGCTTGTTATCTTCTTCATTTATTAATAATAAGAATTTATCATTCAGTTTGCATTGTGAAGCTGAAATTAATCAAAGGCTTAATTAACATCAACTAATCACCGATGCAAGCACGCATATAGCTGGAAAACGCGCAGGGCATGGGCATGTTGCAGGTTTAGAAAAATAGCAGCCATGAGCCATATATCACTGTGCGCAAATGCAAAACTAATTAACTAATCAAAGAGACGTTGAAATTGAACACTATTAAAGCAAAATAACAAAAGTACTAATACAAAATAGTCACAATTCAAAAACACACCTAAATTTAAAATCTATTACAAATTATAAGTTCATAACAAGAAAAATAAAACACAACAAGTCTACAATACACAAGCACCAACTTCAAATACCCACATCATCCGCCACCCACATCATCTACATGAAAACCCATACTCTAAACAAAACAAAATAAGAGAAGCCTTAGACTTCAATACACAAGCAACAATTTCATCCGCCACCCACATCGCCTACATCAAAATTCAAACTTTCAAAGTGAGCCAAAGCACTCAATAATTAAATTTAAACTAAATAAACTAAATTTAAACTAATTAAATTTAATAATTAATAAATATACATATATATCAATTTAATTACCTAAAATGGGTTATGTTCAACTGCAATTTTCATGTTGACCTACAAAGTTGGTCGGCTGTTGTTGATTTGCGAAGTTCTACATACAAAAATTGGACAAATTAAACAAGGTTAGTAATACTAAAAAAATAAACTTAGATTAAAATTAAACAAATTATATAATGTTGATAATACTTAAAAAGTAAAATATACCTTCCGCAAGTTGATCCATAAACTCATTATCTTTAACTAATTTATTTAGGTCCGCCGTTGTATCCACGAAAAGAGAAGTCCGCAACTAAATCTGTAACAATACCAATGCTTTCACCATGTCTGGAGTCAAAGAGCTTCTATACTGATCTAATATACGACCTCCAGTATTAAAGGCAAACTCAGAGGCAACAGTAGACACCGGAATAGCAAGAACATCCCTTGTTATACTTGATAAGATTGGGTAATTAGCACTATTCACCCTCCACCATAATAAAATATCAAATTTAGTGCCCAAATTACTTTTTGCATTTTTTTTTCAGTCTTCTCCATAAAGATCCAACTCATTTGATAACTTTGGGCTATCTTCACTAACCGCAACCGCTTTACTAAATTCGGAGAAAGGATCCTCAATCATAACATCATCATCATCATCCAAATCCCAAAAATTCAAACCACTTCCACTTCCACTAGCTAAATTTTGGCTCCCACTTGTGCTTCCGCTTGCACTTCCACTTGCACTCCCACTTCCACCCGATTTGTATTGTGCATTATAAGACTCATAAAGCTTAATCAACAAATTCTTGACCATTTCCTTCATCTCAACACATTTGGCACTATCCTTGCCATATAATTTCTCAAAGCAATGTGTTGCGAATTTCATTTTTCCCCTTGGATCAAGTACATAAACAACAATCAACAACTTATTTATCTTGAAACAACCATCCCAATACATATTAAAATTTTCCTCCATTTTAATTGCCATGAAACCCAAAAGACTATCATTACTAGCAGACAATGATCCCAAAGATTGTTCAATTTGACATATCAAATTGTAACAAATATTTGATGTCACCTAAAAAAAATAATGTTAATAAAGCTAAAATAAACTTCATCATATTATTATATATCATAAATTAAAAACAATATAGCTTATAATATTAAAAACAATATAGCATCATATTATTATATATAGCATTAAAAACAATATAGCTTATAAAATTAAAATTAAACAATATAGCTTATAAAAAACAATATAGCATCATATTATTATATATCAAAATTTAAAAAAAAAATTATAAAGATTTGATGTTACCTTCAAAGATGAAGAAAACTGCAAAGTCGCATCATGAAACGTCTTTAAAAACTTGACTATGCGTCGAGTATTTTCCCAATCACTGTACAATGGTGGCCCCTCACTTTTCTTCTTCCCACCCTCTTTTTCATTGAAATAAGCATCATAAAGCTTATCTTCAAGTGCCATTCGATCAAATACCGGCTTAAATTTTAATGCCGTATTCAACATGGAATATGTAGAATTCCACCTAGTGGGACAATCCAAAATCACACTTCCTCGGCAATTAATCTTCTCTTGTTACACACGAATTTGAAATGCTTGCATTCTAGCAGTGGAAGATCTCACATACTTCACCGCATTCCGGACACTAACTATACTCTACTCTAATTCCTTCAACCCTTCAGTAATGATCAAATTCAATATGTGTGCACAGCAACGAACATGCAAATAATCTCCATTCAACACTAAGCCATCATCCCTCCAAGTCTTCACTCTATCAATCAAGTACCTAAGAGCACTCTCATTTGGACTTGCATTGTCAACAGTTACAGTAAACACTCGCTCGATACCGCAGTCAATTAAACATTTTTCAAGCTGCTTACCAATGGTCTCTGATGAATGATCATTAACAGTGTTAAAACTGATAATCTTCCTATGTAAGTTCCAATCTCTATCAATAAAGTGAGCGGTGATGACTATGTAGCTAGCTGTTGTAATGGAAGTCCAAATATCCGTGGTCAAAGATACTCTTTGCTTATTCCCCGCCAATAAACTCTTCAACTTAGCATTTTCCTCTAAATACATCTCAAGAGTATCTCTACTAATGGTTCTTTGTGATGGGAGAAGATATCTCGGAGCTGCAACACTACAAAAAGGCCTAAAACCCGGATTCTCCACAACAGAAAAAGGCAACTCATCAAGAACAATCATTTTCACGGTTGCCCGTCTACAAGCTTCTTGACTAAATCCTCTTGCTACAACTTCATCACTACCAACATGTTGAGTTAATGTTGTTTGGCTTTTTTGCAAGTCCTTGAACTTTTGACATCTTTCACGGTTATGAGTTCTCAAAGTGCTAGTCCCATACCTGACCGTCCCACATTCAAATTCTTGACCCCAGTAGTTGCATTTACACTTTGTATGATCATTTGGAACTCTAGTGAAATGTTGCCACACTGTTGATCTTGGAGTCATTTTTTTCCTTGGTAGTGGTGGTTTGGATGACGATGACTTTTTCCTCTTGTTTCCACCGGTGACAATTGTTGCCGAATCATTTTCATTATCATTAACTTCAACTTCATGCTCAAAATCATCGGCTACACAATCAAGGTTGTCTTGAACTCTTGAATAATTAGACATCTAAAATAAATCAAATAAAAAGAAATAAGCAATCATGATTTATTTAATAATTTGATTTACTTTCAATGAAAAAAATTGAAACAACAACTTTAATTTACTTCACAATTATGCTAACTAATTATAAATTTATTCTTGAATTTTCTTTTCTATGCGGCAATATTTGTTTACAATTGCATAACTATGGCATTGGCAATTCAAATTCAACTAGTTAACATGATAATAATGGAATATTTAAGTAACTTCAAGATACCAGAAAACACAACTAAATAACTCAATCATGCATGCAAATAAATTACTTTTCAATAATGCAATTATAAGTAATATTCTTTGCAGACTTGCAGTGACTTGAGGAGAAGAAAACATTCGAAGTGTGGAACTTTTTCTCATTCATTTTTTATTTCATTTTTGAAATAAATAGAAGTACAACAAACATTTTCTGTATCCAAATTCTGAATTCATTTTCGAACTAAATATAAGTTTCAGGACAACAAACATCTCTGTATCCGATATACACCAACACTCCACAAAAATTAATAATGGAATCTCTTTTGTAAGCTTCACACAATATAAATTATAATCTTAAAAATCTGATAGAACTCTAAACTAACAATAAAATAGCAAACTCAAAATTATATTATCATGACCTGTATATATGAAAAACAAGATCTAGTTTGAAACTATAGATTTATCTAAACTATACAAGGACAAACTTTAATATTTGAAACGTATATAAAAAAAAGTACGATCTAGTTTTTGAAACTATACATTTATCTAAATTCACTCAAAACTTTGAGTGCAAATTCAGTACCAATGAAACATTTTCAACATGAAAAGCAATATCCAAATCAGATGCAACAATCTGTACAATTCAGCCCTTAGTTAGCCTTCAATATTGATCCCCAAAGTTATCATGCAACCTACATATACAAAAAGATAAACTATACGACAGGAGAGACTGCAGAATTAGAAACATATGAAAAAAATGAAAAGTGTTTATTGTAATTTAATTTCATATTGCCAATACAATTTCAGACTGCCAACAAACAACAATTATACAATTATACAACAACACCTTTGACTTTACATTCAAAGAAATATGATTTAAAAACGTAAATCCCACTTTAATAGATGAGCTGCCTAGAGCTCTACACGACAACGACTAGACAAGACAACTTCAACTAGTTAAACTAAGATTTGTTTAGCTGGTGCAACGCGAGATAAGCTCGTTTATTAGACTGCCAATACAATTTCAGACTGCCAGTGCCAGCAACCAACACCTCTACAAATTTAACCCCACATAAGCTTCAATTCAAACACAATTTCAGACTGCTACAACATAAATTAAAAAAAAATAACTTGCAGCAGTGAAGATGAGTGATGACGCGGGCTGAGTGATGAGTGGCGGTTAGAGCAGTGAGACTCGAAGACGAGCGGCGTGAAACCGTGAGCGTGAGCGTGAGGGACCTAGGGCTTTGACGGCGTCACCACGCTTGAAGTCCGTGAGCGTAAGGGACTGAGGTCTTTGAGCCTTTGACGGTGAGTGTGAGGGACCGAGGCACTGAGCTACTGAACGCGTGAAACCGTGAGGGACTGACGACTTTGACAGCGTCACCACGCTTGAAGAGATGCGCCACCGCTGACCGTGATGTAAGGGATCCATGGAGAGGCCGCGAGTCACCGATTCGATGAGGGAGATAACTAGATTTTGGACTTTAGGTTTAGGAATTAGGGTTACGAAATTAAGAATTAGAAAAAGGGGATTTGTGATTTAGCTTTTTATATTTTTTATTTTGAATTTTTATTAAATTAATTTGTAAATAATTGGACTGAACCGATCGGTTCTCCGATTCGGTTCGGTTTTGAACCGAACCGAATGTAAACTAATCGGTTCTTGTAATTTCAAACCATTCAATTTTTTACCTTAGAACCGAACCGAACCGAATTAAGTTATTTCGGTTCGGTTCGGAAAAAACCGAACCATTTGCCCAGCCCTACAAAGAAGAAAAGGACGATAAGATTTCACCCAAGACTCTTATTACAAGACTAAATATTAAACTCTAGACTCTTTGCCTCTCACACTACTAGGGAGTCCCTTTTATAGGCACCAAGGAATCTCTTTTTACTGTTTACATCATTACATCTTATCTTAAAGAAATCTACTTTATGACTTATCACTTCTTTATGTTACATCACAAAATACATCCTTATTACTAAGGAATCTATTTTACAACTTAACAAATGTGACTCCACACACTTGTCACTTATTTATTGGTAATTATTCACCATCGTTTTTGCTGGTGCAGCCCACTGCTGCTGCCCCCTATTTTGATGCAGGTTTCGCTTGTGGATGTAATCTTCTTCCCATTCACCAAATTTTCCGTCGCATATTTCTTCATTATCCATTAGTTTAGGTAGGGGAATATTTGGTGGTGGCTGCACTATATGTTTTGGTTGTGACCACTTATCATAGTTGAGCTAGTTATCCAGTTATGCAAATTGGTCTTTTAAGCCTTCTATTCGAGGAGATTTCCATAGATTAATATTTTGTGGTATGCCATATCGGTTGAGCTAGTCAAGATATCTTTCTCGCATTTTAATCTTAGTTTCCTCATCGCCATGTAGACGAGCATTTTTAATCGCCTAGCGGTAATTGAGATTTGGGGTTGATTGGACCTGTGGAAAAATAAGTTTGTGAGTATTGTACATTGGCTCAGTATCATTGACTTTTGCTAAAGCCTTTCTAGCACTAAAACAACTATGCCACATAGAGTCAGTCTCATTATTTTTGTGGTCATGTTCTATAACTTGGATGAATGGTAACTTGGTTCTTCCCCAAATATCCCTCAGGTGTACTATAAAAATAGTACTATAGGTCAAGTGATACCCATTAAGTAATTTGAGGGTAAAAATATCTTCAAAGATTAAGGCAAACATTCTATCAAACCTTCTACCTTTATTGCATCACCGATTAGTATGGATAAGATTAAACTCAAACAATATGGCAACCAGATGCATATTTAGCCAGAGCCAAAATATGTAGTACGCTTGCGGTGATTTGTCACAGATGACACAGTGTCCCCAATTGGTATTCTCATCTATCACGTAATGGAACGTTGGGAAAATCTTGAACACCATTTGGTGCATCCAGTCCTATTTAGAAAATGGCTCGAATGGTCAATACTATCCTTATCCTCTGATGGTATACTTAAACTCTTACATCTTCATTAACGTCTATGTTTTCTAATTAAGACATCATTATTTGGATTGTTAGGATTGTCCCAATTATCAACAACCTTTTCAAAGATTATATCTTTGATTTCTTGTGGTAAGCAAGAGATAAAGATTGAGAGGTTGTATATGAAAGGGATTTTTTCCATATGCCACCCTTCTGATAGCTTTCTATTGTTTCATCCAATGAGAAGTTTTTACCAGTCTGGAAAGGAAATCTCCTATAGTATTAGATTCTCATTTAATGTGTTTCAACTCAAACTTGAATCATGAGAGGGATTAAGACCACCGTGCTAGTAGAGGATTTGGGATTTCTCATTTTTTTTCTTTTTGAGTAATCCCTAGAGATACTTATAGTCTGTTTCAATCACAAAGGGAATTAAAAAGAGAAAGAACTAGAATTTCTTTATTCCCTTAATGACTGCTAGCATTTTTTTCTTTGATGATAGGTAGTGATGTTGAGCTTCACTAAACTGTTATGATTTATAGCCACAGACACTCTTGTTTCTATTGTATTCCTCAAGCAATATCGCACCTTAATAATGATCAGTGGCATCTGTTAGAGAATGAGTTGTCCATTATCAGGAATCTTTAATGGCGAAAGTGATTGGCACTTTTGCATTAGATCTTTTACTTCACTTGTTGCTTCTGCCGACCACAGTAAATACCTTTCTTTAGATGCTTTGAGATCTGAGTAGTCAACTTTCAAAGATTATGGATATGATCAACTGCTTATAATACCCAAAAATTGTTGGATTTGTAATGTATGGTTATGGGGTGATGTGTCAACCCTTGATGTAAAGTCCCAAAAAACTAATTTCGTCGTCCAAAAAAAATAATTTCTTCAAATCCAATCTTCATCTTGGGTTCAGATAATGCCAAGCTATGCTTGTATGTCAGTTCTTTGATTTCAAAAGATGCTCAGCATGCTTTTCTTCACTGTTGCTGAAAATTAGAGCATCATTAATGTATACAGACAAAATTCTGATATCGGCTTGTATACTTCATCCATCCTATGCTGGAATTCTAACGGAGCATTCTTCAGTCTAAATGGCATGACATTTCATTTATAGTGTCCATGTGGCACTACGAATGTTGTTTTATGCATGTCTTCATCTTTGATTCCAATATGCCAAAATCACGACTTTATATCGAATATGGAATACACTTTAGCAGATGCTATCTTTTTTAAGAGATAAGTTCTTCTAGGTATATGATACCTAATATCCTGTAAGCAATCATTCAGATTTCTATAGTTAATTACCAATCTTTTCTTTCTACGAACTTGCTCTGAATGCTTGTTTACATAGAATACTGGTCTAACCCAATGATTGGATAGATCTTCATCATGAGGCATTCCAGATAAGAGGTTATCTGATGTGGTATAACCCATTTTTCTTTGTATGTGAGTGAGATAAAATATTTTTCTCTAAACCAAATTTATTTGGAATGCTTACACAACACTATAAAGTTCATTGTGCTGAATTTTAAATTTCTGAACTGGAGATTTTTGGATTTTCCTCTTATTATATCTTTAAAAATATATTGTTTCTCAACCCAAGGAATCATGAAATTATGAGGCTGTTGATCAACAAGACTGACAATTATGTACCCAAATCTTTCTGGATGAAATATGAATGGAGCAATTAGACTAAGGAAGTCTATCCTAAGGAGTAAATCATCTCCTATGGAGTTATAAGTAGAGACACCATGTCTTTTGGCAAAAGGTAAAAGTTTAATTAGTTTAGTATACTTATGATTGTAAAACTGATCACTATTGGTTGTTGGAAAACTGACCTGTATTGGCACATGATACCCTTTAGGCAAGCAATTACCCTGAAGAATTGAATAAATAGCTACAATATCAATTAAGGTAGTAAGAGCAATCTGTTTATTACTTGATAGTTCGATAATGACTTTGACATATGGCCTGAATGTTGATGCCAACTGTATTGTAAGATCCATAGATTGATCCTCATAGAACATAAAGACCTGCTCATCATCTAAAGATTCTTCTGAATCATCTGATTCAGTAAATGCATCGATCTATCCTAATTGAAAGTCGATTGCCAGCAAAACATTTTCAGGATTTTCAGACCATGTGTAATAGTCATCATTAAATTCTGGATCTTCAATTAGTTTAAGTAGCTTGGTCGAAATCCACTTCTTTAATTTGCATTACTTTGCATAATATCCTTTTTTGTCACAAATGAAACATCTGCCTGAGTTTCTCTGGAACTTCTGTTTCTTCACAAAGTGATGCATTTCACTTTTGCGCGATTTTCAGGTTCTCTTCTTTTTACTATAGAATTTCTTCGAACACGGACATGAATTGCCTAAGTCATGGAACCCAAATTTATTAGGTTTGTCATTTTAGTTTTTGGACAGAAAAGTTTTCTTTATCTGCTTCATGTACTTTTTTAGGTCTTCATTCCAACAATGGTTTTGGATGAATTCTGTAGCCATCTAATACAACTACACCAAGCTAAAGTTTGTTAAATCCATAATTGCTTTAGCTTTGAACTTGACTTCCAGCATTTCTACTATTGGTCTAGGCATGTTAAGAACAAACATTCGGTGAATTGTATCCATAGGCTTTTGGAAGAGGAAATACAGTCTTTCTTGCTCCATATCGTACTCATCAAGTTGTCGGACATCACAACACTTATTTTGGAGGAACTATTTTTCTGCTAATTCTATTTCTCTTACTCAGTACATATGAAATCTAAAGTAAGGTTGTCTAGAACAGTAGTACAAGGATCATCTTCATTCAGCATATACTCCTTTTGGGTCGATGTCAAAATCTTGGACTACTATATTCTCAATGATCCAATAAAGCTTACTACCAGTCTTTGCATGACAGCTCGTCTGGATAATTGTGGTGCTCGTTGGCATTCTCCTTCGTTCCAAGCCATCATCTATTCAATGCAAGGATATTTATCTTTAGGCTTGATATTATCAATATTCCAGAATGTTTTTCCCGTATGAGCATGTGGGATCTGTATTCGTGCTTTCCATTCTTGACCTTATTCTTCTTGTAAGTCTTCTTGTTGTTGGGGTTGTTAATGTTCCTAGTGAGGCTGTCTTTCTTAAGGATCTACTGATGAAGCCATTCCTGAGTGTTGGCCTATTTCAATTATAGACGGTTGAGAGTATCTCTTTCTTATGTCTACATATATTAGATTAGTGGGAAAATGAGGTCTTGCTTCCATCATGATTCGCCTCCTTGGGGCTGAAGAGGACATTGTTGACTGACCAGAATAAAAAATCTTTGACTCCCCATCCTGTAGCTGTAACTAGCCATGGCTGTACTAGTGTCATCTCATAACTTTCCCAGAAGGTTTTGGTGTTATTTTCAGTAGATCTTTTTTCCCATACATGAGTTGGTTTGGAAGGCTTGTCTTTCCCCAAGAGATCTCATTTTGTCTATTATATGTTTGTTCGTAATACTGCAGGGTCCTTATTCTTTCTTTATCACTGTATGCTTCAATTTTTGCAAACATCGTTATCTTCTATATTGATCATGCCATTCCGGATGTTGTTTGCTTGTAAGTCTCTAGACTTTTCGGGTCTTTCTAATATGCTTATGTAATTTGTGTATTTGGATTGCAAGTTGTTGTTGCTTAGCAATAATTTCTTCTAATGCTTTATTTTGTTCTAAAGCATTGATATTACTCCACTTGATAGCCTTTTCTATGGGTCCAAATTTCGTCGGATCTGTTTGTTGTATTATCTATTTAATTGTAGCATAATCATCAGAGATTCTTCTCTAATTTCTAGGGTATTGATTACGCTGAATGGTCCCATAAATCTGATTGAGCAGGATCTTTGTGGCATGCGCGAGCAGGACATTAGATGCTTTCCTTCATCTTGGCATCTTTCCTATGAATACATTAGTCTGGTTTCCTCATACTCGTTTATCTACTGTGGTGGAAAACTCAGTTGATTTTGTCTGAATGTTTTGAGTTGGATGATTATTCCTTCTCCAACAGTAAATCTGGTGATGGGAAGGTTATTATGGCTCATGGAAAACATGTGGGTTTAGACTTTATAAGTCATGGTAATGCTACAACTTCTACCCATTTGGAGACATAATCCACAACAACAAGGATGTATAAGTTCTCAAAGGATAGTGGAAAAGACCCCATGAAGTCTATTCCCCATACATCGAAAACCTCCACTTCCAGAATGTTTGTTAATGGCATCTCATATCTATGAGTTATGTTTCCTATCCTTTGACACCTGTCACAACATTTAGCAAATTCATAAGAATCTTTAAAAATAGAAGGCCAGTAATAACCTGATTGCAGAACTTTAGCTGCTGTCCTGTGACCACCAAAATGTCCTCCATATGCTGCAGCATAGCATGATTCCAGTATGTGTGGAATCTCTCCCTTTGAAACACATCTTCGTATTATTTGATATGAACATAACTTATGTAAATATGGGTCATCCCACTGATAGCTTCTAACATCATGAAGAAAATTTTTTTTCTCCTGAAACTTCAACTCAGGTGGTAGCAATCCACTTACTAAGTAGTTCGCAAAATCGGCATACCATGGAGGTCCTGATTGCTGCAAAATCGGTGCTTGTTGTACTACTAATAATTGTTCATCAGGAAAAGTTTCAGTGATGTCTTTTCTTGTCAATGTACTTGTGTCTGCTACCAGCCTCGATAGGTGGTTTGCTACTTGATTCTCAGTCCCCTTTCTATCTTTAATTTCTAGATCAAACTCTTGAAGCAATAAGATCCATCTTATTAATCTTGGTTTAGTATCCTTCTTTGAGATTAAGTACTTGATGGCTACATGGTCTGTGTATACTGTCACTTTAGTACCTGTCAAGTAAGCTCTGAATTTATCGAAGGCAAATACTACTACTAGCAACTCTTTCTCTTTAGTGGTGTAGTTAATCTGGGGTTGAGTAAGAGTCTTGCTGGCATAGTATATAGAGTGGAAAATCTTATCCTTCCTCTGCCCCAACACAGCCCCAATAGAATGGTCACTAGCATCACACATTAGTTCAAATGGTAGAGTCTAATCTGGTGATATAACCACTAGTGCAGTAATTAAAGCTTTCTTTAACTCTCCAAAGGCTTGAAGACAGTCTTTATCAAAATGAAAAGGCTTGTCATGTTCCAGCAATAAACATAATAGTTTAGCCACCTTGGAAAAGTCCTTAATGAATCTTCTGTAAAATCCAGCATGACCCAAAAAACTCCTAATACCCTTTATTAAAGTGGGAGGTGGTAGTTTATGAATTACTTCTATTTTTGCTTTGTCTAACTTAATGTCATTCTTAGATACCTTATGACCCAACACTATGCCTTCTTGCACCATGAAATGGCATTTTTCCCAATTGAGTACTAAGTTAGTCATCTCATATATTTTAAGAACTTCTTCCAAGTTGTGTAAACATTCAGTATATGTTTCTCCAAAAATTGAGAAGTCATCCATGAAGACTTTTAATGCTTGCTCCACCATATTAGAATAAATAAACATCATACATCTCTGAAAAGTTGCTGGAGCATTGTACAAACCAAATGGCATCCTTTTAAAGGCAAAAGTTTCATAAAGACAGGTAAATGTAGTCTTCTCTTGATCCTCTGGAGCTATGTGGTTGTAGCCTGAATAACCATCTAGGAAACAGTAATATTGCTTTTCAGTAAGTCTGTCCAACATCTGATCTATGAATGGAAGTGGAAAGTGATCTTTCCTTGTGGCTTTGTTGAGCTTCCTGTAATCTAAACATACTCTCCATCCAATTACTGTCCTTGTAGGAATAAGTTCATTCTTCTCATTTGCTATCACTGTTATTTCTCCATTTTTTGGAACACATTGGACTGGGCTCACCCACGAGCTGTATGATATCGGGTATATGATTCCAGCATCCAGCCATTTAACAATTTCCTTCTTTACCACTTTATTCATAATATGGTTTAACCTTCTCTGTTGCTCCACTGAATTGTTGTAATAGTCTTCTAATAAAATTTTATGCATGCATATGGATAGGCTTATCCCTTTTATGTCTGCCATTATCCATCCAATCGCTCTTCTGTATTTCCAAGCACATCTACTAGGCTCTGTTCTTGACCTTCATCAAAAGTAGAGAAAATGATTACAGGGAGTGTGTTGTTTTGACCAAGATAAGCATATTTCAAATGTGAGGGTAATAATTTCAATTCAAGACTAGGAGGTAATTCAATAAATGGTAAAGTTGGTTTTACTTCCCTGTCTGAAAGATTCAGATGCTCAACAAATCTGTTATGTCTATCAAATTGCCTTCCTTCTATCCAATCTATCTGGTTTGCTGCAACATCTTCTTCTTTAAATTCTTCAAAAGTAGTAACTTTGATAACCTCATTACTGGAGCATTTGTCGATTCTGTCAGCTACAACAAAATCCATAACACTTAGGAAATTGCAATCTTATATCTCATCAGGGTTTTTTCATAGCTTCTAAAATATTAAATGTGACTTGCTGATCCTTCTCATTGTTAGCTCTCATTTTTACACATCTATCAGAGTTTTCCCAGTTGCTAGGAAAGGTCTTCCAAGTATAATGGGTACCTCTTTATCTGCCTCGAAGTCTAGTACAATGAAGTCCACTGGAAAAATGAATTTTTCAACCTTCACCAGTATATCCTCAATTTTTCCTTCATGATATGCATGGGATCTGTCAGCTAATTGCAGAGTGACTGTTGTTGGCCTGCATTCTCCCACTCCCAACTACTTAAATATTGATAATGACATTAGATTAATATTGGCTCCCAAATCACAGAGTGCTCTGCCATTGTACCTAGTTTCAATGGAACATGGTATTGTGAAGCTTTCTGGATCTTTCCATTTTTTAGGAATCTTACTTTGGAGCATATGACTACTTTCTTGTGTTAAAGCAACAGTTTCAAATTCTCCCAACCTTTTCTTCCTTGCCAAGATGTCTTTTAAAAATTTCACATAATTAGGCATTTGCTCTAGAGCTTCCACAAAAGGTATGTTGATGTGTAATTGCTTTAGTACTTCCAGGAATTTGCTGAACTGCTTGTCTTGTTTTTTCTTCTTGAATCTCTGTGGGAAAGGAGGTGGATGCCTAAACTGCTAGGTAACTTCAGGAGGTGCCAAACTTTGCTTGTTTGGTTTGTAGTAGGTTGTGGCTACTAGTGTTGTAACTTATTTCTCAGCATGTTTTGGTTGATCTCCTTCCATAGTTGCTGCAGCTTGACCCCTAACATCAATGTCTTGTTGGTTGGGTTGTTGTAACATGCTCTTTTCTAGAGGTGGTTTTTGTGAGGAATTAAATTCTTGCCCCTTTTTAGTCACATCAACAGAGATATCAACATTCTTTCTAGATCTTAAGTTAATTACCTTGAAATGTTCCTTCCCCTTTCTTCTTGGATCTTCTGTATTGCTGGGTAGGCTTCCTTGAGTTCTACTACTCATTACTGTGGCAAGTTGTCCCATTTGGTTTTCTAAATTTCTCAAAGACACAGTCTGACTCTGCACAATTGCTTCATTCTTTGCAATGTATTCCTTAATTAGTGTTTCCAATGAAGTGATTGGATCTTGGCTAGTGTGTTTTTTTCCTTGACTCTGTTGATGAAAACTAGGTGGTTAAGTGTTCCTATTTTGTCCATTCAATATGAGAGCATTTCTATTTTGACTGCTGCATGAAAATTTTGGATGTTGCTTCCATCTTAGGTTGTAAGTATTTAAATATGGATTGTTCATTCTAGATGTTGCTTCCATCAGCCATGTAAATGATATTATTGTTACCTGGTTATCTCTGGTTAGCATGCTCATTCTGCTCCTCTTGAATACTGAATCGTTGTAATGGCCCGTGAGGGTCCAAATTTCCCACATCCTGCAAATTATCCATGTCTGAAATAGTTTTTAAAATCTTTTTTTCTCTTCGCAGTCTTCTTGCAGTCCTTTCAATTTCAGGATCAAATTGAAATACAACAGATCTGTCAATAAAATAAACTAAATCAGATTGGCACTATCAAGATTTACTTTACACTTTGAAAATAAACAATCAATCCCCGGCAACGGCGCCAAAAATTTGTTGGTCAATTTTAACTCAATTGCTATTGATGTCAATGTGCAAGTGTACACAACAAGTAATAAAGTGATGAGTTTTCAAGATCGTCTTCACAAGGATTGATGTTACTAGAAATGCTACAACAATCACAATAGTGCTCTCTATTTTAATTCCAAGCTAAACAAGTTCAAAGTTGTCTATTACCGAAATAGACAATGATAAGGAAATAAAAAAAAATAAACGTAATGATAAAATAAACTAAGTAAATTGTGTGTAATAATCAATTGAGAATAAAGTAGTTGAATGATCAAACTCTCTTCATGGGCTGACTGTTTTAAATCAATTTATCACCAGTTGCTATAGCAATTACTATAGCACTGGGCAGAATTGTCTCGCATCCTCAGCTATTACGTGTTGGATTTCTCTTACCTTTAAGTATCCTAACAATGACCGGTTGCTATTCTACATGAGGCATGGCATTGTGAACATCCATTCTATCAACCCTACAAGGTGAATGACTATTAAGATCAAGCATTACTCTAATATTATCCACTAAGACGGCCATTTTGCGGCTCTATCTTAACTTGAACCATTAAGTGGGTAGTCAACCGAAATAACAGTTATAATGACAGCTACTAGAGTAAAATACTATAGCAATTATATAGCAACTCATAAGAACAGTAAAAACTCATTCAGTTTGTTTGTCACTCAACTACAGGCAAGTTTAGTTCATACTTAGAAAAACAGAAACAAATAGCAAACTAATGGTCACGAAATACATTGGTTCAATCAAAGAGTAGAGAAAAGAACAAGTAAAGAACAATGAAGACTGAATCCAAATAACTCTGCTGGATTCTTTGCTGGCGCAGACTCCGTTCTCTTGACTTCTACTTGTTTTCTCCTTTTCCTTTTTAATTTTCTTCAATGTGACTCCTTGCCGCCATTCTATGTGTTGCGCGCCTCCTTTTATAATGACAATTAGGGTAAGCAAGAGCCTAGGGCGCGCATGAGTCAGATTAGGAAATTACAGATCGCAATCCTGCAGGTTTTCCATGCTAAATTTTATCTATCGCTATTCTAGAATTGCTACAGTAATGGTTACCCCAGCAACTGCTCTAGCACTGTATTGTTCTAGATTTTGTTTTACTTCTTTTGTGGCCATATTCTTCTTCGTTTGTGCTAGCCTATTGCTTTAACATTCTATCCCTGAATCCTATGCTTCTGAAAACCTACGATTATTCACACAATTTGATCATAAATTAATTAAATCAAGCAAAACTTATTATGACGAAACTAAAATGAATGTGTATGCAAAATGTAACAAAAATGCAATAAAAACACATCATTTACTCTCTAAATGATCTTAATTTAATTCTAAAATTACCGTAATAACTCTCATTTCATAGAGTTATCAGTTTTCCATCTTGTATCAAGAATAGCAAGAAAGCAAGTAACATTTTTGCTTGCAAGAAATAAAGGTTGGATCTCAATCCTAATTGCACCCAAGTGTAACCCCTTGTATATTTCATTCCTATACTTTTTGACATGTTATGAGGAGAGAATAGGAAAACAAGTTTCTTTAGAGCTAGATGAAATAGGTTGTACAAGGACTTCAGAAGATTTATACATGAACTTAAGCTTTGGCTGGCGAAAAGGAATGATAAACCTTATGGGGGAAATTTGGGTATTTACATCATAGAACTTATAAAGATTTAGAGGATCTAATCTAAGAGGTTGGATGGCTTTCTGGTTGGTTTTTTCTTGAGTTTCAAATTGAACATTTACAAAATGAGATTTATTGCTTAGAAAGGGAGAACATGAGGCTTCCATACTAGAAGCTTATACCTCAGACTTGGTTACACCTTGGCTGTCCATGGTCTTAAACTGCCCTGACAGTGGTTCTTGATATCCAAGAAGATACACAGTAGACTTTTTTTACAAGTGATAAGCCCAACACATTTATAGCTCTTTTTGGCCTAATAACAAGGTGTCATACTTCTTAAAGAAATATTTTCTATGTACCCACTTGACCACATAATCTATCTTTAGTAACAAAGGCTTTCTAGTTCTTCTATAACGTTTTTTGGTGTGGAACTTGAAAAATATGTTTGCGCAAAATAATCATTCTGTTTTTGGTGTGGAACTTGAAAAATATGTTTGCGCAAAATAATCATTCTGTCATTGAGATTGTTCTTTTATAAAGATTTACAGCACGCATAAAACCATTAAATCAAGAAACTAAATCACTGATTTAAGGAAAGAATAATTTCTAGGTAGATTTTCCTAAAATAGATAGATTTGCACCTAAATAGCTATGTTACAGCTAATGAATAATTTATAGCTAATATATAATTACAGCACATATATATTTTTTCTAATTTTCTAACACTCCCCCTCAAGCTGGTTTGAAGATATCCTCCATAGCCAGCTTGCCAACTAGAAAATCGAACTGTTTTGTGTGTAGTCCTTTGGTAAAGACATTAGCCACTTGTTCTCCAATAGAAATGTGCTCCATATGAACCAATCCATTATTTATCTTCTCCTTAATGAAATGCTTGTCAACTTTCACATGTTTTGTGCGGTCATGAAGGACTGGATTGTGTGCTATTGAGATTGATGCCTTGTTGTCATAGTACAACTTCATAGGAGATGATTTTGTCGCTTTTAACTATTCCAACAACCTCCTAATCCACATAATCTCATAAATACCATGGGCTACAGCTCTAAATTCAGCCTCAACACTACTCTTAGCAACCACATTCTATTTCTTGCTTCTCCATGTAATTAAGTTACCACCTATAAATGAACAATATCCAGAAGTGGATATTCGGTTTACTATGCTTCTAGCCCAATCTGCGTCTGTGTAGGCTTCAATCTGCAAGTGTCTTTGTGGCTTAAATAGAAGTCTTTTGCCCAGTGTCCCTTTTAAATACCTTAAAATTTTGTAGACAGCTTCAAAGTGTGCCGATCCTGGGGCATGTATAAACTGGCTAACCAAACTAACAGAGAATGATATATCTGGGCGTGTATGTGATAGATAAATCAATCTTCCAACAAGTCCTTGATAATGCTCCATATTCTTCACATTCTCAGCTTTTGCAGGTTGCAGTTTCACATTAGGTTCTATAGGGGTTTCAGCAGGTTTACACCCTAGCATACCTGTCTTGTTTAACAAGTCAATAACATACTTCTTCTAATTTACAAAAATACCTTCTCTAGATCTAGCAAACTCCATCCCAAGAAAGGTTTTTAATGCCCCGAGATCTTTAATCTCAAACTCCTCAGCCAGTTTCTTTTTTAACTTTGCTAGTTCATCACAATCATCCCCAGTTAACACGATATCATCCACGTATACTATCAAGATAGTTATTTTACCATCATTTGAATGCTTGTAAGATATTGTATGATCAACTTGACTTTGAATATATCCATAGTGCTTTATCACCTTGCAAAAGTGCTCAAACCACGCTCTTGGTGACTGTTTAAGTCCATACAAGGACTTCTTCAATCTATACACTCTCCCATTTCCACACCTTTTTTCAAAGCCTGGTGGGGAACTCATATATACCTCCTCCTCAAGGTCACTGTTAAGGAAAGAATTTTTAACGTCCAATTGGTGTAAGGGCCAATTAGAGTTAACAGCAAGAGACAACGGGACCCTAATTGAGTTGATTTTAACTACCGGAGCAAAGGTCTCTTGGTAGTCTATCCCATAGGTTTGAGTAAAACCTTTTGCAAAAAGATGGGCATTGTATCTTTTGACACTCCCATCTGCCTTACTCTTGATAGTAAACACCCATTTGCACCCCCACAACCTTTTTCCCTTCGGTAATTCTACCATCTCCCAAGTATCATTCTTCTTCAAGGAATTCATCTCTTCAAACACAACCAACCTCCAATTCGGATCACCAAGTGCTTCCTGAATATTTCTAAGCACAACGAGTTTTGAAATGTTTGTAGTGAAAGCTCTATAATTGTTAGAAAGGTTTTGATAGGAAATATATTTGGCAATATGATATTTGGTATAGGTTCGAGTTCCCTTTCTAAGGGTAATAGGGAGGTCAAGATCAAGATTCTGTTCAAGGATAACAGGGGCTGGATCCAAAATAGATTCAGATGCAGAGTTCTCTTCCCTAGAATATGATCGTAATAGTAAGTTTAAGTCAGTGATAGGAAAGGAAGAGGAAGGAACAGAAGAAGGATTACCCGAGGCATTTGGATGACCATTGCTTAGGGCTTTTGGTTGACCACGTGCTAGGATAATGGCCTGGTCTTTACCACCTCTAAGGACACCTTTCCTAAAATAAACCACAGACTTAAGATTGTTTCTATTTTTTTCTATTCGTAGTATTTCTTTTTCTGTTATACCAATGTCAGATTCGGTTTCTTTAGGCTTAGTTTTCAAGGTTTCTTTTTCAAAAAAGGTATCAAGTAGTGTGCTAGGTAAGGGTTCAGCAATTTCCCAAAAATTTGGTTCAACTATCTTCTCCCCCTGAAGCAAATTTTTGGTAAAGTATGACGTATTTTCCATGAAAGAAACATCTATAGTGACAAAAAAAACGTTTTGTAATGGGATTAAAGCATTTGTAACCTTTTTTATTGGGTGCATAACCTATAAAAACACATCTTTCATTTCTTGGAACTAATTTAGACCTTAGCCTCTTTGGAGTGTGCACATATGTTGTGCAGCCAAATATTTTCAAGGGTAAGTCAGAATTGATTCTAGATTCTGGGAATACATTTTTTAAGCAATCCAACGGGATGATATATTGTAAAACTTTGGTAGGCATCCTGTTAACAAGATACGAAGCTGTCAGTATAGCATCACCCCATAGATGCTTTGGAACATTCATATAAAATATCATGGCTCTAGCTACTTCTAACAAGTGCTTGTTCTTACACTCAGCAATGCCATTTTGTTCAGGTGTGTCGGAACAAGAGGATTGGTGTAAAATACTCTGTTCCATTGTAAGATCTCAAAATATTAATTTTTGTTTGAAATTGAGTTTCAATCATCCTATAAAAATCTTTAAAAATCTGTTCTACATCAGATTTTTCTCTCATTAAGTAAACCCAACACAGACGTGTATGATCGTCAATAAAAGTCACAAACCATTTTTTTTTCCAGAAATTGTGGTCACTTTTGAAGGACCACAAACATCACTGTGGAATAGATAAAACCGTCTTGAAGCCTATTAGGGTTTTGGAATATAAGATTTTCTTTGACATTTTGCCATTAAACAACTCTCACATTGAAATGATGAAGGATCAATCCCTTTAAATAGCACTGGAAATAAATATTTTAAATAGGAAAACCTTGGGTGGCCTAAACGACAATGCCAAACCATTATTTGATCACGAACAGATAAAAAACTAATGCTACTTAGCCCTTGAACTATTTTATTACTAAGAAATTTATACTCGAAATAATAGAGACCATTAATCATCCTAGCACTGCCAATCGTCTTTCCCGAGCTCCGGTCCTGAAAAATGCAGTAGGATTCATAGAAAATAACAGAACAGTTAGAGTCTCTAGATAGTTTGCTAATTGACAAGAGATTACAAGCAAGTTTAGGGACATGGAGAACAGATTTAAAATCTACTCCCTCAAAAAGTTTTATAAGGCCTTTTCCTACAATTGGTGAGAAATTACCATCAGCTATTCTAACCTTCTTATTTTCGGGACATGGTGAAAAGGTCTCAAACAAATGTAAGGAATTGGTCATATGGTCGGATGCTCCTGAATCTATTATCCATGGAGCAGATTTAAATTGACGAGATAGAGCATAGAATTTATTACCTGTGTATGCCACAGAAACACTAGGAACATTGGGTACCGAATTAAATTTTAATAGTGCAAGAAGATGCTATATCTGCTCTTTTGTGAAGGGGCTGGTCTCAACCTCATTGGTAGTAGGGTTGGCTCGGCTAGCTTTCCCTTTCCAATTTGCAGGTTTCCCATGAATTTTCCAGTAGGTCTCACGAGTATGGCGAGGCTTATTACAAAAATCACACTAAACTTGTTGTTTTTCATCATATTTGCATTGAAAAATATGAGCCTTACTTCCAGTCATAGAGACCAAGGTAGAACCTTCAGCCACCCTAGTTCCCTTCTTGTCAAGCATCACATTCCTCCGACTCTCCTCTCTTCTGACCTTTGAATTCACAAGCCACGTCATCACCATGAAATTCTCGGCATCCCATGTAACATAGGCCGGATCATCCACTGCAGGAGCCTTCTTTTCACCAGTCAAATAGCCCATTTTTCCACGCCCTCTAATATACATCCTAACCGACTGAGACCGTCTTAGAAATTTGTCACCATTCAAACGAATTGTGGTGATTTGTACATAACGAGATTCTGAGGAGGTAGCATTGGTTTTTGAAACATTCGTGCTACTAGGATTGTTCATGGAGGATTGAGGAACAATACTGGAATTGGACGAAGAGTCAAACATGGTTTTAGGGTGCATGGATCAAAAGGAAGGAAAAAAAAAAGGAATTCCAGCAAGATATTCTTCCTACTCTGATACCAACTTGAAAAATAAGTTTACACAGAATAATCATTATGTCATTGAGATTGTTCTTTTATAGAGATTTACAGCACACATAAAACCATTAAATCAGGAAACTAAATCACTGATTTAAGAAAGAATAATTTCTAGGTATATTGTCCTAAAATACATAGATTTACACCTAAATAGCTATGTTACAGCTAATGACTAATTTACAGCTAATATATAATTACAGCACATATATATTTTTTCTAATTTTCTAACAGTGGAAGATCCACTTCAACGGTAATCACAAAACATACTTTATTATAGAAGGTTTTGGAAGACTCCTTTTGGATGTACTAGCTCTGATACTAATTTAAAAAGATGTTTGGCTCTGATACCAACTTAAAAAGATGTTTGGCTCTAATACCAATTTAAAAAGATGTTTGGCTCTGATACCAAAATAAGATTATTATAGAGAAGAAATGAATACAAGATTTTACCCAAGACTCTTATTACGAGACTGAATACTAGACTCCAGACTCTCTGGCTCTCACACTACTAGGGAGTCCCTTTTATAGGCACCAAGGGAATCTCTTTTTACTGTTTACATCATTAAATCTTATCCTAAAGGAATCTACTTTATAACTCATCACTTCTTTATGTTACATCACACAATACATCCTTATTACTAAAAAATCTACTTTACAACTCAACGCATGTGACTTCACACTCTTGTCAAACCTGTTGGCGAAAAGTACTCTTTCATTATCCTTTGCATTATGGGCCATGATTTGATAAATTGTTTTCCTGCAACTCTTCTTCGATTCTGTATGTGTTTCCACCATGCAAAAGCTACACCCTTAAATTTAAATGCCACAAGCTTAATCCACTTCTCTTCAGAATCTCCATAAACTTGAAGAAATTATCCACTGTTGATATCAAATCTAAAAATTCTTCGACATGCATCCCACCATGGAAATATAAAATATCAACATTAATCTTATAATCTGAATTCTTTTTGCACTCCCTATCATTCTCCACATCTTCTTCTTCTTCTTCTTCTTCTTCTTCTTCTTCTTCTTTTAAATCACTTCTTAACTCTTCACGCTTGTGCACTGGCATTCATCTCGCAGGGCTTAAATTCTGAGGAACTACTGCATGATTGATGCCTTGTGGCTCTATTTCGCAATTGATCCCCTCAGACATCTTCACATGGTTGTAGTGCTCAAGCTGTTCACCACTATTAACCTTTTGAAGTTCTTCATTGCGATTAACTCCTTGCTATTGACCTCTCTCTCTCTATTTTCATTCAAGGAAACCTAAGACTCTCGATTGTTCACTCTACCACCACCAATCTCGGGTTATAAGTATCCTCAATCGCTTGCAAGGCTGCTTCTTTGGTCGCCTGTTTGACAGCCCCCACAGTCTGTGCCTGCATCCCTTCATCATCTTCAGAATGGCTGCTTCTTTGCTCGTGTGGTTGAACCAAGATGACAAGCGAACTTGCTCTAATACTAAATGATGAAATAAAAATGTAAAATGTTGAAAGATAGCCTTTGAGAACAATGTTATTAAATAGGTACAAAAAATGATCAAATAAAATTTAGATTATGACTTGTATAATTGACCAAATTCTAATATTTATAATAAAGGGAGAAAGTTACCAATACCTCTAAGGTTTATGCAAATAGTTATGCAGTTCCTTAAACTAGTTTAAAAAATGTACACCAATACCGCCCTTTCATTAAATTTTCCTGTTATAATGGATAAAAAACGTTAAATTTTCTACTCCCCGATGTCATCATGGGCTACAATATATAGAAAATAATTTGAAATTTTTTGCTAATCAGATTAGTAAATTGCCATTTGAATTTATTAATTTAATAAATATATGGAAACTTGACTCAAATTTGTGAATGAGTTTATAAAATAGGAAAAATGATAGCTACATTTCCGTACTTTGAGAAATAGTTGCAGAGATTCCTAAGTTTTTAACAAGGGCCATCAGGGTCTCCTTTCGTAGTATTTTACACTTAGTTTGGATGGAGAATGTTAAATTTACTATTATGCCTCTATGATGCACATACTGAATAAACAAATATCTAGAAAATGTCACCTAACAAAATAACATTGATTTACACAGTAATTTTTGGACTGGTAAAATATTTTATATCAACATAATTTTGAAGGAAAATAAATTTATCTACTTCACCTTCTTTTTATTTTTCTTAATATTTTTCTACCACTACCACCAAATCCAAACATTAAACCCAAACCCATTTTTCAATAAATACACAAATCAATCAAAGTATGCAAAATCATAAGATAAAATTGATCATAAACATTTTAAAAAAAGGACAACCCAAAAACATTTGCCAAAGCCCCCGAAAACTCGCAACTCACCGACCACAAATTCTAGTGTATCATAATTTTCTTGGTTGAAATAAACCAAATAAGTTTAAAAAAATAATAAAGAGTAAGTTTATTCTTAATTTCATTCTTAATTTCTTTCCTTGCGTCACTAGGTAAATAATTGTGTGTTAGTATATTTTTAACTTCAATAGTACACTAGTCATTGCAATATACGAAAAGAATACCTAAGTTTGGAGAAATAGTCATGTAAACTCTTAAGTTTTCTATAAGGGACACCATAACCCCTTTTTTACTTTAATACCCTTGGTAGATAATAACTAAAAAAATTAACTTTAAATTTTTTAATAAATATAAATATAATTTAAATTGTTTAATTTGTTTAGTAGACCAACACTATTATAATATTTTAATATATAAATACTTTTTAAAATGTAAATTATTATATCTATTTTAATAATAAATTTGCATTTATCATAAAAATTTTAAATAAATCTTTAACTTAGATAGATTTTACAATTAATAAAATATATATCATGTGTTAATAAAATTGAAAATAATTTAAATTTTTATATATTTATTTTAACATTATGTTTCTATTTATTATAAAATTTAGTCTAATATTATATAAGATTGTAAAATATAATATTTTTTTAAATATTGAAATTATTTTAAAATGTATATGTTGTTACATTTATTTTTATATTATATTTCTATTTATTATATTATAAAACATTGCAATCAATTTTTGAGTTAATAAAACCAAAGGGTATCTTAGTTAGCAAGAAGTATTAGTGTCATTTATTAAAAATATAGGATTTACATGACCATTTCTCTTAACCTCAGGGGTGTAGATATTCTTTTCCCTTAATTAATAAAAAGACAATTACTTTATTGGTCGGACTTTCGTCTAATTGTAGTACAAGAAAAATAACTAGACATATTTGATAGAAGAGCAACAAAATAAATATAACCAGCCATGGAGAATTGGATCTACAACCGACGGCAGCTCCTCCATCTCACGTCAACATCTCTTGCACTGTGAGAAGTAACGAAATTGAAGAATTGGATAATATTGAAACCGCGTTGGAAAACCAACGATGATTCTTCAATTTTTCAATCGTTTCCAATTGTCAATCTTTTCTGCAATTTTTTTCCAAAATCTTCAATTACTTCCCTGTTCAATAAAATTTCAGCAACTAATACATTAAGAAAAAAATAGTTCCCTACCAGAGGAGGAAGGCACTCAGTAGCATGTTTTGGGAGAACCAAAAACCCTCCATCGGTACTTGTATTAGAGGCGGTTACAACATGACAGAATGAGTGAACTGCCACTCTGGGAAGATCAACAGGGCATGGATCAGGTGTCGTAGGCTCATCTTGCTGAAATATATGTATGTTGTTTTTCCCAGCAAGATATAAAAAAATGTAAAACCCAGTAACTGTGCAATAAAACAGTAGCATATATGTTCAATAATATAGTAAATTTGGAAAGCGACTCAATTACTTCTTACACTTAGTTCTGGCAGCAAAGTAATCTGGGCAAAAACCTCATCAGTTTCTTGCTCTGCCTACAGGTGGACAAAATCAACATCAGTTTTACTCAAATCACCCTATCTGACACTTCAATTTGTTGGTCTATTGGGTTACTGCAGAAATATCAAAATCAGGAAAATCCCCCAATAAACAAAAAATAACAAAATAGCCAAAAGATCATACTACAAAAGTACAGTATGTCTTCCTCATTTTCCCGCCAACCAAACAAAAGCAGGAACAAGTACTTTTAGGGGAAAAAAATTGAACTAAGAAATACCTGGAGTTGAATGTTAATAACACGACATAGAATCTTCGATGGAAGATGAGACAACGGAGCCCAGATCTGACTCAGTTCGTGATTTGTAGGTGCCTCTAACTATACGCACCCAAAAACAGTAATATTTCAATTTCTCAGCTAAACCCAACACACAAAAAGAAAAATTGTACTTCATTGTTGATCTAAAATAAAAGTTAAAAAAAAAAGAAAAAAGAAACTCACTAGCTCCACATGTCCTTGAGGAAAATAATAGACTCTATCTCCTTCCTTCGGCATGTCTACTAGTGGACCTGCACAAGCCTCCCATAGCTCTCTGTACAAAACACCTGCGAAAAAACAAACAGAAATTTTTTTTCGGGTAAATGAAAGAAAAATAAAAATCAACGGTCAATTTTATTTTCCGTTCTCACCTGCATACCGACTCTTCGGCTCCAACAAGCTCGCCATCACAATGAAATAAACCGAAAGTCAAACAAACAATCTACCTCTCTCTAGCTAAACTTAAAGATTGTTGAGAATTCAGATTATGAAGATGAGTCAACAATTGACCCCAAGGCTATGTTGGCATGCCACCTGAGCAGCCATATCGAACAGCCAGCTGATGTAGAAGCTGAGGTGTATTCAATGAGCTAGTAAAACTGTTATGCAGGGAAATATTTACACGCGAACACTGCCAGTTCGAGTTTCTAGAATGTTTTTAATGATTGGCTAGTGCAGCTGTAATCTTTTATTTTTATTCATTTTTGTTTCCTTTTGAGCAAGCTACCATTTTTCACGTTTAGTATAAATATGTGAAGAATGTGTATATCTTATTCATTCAAGTTATTATAATACAAAAGGATTGTTTGTTTTTTCTGCTCTACTGCTTCCATGCTTAAGTAATTCATAAGAATTTTAAGTTGGTATTGGAGCCAAACTTTTGAGCTATGGAAAGCAGCAGAAATTCACAAACAAACGTGAATCAAACACTGGAAAATCCAGATGATCAACCAAATGATTTGAATCAAAACCAACCTGAAAATATCGACAATCAAAATCAAAATAATGACACCAGAAATGTGACCATAATGAACCCATCTCCTACCCAACATATCACCAGCAACACATATGTGTTCACCACTCCTATCAAGTTAACACAGAACAATTTCATGCTCTGGAAATCACAAGTGGTCTCCAGCATACGAGCAAATGAACTTGAAGGCTTCACAAATGGAAGCTATACATGTCCCCCCAGATATTTCACTAGTCCTGGACTTAACCAAGCTACTGTTACCCACCAAAATTCAGAATATCAAATCTGGAAGAAACAGGACCACATCCTTTTGAGCTGGTTGCTCTCATCTCTCAGTGAGGGTGTCCTAGGCACTGTGGTAGATTATTCTACTTCCCATGAAGTTTGGACAACTCTCACCAATCAGTATGGTGCAAGAACAAGAGCTAGAATCCTATATTTGAGGACACAGATTCAAACCGCTAAAAAGGGTTCTCTTACAATCCATGATTATTACTCTAGAATGAAAACTATCCTAAATACACTTAGAGCAGCTGGAAATAATATGAGTGATGAGGATTTCATTATGTGTGTCTTAGCTGGAGTAGGATCTGAATATGACTCTGTTGTCACTAACATTAACTCTATGCCAGAAACCCCTTCATTGTCAGAGGTCTATAGCATGCTCCTCAGCCAAGAAACAAGGACTGAGCAAAATCTCAGCCCAGGGACCCTTGAGGCTAACTTCACACAGATGAGAAATGACAGAAGGAACTGGGGCAATGGTGAAAGATTTAGCAATAAGCAACAACCTGGGATAGTCTTCAGAAATCCTGGTGGTGGTTGATTAGTATTAAAAATTGTTGAATTATCAAGTGATAATATGTTATTTTATGCTTATGTTATAATTTATATTTGTGTTTATGTAATATATTCGGAATTATTAATTATGATTTAAATATATTTAATTTTGTGTATTTTTATGTGTTTATTAGGAAAAATACTAATTTCACGTACTTCGAGGCTCCAAACAGATAAATGGAGGTCAAATTTGGATTCCGGAGGTCTGAAAACCTTAAGATCAGTCAAGATCGGCTTAAAATTGGGCTTGTATAAAAAAAGTTGACTTTTCCTGTTGACCGAGCACTGATTGGATGATGAAATGAGCTTACAATAGATATGAGTGCATGGGATAGCTGGCAATTTTGACTAAATCTCAACCGTCCATGATTCAATGGCCATGATTGTGCCACGTGGCAATGGTTGGTGAAGCAAGTTGGAGGATCCGAATCTTTGTATTCGGGTCGACCCGATCCACCCATTAACCCGCCAAATCTCAACCGTTCTTTGGGCAAATCGGACGAGTCAAACGATACCACATGTGATGTTGACTTTTAAAGTTTGACCAGCCATTGGATCTTGATCTATAGGTTGTGAGGAGCACATGCATGAAGCTTATAATGGACCGCAAAGCACTGGATTATGAATTTATTTTTCTATAAATAAAGCCTCATTTTTATGTTTTTAATCATCTCTCTTCTTCTCAAATTCTCTCCATCTCCTTGTAATCTTGATTTTCAGCTGTGTTTTTAATATTTTGTATAATTATTTTTATAAATAAAATTAGTTTTATTTCCAATTTTAGTTGTTTTTATTACTTTTAATTATAAGTAATTCAATTTTACTACTTCTTTTTATTTTAATTATGCTTAACTAAATAATATTAGTTAGGGGAAGGTGAAACTCTTAGGAAATCAATATGATTTAATCAAATTCTATTTTTAATTTTATAAATTAAATTATTTTCTATTTAATTTTGTACATGTTTTATATTTTGAAAATTTGATTTATTACAGATAAACAAATGAATTTGTCACAATAAATTCTTAAGATCTTAATATAAGGCATGGTGAAATGGTATTTTGACTTATTGTAGACAAATTAAATTTTAGCACAATAAATACTTAATCCATCATAAAATTAAAGGGAAAATAATAATAATTTGTATAATTAATCTTTTGGGTAATAAATCTAAAAAAATTGGCAAAAAGAATTTATTAAGTTTTATTTATTTCTAAAAGTGGATCTATAACCCTAACTAGTTCAATTCCATAATTTTATTTAAATTAAGTTGTTTATATTCAATGCTCTTGATTTTGGCTCCATCTACATACTGAAGATGATTCTGCTTTATTTTCAACTCTTCCATAAGCATGTCAACTTGCTTTTTCTTATCTCCCAACTCGTTTATACTCCATAGCTTCAGTTGCGCTAGGGATTCTTTTGCTGGCTTTTTGAAAAGTCTGAACAACACTGTCTCTGCACCAGCTTCTTTGATCATCAACCACTCTCATTTCACTATTTCTTTGCATTTTTCATATGAGCTCCCACAAATCCTCATAATGGACACGAGGAGTGGTTTTTTTGTGGTACCTAATACCTCTTACTTTCTCCTCAATATTCATTAGAATAGGATTATGGTTTGATGTCCAAGTAACTAATGTCTCTGCTACTGTTTGCCTGAAAAAAGTTACCCTAGCTTCTATTGTACAAAAAAAGTCTAGTCTTTTTTCAATCAAATAAGGTCTATATCGCTCATTAGACCATGTGAAGGGCTGCCCCGTCCATCCCAAATCCACTAATTCACATTCTCTCATCGCTTCCCTAAATTCGAACATTATTCTTACGTCTCTATCATTTCCTCCCAACTTCTCAAAAGGCATCAAAATCTCATTGAAATCCCCAAAACACAGCCAAGGCTAGGGAAAAAAAGAGTAGCTAACCTTTTCATTAAAGTCCACGTGTGATGCTTTTTGCCAATAACTTCCATTTTCAATATGCACCATTGTATCGGATATGGTGCTTATTGTATGACTTTTCTTCCACCATCACATCTTTGTCCCACATCATTGCTAGTCCACCCCCTAATTCATTTCTCCATACTTCAAAACAGTTTTTGTAGCCCAAATCGAAACATCTCTTCTGCATTTGCTTAGGCTTTAGCTTTGTTTCACAAAGAAATAAAATATGAGGCCTATATAATTGGAGAATCCTCTTGGCTTCATGGAATGTCGGGTCATTCCCCAAGCCCTTGACATTCCAACTTATGATTTTCATGGTTGTCGGCGGGGCTGATAACCAGCCTCCTCCGATATTTCTTTCATATTTTCCACTACCATATTATTACTTCCAACATCTTACTCTTTTTCTACCTCCCACCTAAGCATCTGTTTTGCTTTTGGTTAGACAAGGGGTAACACAAGTGTCGGGCTACCTATTTTCTTCTTTTTTGTCTCTGGGCTTGCCCAATTTGCCTCGCTGGCCAACCTCTTCATAGATGTAGGCACTTTTTTTAACTCCACCCGTTGCTCTTTACCCCTTGCTTGTGTCTTCCTTTTTTTTTTCTTAGGCTTGAGGTTATTTGCTACCAATCAATTTTCCCTTCCCACCTCTTCTAATGTGATTTGGGTTGTATTAACAGTTTGGCCCAATTGGGGAATTATATTTTAGGGATTGCTTTGACTAACTCCAAGTTCCCGCTCTTTTTCCCCCACCTGATTTTTCCCATTTTCCACTCCTAGTTTGGCATTTATTTTCTAAGACTCCCTTCAATTTTCTCCTTCATTTTGTTTTTCCGCTCCTAGGTCATGTTCCCTAGATGTCTGGACTCCCTTAGTAGTCTCTTTCTAATGTTTGTAGCTATTTTCTTAATAATTTGGCCTGTCACCATTAGTCATTAATTATTTCTCTGTACTCCTTGGTAATCGGGCACGTTTTGACTCGTTTTCTTGTCCCGCTTGAGCTCCAGGAACTTGCCTTCTTGTGTTTGTGGAATTTTGGTTTTCTGGCTGTGTTTGGAATTTAGGACTTTGGTTTACAGCTGCATTTTCTTAGCTTCTTCTTCTAATTTGGTTTAACGTTTTTGCCATAGTCGGTGCTTTAAGCCATGGGCCGTAAGCTAAATCTTCCTTTGGCTGCTTCTCATGCCTTGTACACTCTCTGTATTGATGTCTGATGCACCCACAATAGTAACAAAAGTCTAGCAGGCTTTCCTATCTGATCAGCACTGGAATATCTTCTTCCTCAGTCATATCATCTTGTCTAATCTCCAGAATCTTCATTAGAGGCTTTGTAATATCGATGGATATTATAAGTCTGATTACTTCCCCAATACAATCCCCATTTACATCTATTTCCACCTCCTCAACTTTGCCGATAGCTTCACCAAGTTCTGAAATTGTCTCTCTGTCCATGCACATAATGGGCAGGTTTTGGAGTTGTACCCAAAATGATACATGGGTGAATGACTATTTTGCCAAATCTCCTATTCTTTTTTGTTCTGTAAATACAATAAGGGCACTGGCAAAGTGTCATGGCTCTCCTGTTATTGCCTTCTTTTTATCAATTTCTGCCCCAAAATTTAAACATGAACACATTATCTCCCAATCTTTCCACCTTCACTTCTCTTTTGTTTTGCCACGCCTATTGTAATGTTATCTTGAGCCCTTGCTTGTTTACACTTTTGTTTGTCAACACCTTTCCAACTAGACAGCCAGCTACAATCTTCTCCCCTTTAGATTTCATTTTGCTTTTAAAAGTGGCTTTGTCTTTCTCTACCCCTGATAATTTGATAACTCTACATCTTTGTATCAGCTCTTTTGTCTCCATGGTCTTGTCACAAACACCTTAAATGCACTAATAATAACTTCCACACCAACTTTGCTACAAAAGCACCCGGGTAAATGCTCTAAAAAATTACAACCAGGAATAGAAGAAAGTTAGGACTGGAAATAGCTAATCCAAACAATCTACTGAAACCCAACTTGTGGGTAAAAATAAAGGGTCCTCATAACCCTAACTAAAGCTTCCATTCTAAGTAAAGCTTCCATTCTAAGTTTTTCAGAGAAAAACCTGAGAAGGAAGAAGTTTCTGACTGATACAAAAGCATATCTTTAGAATGTTAGAGTGAGTGAGAGGCATTAAAGTCATCATATGTAGCTTTTACTTATCTATCACTATACAGGCCTGTAAGCATTTCTGTTTTCTTTATCTTTATTTCCAGAGCCTAGAAGGATTTGTCTCTTTATAGCCCTTTTTGATATCTGCAAAGACAAATGAGAGCTTTGATGGGTTCCTTCTATTTTAATCCTTGGTACTACTACTCTGTGTCTGTGATGGATGTCATGGCCATGACAGCTATAATAACAGACTTCCTTTCTTGGGTTATGAATCATTTCTCCTTTGTTGCTGGGGAGTTTTTACATCTACTGAGGTTGTTGAATCTTTAATCTTGATGCTGTTAATGGTTTGATTTTGTCAATATATTCTCTTTTCGTTTTCTTTTTATTTTCCTTTCTGGGTTTGTCTCTTTCTCTTGTTTTGAATCCTGCATGCAGTTCATTTCACCTGCAAGTTCTGTTTGTTTCGTGATTTTCAAGATTTTTAATTTTTGTCTTGTTGTGCAGTGAGAGGAAAGTTGAATAGTAGAGTGTGCTTGCTTGGTGGTTATACAGGCCATGGCATCAACTTCTTGTGCCAAACAAAGCCCTGTTCCAAAGAAAGAACCAGCTTCTGGTCATCAATCATACCCACCAGCCCTCGCAAAATATGAAGATATTGTGGCTAGTCCCAAGCTCTTCATGGCTACCTTGGAGAAGCTTCATGCTGCAATGTCAACCAAGTTCATGTAAGCTTCTTGTCATTTCATCCATTCTATAGCAGTTTGTTACTTTTTAGATAACACTCCTTGTAAGACTCGTGTACTAAACTATGAATTTTTATTGCCACTCATTTTGATTTCTCTTTAGGGAAATTATCCATCGTCCACATGTTATTTCACCGTTTTTCAAAAATATACAATTTTTTTTGTAGCGTTCCACCTGAAGTTAACATTTTTTTCATTGGTTCACTCTCGTTATAACACCGTTAGAACTGTTCTGACATCATAAGGATAAAATTGTCATTTCACAATATTGAGTGTTAGAAAATGTATATTTGTAAAGGAGAAAATCATCATTTTACACTTCAAGTTTTAATAACACCCTTACTTTTATGTATTTAAGCTTCTTGTCATTTAATTATGCGTGTTATATTATAATTAAGTATTTTATATATTTTAGGGGCATCATAGTCATTTCACAATGAACGAGAGATCAGGCGGCAAAACGGACATCACTTTTGAACTCAGGACGGTCGAAAACCTTAGGAGAAGAATAAAAGGAAAAATGGCATTGTTCACATATTACTGTTCACGACATTGTTCACATAGACGGATCGATGACGTGGCATTGACCGATGATGTAGCATTGACTGATGAGGTGTCATGATCCTGTTGGACTAAAATTCTTATGTACTGTTGATGGTGACGTGGCAGCATATCAGTGGACCAAAAATCTCGCGTACGGTACATGCATTACACAGGATTATTTTCAACCAAACCGCATCACTGTTCAAGCTGGGTCAAACTGTGTTACTGTTCAAACCACGTGGTCAAACCGCGTACTGTTGACTGATGACGTGGCGCAATCATGAGCGTCTGAACTATTTTTAATCCAATGGCCATAATTTACTCAATATATATATAAAAAGGGGGCCTCCTCCCCTAATTTGATAGCTCTGGATCCATTTTTGAACTCCATTTTCGGTAATTCCTTCTCCATCTTATATTTTCTATGTATTTTAATAAATTTCCATTTTACCCATAGTTCAATTATGCGTAGCTAATTTTCTTTTAAGTTTGGGTTGAATGTGAAGTTTCAACATGTGTCATGGGCTTTATTTGGTAAATTTATTTTCTCTTCCCCTCTAGTTTTTGTGGATGTTTTGATTTCTCATTGACAAATAATAATAATCTTGTCTAGATAATGTCTTGGTTTCACCGGCTCTCTAGTACAAGGTTATTATTATTTGGCACGATAAACCCTTAGCACCATATTGATTAGAGTGTGGTTCATGAGGTGTGGATTCCCCCCTCATGATTTAATTGGCATTAATAAGGAATATTTAGCCCATGGTGCATGTTGATACAGATCCAGATACACAAATATGTCATTTCAATAGATTTCTCTTCAATTTATTCTTGTCATTTCAATTCTAATTTTAGGATAATCTAAGTCACTTTCACCACAAATCCAACCACCCTCATACAAAATTAATTCTACATATAATTAAAATCCACTTCCTCATGAGATCAGCACTCGTCACCATTAATCTATTCTACAATAGATTTGTGCACTTGCGAGTTCAATAAAATTTGCACAACACACAACGACACAGTTGTGGAAAAGTGCAAAACAATATAACTTCAAGTGGAGTTCAGCAAAAAAAATTAAGAATTGTATATTTTTGAAAAAATACGAAAAAAACAGGTGGTCGATGGATAATTTATCTTTTACATTTGAGGGTAAAAACGTTATTTACACAATATTCCGTTAGTTTTCTTAACGGTCTCAAAATGGAAGTGAAAAAGTAAAAAGAAATATAACTTCAGGTGGATTCCAGCAAAAAATAAAATAAAAAGAATTGTGTATTTAAAAAAATTAAAAAAAACAGGTGGACGGTGGATAATTTCTCTTCTCTTTAATATCCTAGATTCTAAAATATTTCTTTTTCTGACATGATTAGTTCTTTATAAAAGGGGACTACAATGAATCCATATAAATTGCGTTATCAATGCTATTGTTTTGTTATCATCATTTCCTTATCTGTGCTTTGATTCCCACTTTTCCTCTTAAGTTGGTCTTTTTTCGCTCTTCTGTTACTTTTTTTTAGGCCAAAGTGGGTTCGTTTGATAAAATCAGGGATTTAATCTTGGCTCATTTCAACCAGATTAGACATTAAATGGGATGCTTCATTATTAAGCCCATCTTGTTGAAAGCCTTGGTCGATTTGTCATCTTTGAATGAAGAAAAGAAAAGATTTTAGGATTGCTGATATGATGTTAATTTTAGGATTACTGTTGTGACGTTAATTTTGATTCATTATTTGTTGGGCTACTAGCGCCGAGTATGGGATAATTAATTTATGGGGGATTGTCATTTTCCCTCAGACAGTAATCAACATATACCATTTACTTCCTGTTGTTTTTATAATGGCCAAAAACCCCTATGACAGTATAAATTTATAATATTATCCTTATTTTTTAACTGCTCTTTTATTTACATTTATTATAAATTAAATAAATTACATGAACAGAAACTAAGTAAAAAAATTAAGTATTAAAAACAAAAAATATATGTTTTGATATGAGCAAAAAAATTAATAATAAATTTTTTTCTTGCAATTATTTATTTTGTGAACATGTTCTTATAATAAACATTTTGTAATATTTTAAAATTAAATGTAAAAAGATAGGCAAAATATTTCATTATTTATCTTATAATAAATTTTTATTTGTCATTCAAGTTTTCTTATAATAATTTTTTATCATTTTATAATAATTTTCTTATATATTTATTATAAGAAATTTTTCACAAAATAAATAAGTACAAGAAAAAAATTTTATTAATAATATTTTTGCTCATATCAAAACATATTTTTCTTGTTTTTAATGTTTAATTTTTTATTTAGTTTCTATTTATATGATTTATTTAATTTATGACAAAAATAAATAAAAGAGTAGTTGAAAATAAAGGTAATATTGTAAACATATGCTATCAGGGGAGTTTTTGACTATTATAAAAACAACAGGAAGAGAAATAGTATATGTTGATTATTGTATGGGGAAAATTGTCAATCTCCCGTTAATTTATTTGCTTCATGTATCTATGTTGTATGAAGTGCCTCTTTTAGTAAAATGGAGCTCTCTGTTTCCTTCTATTGCTGTATTGCCTTATACGCCACCGAACATAGTGGCACCAAATCGAGCAAAATTTGTGTTGTCATATTTTCATTCTGTTTGGGAAATTTTTTCCTTTGTAGAATGCGTGCTTGCAGGACATTATTAAATATGAGAAAAATGAAGTTCATCATTGTTGGCTCATTGAGTTATGAAAAGCCTTAATAAATTAAAAGGAGGTTTCTATTTCCAACGTCAGTTATGCAGACAAGGTTTAGATTGCTTAATGTTCTTACCACTTTTTTTGTAATGGATTTGGTATTCCACTATTTTGGTACTTAATATATATTTTGTTGGCATCTGCTTAAGTTCATTATAGAAGTTCAATAACTCGAATATGGATGAATGCCATCAAAAAATCAAAAATGGTTCCAGGTTGTTCAAATTGATATTAACTATCCAATGTAGAACAGTTAAAAAATCAAACCTCGGTGTCCCATCCCACAGATACCATCATTGGCCTATTCTATATTGCAATTGTTAGTAGACTGCCATTTTGATGTCTATCTTAAGCCCGTCACTCTATTTTCGTCAGGTGTGAATCTAGTGATCTGGATGTTAAAAGGAGAGGGGGGGCTGTTATTGAGATTGTTTCAGGGGGTAAATATCAGTCATCTACGCAGAAGCTTTATTCTTAGGAAATGACTGGAATATGGAAGTGACGGACACTAAGACAGCTTGCCTCTTCTGCATGATTTAAACGGAATTTCTCATTGAATTATATTCAATATCAGTGGAAAGAGATTTCTTCTTCTGTTGGAGTGAAAATCTTGTCGTGCAGATTATAAGACTCACCAAAGATTAAGAAAATAATGGTTGATAAACTTGCTCATCGCTGTAATGTTGTAGCTTTGCCTAACAATTAATTGTCCCGTAAAAAATAAATCATTGTTTCTTGCAAGCATAAATATCAGCTGCAGGGGATGCAGCGTGTACTCCACCAGATCAAAGTTCTCCATTTGGTAAAAACTTGTGTGGACCGTTTCAGCACCTCAACACTCTTTGCTGACTTCCATTATTTCCATTCAAGTCTATTGCAAATGCTGCAGCCACTTCACGCACATTTGCACAAGAAATTTTAAAATACATCTAATGTCCTATGTCATCAGATGTTGCGAAACCATTAACTAATAACTTTTTAACATTTGTCAATAATTTTTAAACCTAAAAATTAATTTATCAAAAGTCAAATAATTCCCTCCCTTTCTCTCTTTTTCCTCTAGTTTCAAAAATTCCTCTTCCTTCTTCCAAATTTCAAAAACTGAAAACCAATAAACATTGCTTTATTAGAGATTGTAAAAATAATAAGGTATCTTTGCAAATCTTTGGTAATCTCATTTTCATCCTCCTTCCCATTCGCAACTCCACTCCGACCAAAACATTACCACTAGTTTAATTTGAAATGTCATTAAATTCGATTTCAAAGGCTTCTCAACTTCCCTTCAAGATCCTTCATAATTCTCTCCAGGCCTCAATTTATTTTGCCATTCATTAGGTAATTGTTAATTTATTTTTTGTTTTTCTCTTAATGCAAAATTAATTCTACTGTGTCATGGTTCTCTAATCCTTTTATTCGTATTAATTATTATTATTCATAATAATAATATGGGTGTATTATTTTCTAATAACTAGGTTGATAATATCAATAGAACATTCAAGTGATAAAGAAGAGAAAGAACTCATCAAAGCGGGGATGAAAGTTAATTCTAACAAAGAAGCCTATGATTTATATAATAATGATGCTGTGAGAAAAGGTTTTAGTATACGCAGATGGAACATTCAAAGAAATACATCAAATAAATTTGGCAACACGAATTTGTTTGTTCGAAATAAGGATTTCAATTAGATGAAGACTTATGTGAGGTGAAGAAGGTGAATAACTTAGAAACAAGAACAGGTTGTAAAGCTATGGTTTGTTTCACTATCAATGACAGAGAGTGAGTAATTTCTCATATAAATTTTCATATCATAATCATAACTTGCAAAACCTAAATGAAGACAATTTCTAATCTGGTCAAAAGATACCTAATGCTCATGGGGTTGTAATAAGGTCTATGGTTGATGCTGGGATAAGAGTGTCAAAGTTATACTCTTATTTAGTAAATGAAATTGGTGGTGGTTGAGAATCTCAACCTTTTAAAGAAAGATATGAGAATTTTTTGGTAAGAAGACAAGAATAAAATGATCGAAGCAGGGGATGTTCAAGCTTTGCTAAACTATTTAAAGCTAGGTGAGGATCCTTGTTTTTTTTTTTTTAATTCAATACAAGTTGATCAATATAATCGCTTGACGAATTATTTTTGGAGAGACAGTAGATCAAAGTTAGATTATGACTGCTTTGGAGGTGTTCTTTGTTTTGATACTACATTTTGCACTAATAAATATAATTTAATATATCCTCCATCTATGGGTGTTAATCACCATTGAAGAATGTAATGTTTGGCTGTGTCTTTTTGCATGAGAAGATCACAGAGTCATTTATTTAGTTGTTTGAGACATTTTAAATGAAAAGCCAAGAGTGATGGTAATCCATCTATGTGACTGGAGATCCTATAAAGTAAGTTCATAAGGTTAATAACAAATCACTTGTTGTCTAGTGGCAATATTGATCTATTTATTTGAGTCCTCTTTATGACAAGATAGTTGCCCATTATAGTGACTTGGGATGAGCAATTGAACTCTTAATGAATTCTATGGTAGTGTGTCAAAACTACATTAAACATTAGATGGAAGTTTACTTATATGATTGCAGAATTGGGTTAGTTCCCATGAGAGTGTTGGGAAAATATGCTCTTTAAAAGCATATGTGTTTATTTAATTGTAATAAACATTTTTTCTGATTAATAAAATTAATGAGGTATTTATTCAAATATCTTGATTGCATTAATATTTGTATTAAAGTCCATTTAATCATATTATATGTATTTATGTAATCACCATGTGGATTCACAGAAGACATAAATATAAGTTATCTTATGATTAAATAAATTTAGTTCGCAGTTGATAAATAAAGTTGGGCACTTTATTTAGGTATAGACTGTAATAAATTCATTGAATGATTTATCTTAATCATGTATGAATTTATTGATGTAGTACGACTACATTGAACAGGATCATATATGAGATTTAATTAACTTTGTAATAACTGTCAGACTTATTAAATCTCATAGGCGTTGATTTTACTGTAATCTTAATCTTGAGTTAATTATGATTTCATGATTGTGATTGTTATTCCATTTGAGTTACCAATGGGCACGACACATCCTTGTGGTCAAGATTACCCGGTATCTTAGTGGGAGCAATTATGAGTATTGGAGTTATAGATTAACAATATAGAATTTGTACAACACATCTCTTGATAGGTTTTCGTCACTTGATCATAGAATTCTCTGGCCAGAGTGTGTCAACATATTTAGTATGTTGAAAATGATCATTAGAGAAAACCAGTAAGGATCAAGGAATAAGATGTTATTAAATTGATTGGACAGTTGAGATATCAATTTAATTAACGATGTGGTACAAAGGATTGTGCAGTAAAGAAATCAATGTGGCTTGGGATGAATTATTATTCGAGCATACAATTATGGAAGTCAGTTCCTATCTTTTAGTGGAGTAGATTTGGAATTAAATAATTGGGCTAGTTTAATTACAGGCCTAATTATTGTAGCCACTATTGTATGTTCCCAAATGATCCCCGGGTTAGCTCATTTAATTGACTGCATCACTACTGGACTAATAAGCAAGATAACTAGCTATTTGGGTCAAAAGTCTAATTATATCATTTAGTGGGAGACTCCATTTAATTAGCTTATGTGTAAGTGGCCTTATGTTATTTTACATGGTGGGTCCCTTATTAAAAAAAACAGAAACGTGAGTTTTAAAAGAGGGCATTATTTGGAGCCTAGGGTTTTCACTAAAGGGAGATATAAAAGGCTTATTTTCTCAACAGAAAAAAAAAGAAGCCACTTTAATACAGATCAGAGAATAAGATTTTTCTCTCCATTCTTGAGAGAAAAATTTTCTCGTGCTAGTTGCTTTTGTAGTGATAAAGGCGCCCACACGTCAAGTGCAGATCGAACCTGAGTCATAACCTGGAAGATCATTGGGGACTGTTTGTGATCTAACAAGCGTGGTGGTGACGGATCGTGATCTAAGAGCCTAAATCACTTCAGAGGAAAAAGCCAACTCAGATTTTCAAGGTACGATTTCTAGATTACGTATTCTTATATATTATATGAAAGCGGTCCTTAATAAGGATTTATAAAAATTTAAAAACCTAATTTTTCCCCAACAATTGGTATCAGAGCCATCTCATATTAATATATAAGAATTTCGTATAAAATCATTCTTGAAATTTATGTATTAGAGTGGCACAATTTATTCAAATATATATTAATTGTTTAAATATATGAATAAAGCATGTTATGGTTTGTCTTAATTCATGGTTAGATTTTTTGTTGTATTTTTCCGTTTGGATCTGTAACAAGAGGGGTGGTTTTTTATCACCATGTTTCCCTCTTGATTTATTTTATTGTTATAGAATTTTTGTAAGCCAAAATTGGCCTAGAAAATTTGTAAATTAATCTCGGATTCGCCAGAAATTGGAAACTGCGGCAACTTGTAAATTAATCTCGGATTCGCCAGAAATTGGAAACTGCAGCAACGAACCAGAGACAAGCAGCGCACGGCCAGCAGCACGCGGCCGGCAGCGCACGGCCAGCAGCGCGCGGCCAGCAGCGCGCGGCCAGCAGCGCGCGGCCAGCAGCTCGCGGCCAGCAGCGCGCGGCCAGCAGCTCGCGGCCAGCAGCGCGCGGCCAGCAGCGCGCGCTGCATGCGCAGCTAGTTTCCCGCACGGCTTTGGTACGTTTCCGGCCAAGCGGCGTCGATTGGTGGCTTTCCGGCATGGTGGCAACGTCTGAACAGTGGTGGCTGGTTTTGGAGTTGGTGGCTGGGGAAGAAGAAAGAAAGAAAAATATGATTTTAGGGTTTCATGGTTTTTATCATGAAGGGCCCCATGGATTCATAAGTTTTTCTTTGGGCATATAAGTTTTAATTTTTTGCATTTAAGTCCAAAAACGATTTTGGACTTAATGAATCCTAGTTTTAGGCCTAATTTCAATTGGGCTTAATGGATTAAAAATGCATAGACAAAATTAATTACATTAAATTTATTTTTGGTCCAAAAGTTTTATTTTAATTAATTTAATTATTTATTTATTTATTTTCTTTAAAAATTAAAATTGGACTAATTATAAATTTAAAAGCCCAATTTCCCCTAGTCCATTAACAAAGATAAGCTTATGGAAGATGGACATTGACAAGAAGCCCAATGAAGATTAGGCTTAGGGTTAATGTATTTTTCATTATTAGGAAAGCCATGATTTAAGATTATTTAATTGTTTTTTTCTATATGTTATGTTTTGGATGATAACATGCCATGATAACATGTCATATAGAATAGGAAGTACCACTCTATGCATAATAATACATGTCATTCATTAATTATGAATTTCATTATATTGTTTGTAATTTGCCTATGCTTAATAATATTAGATTTCATCTAGATAATATTATAGGAAGCATGCAATTAACAATATGTATGTTTTAAAAAGGAAAAACCAATTTTAAAATATTGAGTTGGAGAGGGAAAATTCAAGATAATTTTCCTACGGGCTCCATTGTTAGTTCAATAATAAAATTATATATATACCTCGACTTCATGATACGGTGATGCTCCCTTCGGAGGGTATATATATTAGATATTTTATTTGATGAACTTCTTCAAAGATAAAATTGAAATATTTTTTAATCGATTGTTCACCCCAACGGTGACTATTGATATGAAAAATATCTAGATTGAAACAATGGTTATACACTCAACTAAAATTTGTTATTAACCTTCCCAACGAAGCTCTGTTAACAAATTTAGGCCCAAAAGGATAACGAGAATTATTTATCATGTCTCTACATGAAAGTAAATAATCCAATGGATAATTGGGTCTAGTAAGTGTAGACATGACTTCCCCAACGGATAGCTTGTCAAAGCGGTACTAGATTATCGTTACAAATAAATTAAAATGCATTTATGGTTTTTTGCATTTTTGTCATTTATTGTGAATATTATTTCAAATTATTTATGCATGGATGTTTTATTTTTCAGAAAATGTCTTCCCTGAGCCCACTTACTATTATTCTGAGTCAAAACAAACTCACTGGAGAGAACTATATAGATTGGAAAAGAAATCTATTCATTGTCCTGACTGCTAAAAATTATAAATATGTCTTAACCCAGCCATGCCCTCCAGTTCCAGCGGATGATGCTCATAGAAATCAGAGGAGGCTTTATGAGAAATGGCAAAGGCCAATGAAATGGCAAAGTGCTACATTTTAGCCTCGATTTCTAATATTCTGCAGACCAAACATCAGAACTTGGAGACTGCCACTGAAATAATGGATAGTCTCCAACAGATGTTCGGGCAGAGTGCTCGCTCCGCGAGACAAGCAGCGCTGAAAGGAATTATGAACAGTAAAATGGGGAAGGGCACAAGAGTTCGTGATCATGTCCTCAAAATGATGGACTATTTGAATGAGGCTGAGATTCAGGGAGCACAAATCGATGATAACTCAAAGATTGATATGGTGCTAGAATCTCTGCCAGAAACATTCAAAGAGTTTAAGGTCAATTATAACATGAACAAAAGAAACATGACCTTAACTGAATTGATGAACAAACTCCATTCTGCTGAAGAGATCTATCGTGCTGAGAAATTTCTGGGAAGCATAAATATTACTGAAAAAAGGTCAACTTCTGGGCCTAAGCCGAAAGGCAAAGGTAAGAAGAAAGCTGGGAAAAAGAAACCGTCTACCAAGCAAGATGGCAAGCCGAAAGGCAAATGCTTTAAGTGTGGACAGAAAGGTCACTGGAAAAAGGATTGCCCTAAGATTGTGAAATCAGCTATGGGAAATCTTTTTGTAATTGAGGCATGTTTAGTTCAGAATCCTATTGACACTTGGGTGTTGGATTCAGGAGCAACTAATCATATTTGTAATTCACTTTATTGGTTTCAGGAAACCAGAAAAATAAGTGAAGGAAGCGTCAAGCTGCTGCTAGGGATAGGACAGTTCGTGTCAGCAGTGAAGACTGGATCTATTTTATTATCTTTTAATAATGAGACTTTAGTTTTGAATAATTGTCTTTATGTTCCAGACATTAAGAGGAATTTAATTTCAGTAGCTTGTTTGTCAAAGCAAGGGTACACTGTAAATTTTGGATCCTCTGTTTCTATTTTTCATAATAAGAGACTTATTTGTTCTGGTACATTGGAAGATAATTTATATCATTTAAGTCCAATGATCCATTCTATGCATGACACAATGATCAATAATGATGAGCATACACATTTATCTAAGAAAAGAAAATTTTCTTCCAACCAATGTTACCTCTGGCATTTACGCTTGGGTCATATAAACCAAAATAGGATACAGAGAATGATTAAAGATGGGCTCTTGGGTCCATTAGAAAATGAATCATTGCCACTTTGTGAATCCTGTTTAGAAGGGAAAATGACCAAAAGGCCATTCTCGGCCAAAGGAGTACGTGCAACAGTACAACTTGAATTGGAACATACAGATGTATGTGGACCAATTAATGTACAAGCTCGAGGAGGTTATGAGTATTTCATCACTTTCACTGATGATTACTCGAGATACGGTTATGTTTATCTGATGCGTCACAAGTCTGAAGCTCTTGAGAAATTCAAAGAGTATAGGGCTGAGACAGAAAAGCAATTAGATAAGAACATAAAGAAACTTCGATATGATCGAGGTGGTGAATTTCTCTCAGGAGATTTCAAAGAATATCTGGTTGAAAATGGGATTATATCTCAATTAACTGCCCCGGGAACACCACAACAAAATGGGGTAGCTGAAAAAAGAAATAGAACTCTTTTGGATATGGTGAGATCTATGCTTAGTTATTCGTCATTACCAATCTCTTTTTGGGGACTAGCACTGGAAACTGTAGTTTATCTCTTGAACTTAGTTCCATCTAAGTCAGTGCCTAAAACCCCAATAGAATTATGGTTAGGTCGCAAACCAAGTTTACGACATGTCCGTATTTGGGGATCACCAGCACATGTGCTGAAACCAAAGGCAGACAAAATGGATTCACGTTCTGAGGTTTGTATGTTTGTGGGGTATCCCAAAGGAACAAGGGGAGGTTTATTTTATAGTCCTCAAGATAGGAAAGTGATTGTGAGCACACATTTCCCTTCCCTCGAGGAAGACTATATGAATAACTTCAAACCTAAGAGTAAGGTAATACTTGAAGAACTGTCAGATGATCAGGTAGATGCTCAGCTTTCAATGCCTGTTACAGAACAGGAAGAACAACAACAACCAGCTGATCAACACAAGATTATCCCTGAACAACCATCACTTTTAGAACCTCGTCGTAGTGGGAGGGTAACTAGGATACCTGCGAGATACATGCTTTTGGGAGAAACCTATACGACTATCTCATATGAACATGTACAAGATCCCACTAGTTACAACAAAGCTCTAAAAGATAGAGATGTTGAATTTTGGAAAAAGGCCATGAATCAAGAAATGGAATCTATGTATTCCAATAAAGTCTGGGAACTTGTAGAGGCACCAAATGGGGCAAAACCTATAGGGTGCAAGTGGATCTATAAGAGAAAAAGAGGAGTAGACGGAAGGGTGGAAACATTTAAAGCAAGATTAGTAGCCAAAGGGTTCACTCAAAAAGAGGGAATCGATTATGAGGAAACCTTTTCTCCGGTTGCTATGCTTAAATCCATCAGGATTCTGCTCTCTATTGCTGCAATACTAGATTATGAAATTTGGCAAATGGATGTCAAGACTGCCTTTCTTAACGGGCATCTTGAAGAAAACATCTACATGCAGCAACCAGATGGATTTATACAAAAAGGCCAAGAACACATGGTGTGTAAGTTGCATAGATCCATTTATGGATTGAAGCAAGCATGCCGGTCATGGAACATCAGATTTGATCAAGCGATTAAATCGTTTAGATTCATTCAGAACATTGATGAACCATGTGTGTACAAGAAAATTCAAGAAAAATCTGTATCCTTCCTAATTCTTTATGTAGATGATATTCTCCTAATTGGAAACGATGTAGGAGTATTGACTGCAATAAAGAGTTGGTTAGCAAAACAATTTGATATGAAAGACCTGGGAGAGGCAAGTTATATTCTTGGTATCAAGTTACTACGAGACCGGAAGAATAAAACTTTAGCCTTGTCTCAAGCGGTCTATATCGATAAAATATTGGCTAGATTTAGCATGGAAAATTCCAAGACTGGTTTATTACCATTCAGACATGGAATTATATTCTCTAAGGATCAATAACCTCAAACATCTGAAGAGATAGAGAGAATGAGACGAGTTCCCTATGCAGAAGCTGTGGGAAGTCTTATGTATGCCATGCTATGCATTAGGCCAGACATCTGTTTTGCGGTAGGGATGGTTAGTAGATATCAATCTAATCCTGGACCTGAACACTGGACTGCGGTCAAGCATATAATGAAGTATCTGAAAAGAACTAAAAATTATATGCTTGTGTATTCTGGTGATGAACTCATTCCAGTGGGTTATACTGACTCTGACTTTATGTCAGATAAGGATTCCAGAAAATCAACTTCCGGCTATGTGTTTACATTGGGAAGTGGAGCTATTAGTTGGAGGAGTGTGAAACAATCTTTTATCGCAGACTCCACAACTGAAGCTGAATATGTGGCTGCATCCGAAGCTGCAAAAGAAGTTGTATGGCTCCGCAAGTTCCTACAAGATCTTGAGGCAGTACCTGCTGTATCTGCACCCCTGAAACTATTTTGCGATAATAGTGGTGCGGTAGCTCAATCTAAGGAACCAAGGAACCACAAGAAACAAAAACATATTAAGAGGAAGTATCATCTTATAAGGGATATAGTGCAGAGAGGTGATGTGGAGGTTACTCAGATTGCGTCACAACAAAACTTGGCAGATCCTTTTACTAAGGCCATACTTGGGAAACCTTTTTACTTGCACTTAGAATCCATGCGCATGCGTGAGATGCCAAATATGCTTTGAGAGCTAGTGGGAGATTGTTGGGAAAATATGCTCTTTAAAAGCATATGTGTTTATTTTATTGTAATAAACATTTTTTCTAATTAATAAAATTAATGAGGTATTTATTCAAATATCTTGATTGCATTAATATTTGTATTAAAGTCCATTTAATCATATTATATGTATTTATGTGATCACCATGTGGATTCACAGAAGACATAAATATAAGTTATCTTATGATTAAATAAATTTAGTTCGCAGTTGATAAATAAAGTTGGGCACTTTATTTAGGTATAGACTGTAATAAATTCATTGAATGATTTTTCTTAATCATGTATGAATTTATTGATGTAGTACGACTACATTGAACAGGATCACATATGAGATTTAATTAACTTTGTAATAACTGTCAGGCTTATTAAATCTCATTGGCGTTGATTTTACTGTAATCTTAATCTTGAGTTAATTATGATTTCATGATTGTGATTGTTATTCCATTTGAGTTACCAATGGGCACGACACATCCTTGTGGTCAAGATTACCCGGTATCTTGGTGGGAGCAATTATGAGTATTGGAGTTATAGATTAACAATATAGAATTTGTACAACACATCTCTTGATAGGTTTTCGGCACTTGATCATAGAATTCTCTGGCCAGAGTGTGTCAACATATTTAATATGTTGAAAATGATCATTAGAGAAAACCAGTAAGGATCAAGGAATAAGATGTTATTAAATTGATTGGACAGTTGAGATATCAATTTAATTAACGATGTGGTACAAAGGATTGTGCAGTAAAGAAATCAATGTGGCTTGGGACGAATTATTATTCGAGCATACAATTATGGAAGTCAGTTCCAATCTTTTAGTGGAGTAGATTTGGAATTAAATAATTGGGCTAGTTTAATTACAGGTCTAATTATTGTAGCCACTATTGTATGTTCCCAAATGATCCCCGGGTTAGCTCATTTAATTGACTGCACCACTACTGGACTAATAAGCAAGATAACTAGCTATTTGGGTCAAAAGCCTAATTATATCATTTAGTGGGAGGCTCCATTTAATTAGCTTATGTGTAAGGGGCCTTATGTTATTTTACATAGTGGGTCCCTTACTAAAAGAAAAAGAAACGTGAGTTTTAAAAGAGGGCATTATTTGGAGCCTAGGGTTTTCACTAAAGGGAAATATAAAAGGCTTATTTTCTCAACAGAAAAAAAAAGAAGCCACTTTAATACAAATCAGAGAATAAGATTTTTCTCTCCATTCTTGAGAGAAAAATTTTCTCGTGCTAGTTGCTTTGGTAGTGATAAAGGCGCCCACACGTCAAGTGCAGATCGAACCTGAGTCATAACCTGGAAGATCATTGGGGACTGTTTGTGATCTAACAAGCGTGGTGGTGACGAATCGTGATCTAGGAGCCTAAATCACTTCAGAGGAAAAAGCCAACTCGGATTTTCAAGGTACGATTTCTAGATTACGTATTCTTATATATTATATGAAAGCGGTCCTTAATAAGGTTTTATAAAAATTTAAAAACCTAATTTTTCCCCAACAGAGAGCCCTCTAAACAGTCATGAATTCCAGAAAGCACAAGGCTATTAAAGTGCCAAATTGCTAAACAACAAAACACTAAGAGAGTACAGTGTGAGCAACTTCTCCTTTGCCTCACATAAAAGAGTTTTAGTTCATAGAAACTATAAATTTCACTAACCACGAGACATGGTTAGTTGTTCAATGGCCAGTTGATAGTTCAAAAGATAGCAGTTCATATGCATTAAACTCTATGACGAAGGAAATTAAAGTATTTTGAAATATGAAAGGGATTGTTGGAGTTTTATTGGTATTTCAAAATACTAACTTCCCACATATGAGAGAAGTACGAGCAATCACTTTTATATTTGATTTGAAATTAGTCTTGTGTTTATTTAACTACAAATTAATTTTGAATAAGTCATATCTAGATGTGATTTGAATCATTTCATTTGAACTAAACTATGAGATACATAGATGACTAATTCAAATTAAATAAGGAAAGTGGGTGACCAATCATATTAAATTAGAAAAAGAATTATAAAGGGTTTCTCTATATAAAGGAGACATACAAAGCCTTCAAGACACCATTACTATCTCTCCATCTATCTTATATTTTCTTCATCTATTTTTCTTTTGCTATTCTAAATTATTGTGCTTGGAGTGCAACGTGATAGTGTTATTGAATCCTAGATGTCAATCCACTTTATTTACTACAAGAAAACTGACAATAGATTACGAAAAAAAATATCATAAAAGGGGAGGGGGGTGGATAATAGTGAATTTATCCGCCATCTATGTACCTGTCACTCTTTTATGATAGAGAAAAAGTCTGTCGTTAATTTATGATAGTGTTTGGAAGTCATATGCCTATGATCCTAAAAAATGAATTATTTAATTAATTTTTAGTGAAAATTTTGAATTTTATTTTAAATTTAAAATTTTGGCTGGAAATTGATTTTCGCGCATGAATTATTATCCGATTAGTTTTAGCAGGTAAATTATTTTGTTCGTGACAGAATTTATGATTGAAATTTTCTATCATAAATTATTTTGTTTATGACATAAGTTATGACTAATATTTTATGTCACTGGATCTAAATTTATATTAGAGGAAATTATGAATTATTGCATTTAAATTTATGCATTCCTGTATCTGAAATTTAATCACAAATTCAACTAAAAATTAAATTCTACATTCTATTAAGTCCAAAAACACTTTATATTAATAACATCATCCAGAAAGACTTGTATCCAATAGTTAACACATCCAAAGGAATTAAAAAGTTAATTCCAACAAATGTTTCAATATTTTACAAGCTAAGTAGCCATCAAATCTTGTGGTGAGAACTCTTCCCATACTATCAGTAAAATTCTAGTAGATAAACTCCCATTCTCAGCAAATACCCAGCAAAACTCCTAAGTCCAGCAGTTTCTCTCAACCTGCATGTGCAATATCAATTGAATATAGCCAACACTATCATTATAAAGATATGATGTCCAAAACTGGGGGTCTTGCACATGACAACTAGCAGAATAATTATTGTGATAGCACATGTTGCAGACTAGTTAGATCTTTATTTTATCAGTAATTCTGCACAAAATTGTCGAGAGAGGGTGTTTGCTTATAATATTGGTGAGTTATGAATATAGGTGAATGGTCTAATAGAGATTCATACATTGTGAAGCCACGTTCAAGTATCATCTCCTCTATATCACGAATATATATTATGTCTTTGCCACAATATGTTCAAAGCAAACTCTTCTTGAAATTAATTGAACTCCAAGCTATTAATAAAACTTAATACAAGAACTACTCTGAGCTGGTGTTGCATGTAGGCCAATCTTTTTGTCTAATCATTGAACTTTTCAAATTTCAACAAAAATATATTAAATAAAATGGAAAAGGATGTTTATAAAGCGCAAATGTAATTAAACATCCAGAAAAGGGAGTTGATGAGGGGCAACACACAAAAGTCAGAGTGACATGATTATATCAGTGATATAACAGAGATGATACTTAACAAGCAAGATATGAGGCCATTATGGTGATGCCTACTGGAAATAAGCTAGAACTGAAAATACAGTTTGTGTCAGGGTAAGTATAAGCAGAAAAACTGCAGCGAAAACAGAAATGATTGCCCATGGAGTGTTGAAATAGTTATGCATGAGGTTGGCAATCCATCTTTTCCAATGCCTGTCACAGTACTCATTCACATTGTGGAATATGTCTCCGTAAAAGTTGTAAAGGGGCAGCGCAACAGAATCTCCAAGCCTATTGAACATGTTGGCAACCGCTTCATCATCACCTAAACAATTATGGAGAATTTTGTTCTCACAAAGCAATTCCACATCCTTTGCAGTGTTGATGAGAGAGTCCATGAATTTCAAATAATTGATTAAAGGAGCATACTCATCAAATGGGAAAGACTGCTCATAAACAGAGATGTTTCGGAAAAATGATTCGGTGTCATCATCAATTGTCAATGTAGGTATTTTTAGTATTCCAGCATCCTCATCAAAATCAATTGACAATAAGCTTTCTCCCTCAATTCTCTCGAACTTGATTCCAGCCTCTTTGAGATTTGTAGCACTTATTATGAAATTCCAATTTTCATCATAAAGCGGAAGTATAAAACGAGGAGCCGACTCCCAGTGATACTCGCATATGAAGCCCAGTAAATGCTTGGTTTCGGTATCGACCTGTAAAGATGGTCCCATTCTTGAGACATTCAAAAGTTGGTCAGGAAGTACTTTACTGAAGAAACCCAAAATCAAGTCTCGGAAATTTTTTTCTTTTTCCTCAGGCATCTTAGTATCTTGGTAAAATTGCTGGAGAACGAACAAGGGAAGCTGATTGTCGGCCAGCAACAAATCACGACCCAGTTTCTTACGGACCCAACTTGTCATGAAAAAATTGTCATCATCCTCCCATTGATCTAGCTCGAACTTGCGAAATAGCTCAACAATAAAGCAAGCATCAAGGAGTAACATTTCTACAAATTCACATGGATGCATATGCGTAGGCTCTTCATAACAACAACGAGCTTTTTCTTCTAATTGTCTCATGGCCACCAAATACCTTCCTAAGCTACTAAGATCTTTCCCTCTTCGCTGAAGATGCTTGTTCAGATAGAGGACTTTGTGCTTTTGCATCTCTTCTAAGTGAGTTTTCTCGCGAGGAAGGTAGTGGTTTAGAGGACCGATTGCTATTATTTGTGGTTCAAAGGCTATTACATTCTTAGCACGCAGATGCTCAGGTACTTTTCTTATTTTAAAACCAGCTGAGGATTCTTTTAATAGTACTCTATCAAATTTACTCTTCAATGCCTCTAGCGCAAATGATACTTCTATGTCCTCTTCCTCCATTATCAAATAATCCGTGCTGAAATTATCAAGGCTAAAATCATTAAAGAAAAAAACAAATGAAAGTCGTGTTATAAAAAATTAAACTAGCTTTGGTTCTAATAAACTATTGTGATCCTCAAGCTCCAAGTAGTTTTTGAACAATTTTATTTGATCGCTTATCACTCTGTGAGATGTCGTAAGTGATTTAAAATTGATTTAAACTTTGTTCACCCCTCTTATTTTTTAAGAAAATAAATAAACACTGATAAAAAAAGAAACTAATGTGATTTTAAAAATTGTACTACTCTTAGAATTAGATACCACAACCTACCCCAGCCCAATCAAGTATCTTTCCACCCTGAAATTGGGGCAACGAGAATCAATTACTCGATCTATTACTCGCATTGCAATCGCCAAACCAACTTGAATATTTTCTTATATATATATTACAATTAATTACTCATTAATTATGTTACTATTTGCTGAGGAGAAAAAAAGAAATCTACATATTGGACTCAAATAAATCATCTAAAAATATTCGACCTTGAGGTTGGTGAACAACATGGATAATTGGATAACTAACTATGCACGTAGAGGATCAAATAATTTCAAGATACTAATTATAAAGGCCTGCTAATTAAATGCCAACATCGTGAATGGGTTTTGCATTGCATGAGGTTCATGTCACCATTTACCATACTGCGCTCTCTCTCCTCGTAAAGAAGAGTTATTTTGATTGATAGTGACATCGCATTATTCATTCTGTTAGATTGACGTTGACCTTCTAATTTTCCTCTTTGTTACATCACTTAAAAATTTTCTTCCTACACAAAACTAGAGCTAATAAAATGGGTCATTGAGTCGTGTTCGTGTCGTGTCAATTTTGTGTCGTGTTAAATTTACGTCGATCCAAATCCGACTCATTTAATAATTGTGTCAAAATATTGAGACATAAATGCGACACGAAAAAATAATCGAGTTACCCAATAACTCGCTTAATATCTATATATTAAACAAAAGTTACATCAAATATTTACACATTGTCATATATACGTATGCACATACATACATACATAATTTATCAATATTATAAAATATACATATCTACTAAAATATTACACGCACTATTGAGGTTTTAATTATATATATGTAAATAATATTATATATCAATATTATAAAATATACATGTCTACTAATATTTTATACATTTATACTATTAAAGCTCTAAATGTATTTAAAATTTTATAAATAAAATATTATGTCTATATTCATCCTTTTAAAGAATAAAAAAATCTCGATACGGAAAAAAATCGTGTTGACCCGGACCCGACCCATTTAATAATTGTGTTAAATTCGACGATCCATACCCATGTGTTCGTGTCGGGTAATCGAGTCGTGTCAAATTTTGCTAGCTCTACACAAAACCATCCTTCAAACTATGTGTGTGTGTGTGTGTGTGTGTGTCTAGATACAACTATATGAATGAATTATTGATGGTTTTTTTTAATAAATGGAATTATTGATGATTCTTTAGTTGCAGCTGTACGCAGCTAAGTTTTAAAAAAAATCATTTTTTTATGGTTTGTCACGTGACTTTCTGACTTGTTAAAGCATATAGTATGCTTGCAGCAGTACCCGCAAATCTACTAGTTGTGAATAATTTTGTGGATTGCGGGCGAATTTGGTATTATAAATTGAAACCCGCATTAGGTTGCAGGTGAGTTTGGTATAAGTCAAATAACCGACGGATACCAACATGGATATCCGCCAACCCACATATTTTTTTATAAATATTTTTAATTTAATTTTAATTGAAAATTATTTAAATTTAAAAATATACAAGTAAATAATGTAAAATGCAAACATGTGTGTAAGTTGCAACGTGCCTAAACCCTAACCGGCTTTAATTTAATGCATGGATTATTATATACTTATTAGAATTCTATATGAATTATTATTCTTTAACTTAATGCATGGATTATTTCATTATTGTAATTTTGTTATTCGAATTAGTATATAAAAGTATTATTCTTTAGAAAATATTAATCTTAATTATTATTATAGGAATCGTGTTGGATAGGTACTAATGATGGTAAATGAAATGAAGATCTTCTGTTGGAGTTTGTGTTGAATGATAATATAAAATTATTATTATTATTATTATTTTTAGACACTAGTTTTGTGGTTTCTTTTATGGATTTGTGTATTTTATACTTAAATTTGAGAATTTGTGGTGGATTGATGTTGAAATTTTAATTTTTCACTTACATTAGTTAAATTTAGAATTGAGTATGTCATATGAAATTTTAAGTTATTATTATAAATTTACATATTGAATATTTATGATTTTAAATGTTGAAACCTCTAAAAAAATCGGCTGGGAACCCTTACGAGTTTGTAATTGTCAAACCCCGTAGTGAGTGGATTTTCTTAAAAAAATTAAAACCCGCAGCAAATTGGGGGTGGGTTTGGTGATTTAAATTTTGTGCGGGTTTGGATTTGGTAATGTCAAACCCACTACAGGCAGTGCCCATTGTCATCACTAAGGATGACAATTTGACCCAGCTCGAATTTTAGCCCGGTCGACCCAACCCAAATTTTTTGAGCTTTAGCCTAAATTTTTGGGTTTCGTGTCAAGCTTGGGCCAAAAAATTAAGGGCTTATCAAAATTCAAGTCAGGGTCAGGCCGTAGCCAACCCGGCTCAACCTAAAATTGAAAAAAATTTATAAAAAATTGTGACCTTTTAGTTTTATGGAGGATATATATATATATATATATATATATATATATATAAGGGTAATTTTGGGTGTAATGCATATAAGAAAAATTATGGATTTTTTTTTATGTTGAGTTGTGGAATTGAATTGTGAAATTGTGTGTTTTTATTTGTATAAGATATTAGTGTTTTTTTTCTATTTTATAAAAAGCTATGGACATATAAATATATAATAGTTATGGAACAAAGAAATTTTATTTTACGTCATTGGCAAACAAAGCAAAATTGGACAAAGCAAAGTAAAATCAAACAAAACAAATTAGGAAAATTTACAAAACTAGCACAAAAACTTTTGGATTTTACAAAAGAAAAAATTACAGAATTTACCTCCTTACCTTTTTCTATCATATATAACTATCTAAATATCTAATTTTTGGATGAAAATGCCCTCACCACTCTCAACAATTCACCAAACTACTACTACTCTAAACAAATCATCAAACCTCACCATTCTCAACAAATTGATGTGGGTGCGATTAAATATTATTTTCTTTTAAATGAGCCGAGCTGGCTCGGGATTTTTTGGAAGCCTACCCACAGGTGCATGTCGCACTTGTGTGAAGATGCCTGTTACTCAAGCTCAAATGCAACAAGTACCTATCTGACAATTTTTTTGGGTTCATCTTCTGCTTCGTTTTTACTCAAAATTTATTTCGTTTCATTAAACTTTTATTTGTTTAAGCCTTGGATAAAGGTTTAGGGAAAAAAAAAGGCTCGAGCCAAGTCTTGCCCTCAATATACTTTTAAGTAATTATATTTAAATTTATAAATTAAAATAACAAATCAATTTCCAATCAATTAAAATTTTCTAATCAAGTTTAATTATTCAAAAGTCAACTAATTTAAGACCTTCTAGCTTTAGGTTAGCCTTAATGTTTTTTTAATAAGAGGTAACATTAATTAATTAAAAAAATATTTATATTAGAATTCAATACTAAAAAAATTAAATTTGTAAGTTTTTATTTTTTATTTATTATTTTAATTTAAGGCTGTCATTTTTTTTAATTCATTATTGATTATTATCCAATTACATCTATTCAAGCTCAAGCCCACAATGGCCCCTGCCAAGGTCCAACCCTCCAAATTTGGATTGACTTTCAGAGGGCGGGCCTATTTCCCTTAATATGGACTTAGAGTTGACATATTAAAAAAAAAACTATTCAAAACAAATAAATTTTGAGTAAAAATGAAGCAGAAGACAACACACAAGTGCGACATGTACCTATACCACTTGAGCTCGGGCAACAAGGACCTTTGGTTTTTGACTTTGGGAGACGGGTGCGTGTTGCACTACTACGCCACTTTATCTGTCTATTATTTTATCCATCTATGATTTCTCAGTTGGAGATGTCCCATGCATCTATGATAAATCACATAGTAAAATGGTTAATAATAACACTTGTAAAATTAAGGTAATAATTAAAAGATTAAAAAAACAAAAAACAACAATTGTGCTTCTATACAACTGCATCTCACCACATGCCTATCGCACCAATTTGGTGCGACAAGCACCCATACACGCCATATTAGTATGCTATGTCTAAGTCCGATGGGCCATCGCATCAAGATAGTTAGAAAAAAAATCTTGGAATCAACTCAATCAGAAAAAAAAAAAAATCCTTCTATTCTCATGTGAGAATTAAAGAAATCATACTTTATGTTGTAGATTAAGAATCCTTGTGCTATTTAGATTAGTTACCTTATTGTCTAAGATTTATTATTCTTTTTTTAGTAGTTTAGGACTTTGTTTTCCTTTTCTTTGTGGTTGAGGATAATTACTAGTAGCAAAAATAAGTCCTCACTTGTAGTTTTTGAAGCAAATTTGGGTTCAATAATATTTTTAGTTTTCAAATATCTGTGTGAGTTTTTTAATTTAGTTAATTATCAGCATTTTGCAAAATCAATGAGTCTTGATTCCTCCATTCACATTATTATTATGAATCAATATTAAATTAAACTATTCTTTTATTCCGATATCCTTAACAATCAACGACATATTAGAACATTAAATTCTCACTGCATCACTTTCATACAATACCTTATTTGAATTTTCCGTCAACGCCATAGACCAAAACAATGGTGTCTATGGTGCCTATCGCACCAAAACACACCCACACACAAAACACCACAAAATCATCATCATCATCATCTGAGTGGTTAGCCACCACCATCACCATTCTCATACCATATAACACAACAAAAACACAACACACACCATACATATCATTTCAAACACTCAAATATATATATATATATATATATATATATATATATATATATTCTCACACACAATTCTTAAACACGTATGTGCAATGATTGACCTTAAACTATATTTACCACAATTGTTCATTCTTTTACTAATGCAAACCTAACATACTATTTTTTCACTAATACAAATAGAATACACTATTTTTTCACCAATAATTTCTATAAAATTAGAGCAATTCAATTTCACATCAACAACAAATTAGATTTTACCCGCCAAAACATGTTGTCATTGTTAATTAGAGAAGCTGCCGTCAAATGCAGTGCACAAGAAATAGAAAGCTGGAGCCGCCATTGCCCCTGCCGACATGTAGTCACAGTGCTGCTGACGATCTCAAGACTTTAGGATTTTGTTCGTTCATTTGGGGCTTAAGAGAGATGAGAGTGAATTTTCGATAAGGGTAAATGTGTTCAAGAAATCGTATTTAACTAGTTATGATAGAAAAACTTAGAGGGATCAATTTTAAAAAATTTAAAATTTTTAGGCTTGTTACGTAAGTTTCTCGTGATGTTAATGTTCACTAGAGTAAGAGCAATAATTAATGTTGAAATTAATAAGGATAAAATCATAAAAAAAAATGAAAGTCATGTGTTATGAAAAATTAAACTAGATTTTGTCTTAATAAAGTAATAAACTAATGTGATCCTCACCAAGTGATTTTCGAACAAATTTATTTAATTTACCATTCAAGTTCAAATCTTGAAGACATGGGAGATTAAAAATTAATTTGAGTTTTATCCACACCTGCTTTCTACAGAATAAAGAAAAATACTGTGATTCTGAAAATTGTAGAATTGAGTTTTTTTTAGTGGTTTTTTCTTAATTATATTTTGTTCTCGGACCCTAATTAATAAATTCCCCGTCTAAGATCGGTGCGAAGAGAATCAATTCCTTGACCTATTGCACGCATCGCTATCGCCAAATCAATCAACCAACTTGACTATTTTCTTAGAGATATGTTGTGTATATTGCTTGTTAATTAATTAATTAATTAATTAATTAATTATTGGTTAACAATTTGGGGGGGGGGGGGAAGAAATCTACATATTAAACTCAAATAAATCATCCTAAAATGTTCGACCTTAATTTTTTTTTTAATACTATTTAAAAACAACATAAAATGAGCAGCTCTTAACTATTCTGACGCAGAGGCAATGAGATTCAGTGTAGTTGGCAAGGATACTCAAAAATCAAAAAGTCATGTAATCAACAAATGAAGCATACATCTGAATCCATATCTTTTTATATCATTTTATTCTATATTTGAAGGAACACGGCATGCATAGGATCAATACAGACACAATAAAATGTTACAAAAATTCAGAAGTAAGTTTACCCAAATTCCAAAATCAGAGATAAAGTATCAATTAATATTGGTCGCTAGAATAAGAGAGCAGAGAATAAATATAAAGTAGTGAAACGTGCTTGTTAAGGATTACCTTTATTGCTCTCTCACTGAGGTGATCAATCTATCTTCTTAAATTAATGAGAAAATTTCTTTGTTGAATCTAGCTTCCAAATTTCTCTATCGAATGAGAAAATTTCGGTAATGTTTCATCCTTATATATATGTCTAGTGCATAAATGAATGAATTATTGATGTTTCTTCTGTTGAAGCTGACGTGGCCTTAAAAAAATTCATTTTCTATTCCTGGTCGCGTGACTTCTTGACTTGTTGAACCATACCGTTTGTCGTCTATTGATGAATTATTAATTGAATTAATAGATCCGTAATTGAATTATTGAAGGAAATTTGTTTTAATTTCATCAAGGGATTGCGTCAGCATCACTGCTGAAACCGAGGTAGCATTCCCGTGTAATTATTAGCATTTTACAATTCACGCTGTAAAAGATAGAAGAAGAGAAATTTGAAGTCAAAGCGTTTGGAGATATTTTATCATTTTTTTATTTTTATTATTTTTTTTAAAAGGTTGCTGAGTGGGCAAAATTAAATTATTTTTTTAACCTTTATCTACCTAAGCTGCTAATTAAATAGAATTATTTAAAAAACACAATCTGGCATTTCTCTGAGAAAATTGTTTAAATATTGAATCCACAACAATACCAATCATCAACTTCCACACACACATTCTCGTCGTACAATTTTAATTACACGAAAATGGAATATCATATCACACATCACACATAATTTATATTGATATATGTTAGAAAATATGATAATTCAAAAGGCAAAAGGCAATTCAACAACGATGTTAGGTAATAGCATCACTACTACTAATCACTAGAATATATAAAAGCAATGTGTAACAACAAAGTATTCTTGAATTGATGGTAAAATTTACTGATTTTGGAAACTTAATTGAAATACTTCTCAATAATTTTCTTATGGGATGAAAACTTCAGAAACCAATGACCCTTACTTTTACGACTGTATAAATTGTCTTGTGACTGGTATGTGGTAATTGAATTATTGATTTTTTTATATATATAACTGAAGTTGACCGGGTCAAGCGAGGTTTATTGAAAATTAAAAGAGCAAAGAATTAGTTAAAACCTAAATTAAAGAAATTAAATCCCATTTTACCTAAGGCACTAAATAGGTTTTCCTTCTTACAAGTCTTTTGTTTGACAATTATATTAACTTTTGTTTTACAAAATCGATGACGCCCTAAAAATGTAAACACAAAAATCACTTAAACAAACTGCTTAAAAACCACTTAAACAAACTACTCAAAGTCAAATAATAAAAAATGAAAGCACATAAATGAATAGATATATCTGACATGCATAGGATCAGTAAATAATAAACAAAAATTACAATATTCAGTTGTAAATTTACCCAAATTTCAAATCAAAGGTGAAGAATGAGGGCAATTTTTTTAAGTATGAACTATGAGCTAGTTGTTGAACTTACTTGTTGAAGTTTGCCTGCCCTCCCTCGCTCACTTAATCTTATCTTCTTTGAAAGGATAGCTTGTAATTTCTTTATGAAATGAATATTCAAGGAACCAATGGCCAATACTTATATAGTTATACGACCAGTAGCGTAGCTGGCTGTACGTTTCACATTGTAATTAATTGATCACTTATTAGTTGTACGCACGGCACCAACATAATTGAAGAAATTTCTTTACTTTGCTGTAGCTCGTCACGTGACTGTTTGAAGTACGAAAGTGAAACTTTGGTATTTTTTAAAAAAAGGGTGCTGGCTAATAGATCCCACTTATTGTCTGCATTTGCCATTTGCACCGTTTTCTCTCTCCTCTGAACACATGTGCTGCTTCTATTGGGTGTGTACGTTATAGAATCTGTAACGTAGATGGTCCATTTTAAAAGATAAGGAGCTGATTAGGTGTTGACAAAATAGTCAATAATATTTGTAATTATGTGAATAAATTGGAAGTTAACGCTTACGAGTCAATTTACCATCATTACTTCTGTCAGCACGTTGTCTAAATATCAATACCTTTTTTTTTTCCTCCTATTGTTTGATTGTTTGTCATGTGCATGGCTCACATTTTAATTCAATTATGGGTTGTTATATTTGTACATCTCAAAATAATTGTTTCCAATTTTTTTTTCCTTTTTGGCATATTTTGTTAGTACTAATAGCAGTCTATAGATGTTTCCGATTTAAAATTTGTTGAGACTAACTTAGATTAAATCAATTATAGTTTAACAAATTTATGATCTTATACTAAAATATATCCTCCTCTCTAATATCCACACTTGTGAGCAGTTTCAAAAAAATATATCCATATTTGTGGGTGAAATTATCTACCTCTATTCAAATAAGAGAGGAATAAGAATCACATCATACAATTGATATCACTCCAACCTATGCCCTCAACTTGTTGCATTTAAATTAATTTTTTATCTGTATTTTTTATTAATAAGTGAAAGTTTATCTATAACTTAAATAATAGTTTTAATTAAAATAAATATTTTCTTTAATTCATTGTTGATTATTATCTTATTGCATTTATTCAAATTTAAGCCCACAAGGGCCCCTGCCAAGGCCCAACACGCCAAATTTGGATTGACTTTCAGAGGGCCAACATTTATTCAAATTTAATTCATTGTTGATTATATATATAGAATATATACTATATAGAGTATTACTATCGATCACTAGAATGAGAGCAATTTATAAATATGAACTATGAGCTAGTTGTAAAACTTACTTGTTGAAGGCTGCCTGCCTTTACTCGCTCACTTAATCTTATCTTCTTTGCAATGCTAGCTTTTTAATTTCCTTACCGAATGAAAATTTCAGCAACCAATGGCCAATACTTAATTATATGACCAGTAGTGTAGCTGCATGTAGCCATGTACGTTTCACGTTGTAATCAATTGACTTATTAGCTGTACGTACGGCACCCACATAATTAAAGAAATTTATTGACTTTGCTGTAGCTCGTCACGTGACTGTCTGGAGTACTAAAGCGAAACTTTATTATTTTTAAAGTTTGGAAACATTACGAGCTGATAAAATGCTGACAAAATAGTCACAAGTTGGTGTCGGTTTACTGTATTTGTAATTATGTGAATAAAATGAAGTAAACAAGTTGGTGTTATTTCTATCAACACGTTTGTCTGAATATGAATACTTTTTTTTCTCTATTTTTGTCATGTGCGTGGCTCACATTTTAATTCAATTAACGGTTGTTATAATTTTTTTTTCTTTTTGGCATATTTTGTTTCGTACTAATGGTAGTCTATAGATATTTCCGATTTAAAAGCTGTTGAGACTAACTTTGGTTAAATCTATTACCAACTCAGATTTATGAAATCATGCTAACATATATCTTCCTCTCTAAAATCTATATTTGTGGGTAAAATTATCTATCCCTATTCAATTAAGAGAGGAATAAAAGTCCCAACTTAAAATTGATATCACTTGAATATATACGCTCAACTTGTTGCATTTAAATTAACGTATTTAATATCTATTCTCCTTGATTTTATGGGATTAATAAGTGAAAGTTCATCTATAGCTTAAATAATGGTTTTAATTAATTTTTAATATTGGTTTTGCTATTTATGTACGATGACAAAGAGATAGAGAAAGCCTCCATTTATATATATTTGAATTTTATTTGTTTGACAGTTAGTTCAATCCAAATGCTTCATTTTGATTAATAATATATTAACTTCCAATATTTTGTTTGGTTAAAACGAGCCTACACATAAAAATAAATTTGGTTGATTTACGTATTTTGGAGTTTTGTCCTCGCAAGAGAACTGCTCGTGGACTTTGAGATTTCTCGAGAAAGACTCGATTATTGATTTAATCGGATCATCAATATTCAATCTTGGGATTTTCATTAGTACGTCATCGAACATAGGTGTCTCCCTTAGACTTATAGGGATCGAGGAAAGGGTACGTAAAATGTGTGGTAGCTATTCAATCTTGGGATTTTCATTAGTCCGTCATCGAACATAGGTGTCTCCCTCAGACTTCTCGGGATCGAGGAAAGGGTAGGTAAAATGTGTGGCAGCTATGTATGGTGTAGCGGCATGTTCGTTTCACGTTGTAATCAATTTACTTATTAGCTGAACGTACGGCACCTACATAATTAAAGAAATTTCTTGACTTTTTAGTAGTTCGTCCCGTGACTGTTTGAAGTACTAAAGTGAGTCACTGGGCCAAAGGGCCAATGGTCAGGACTGCTGTCCTCCAAATTAAAAGACAGCAGTTTAAATCTCCATAAATATATTGTGAAAATATTTTTTTAATTAAATTTGAGTGAAAATAATTTTTTTTTTATTTAAGTATGAGGAATAGACATTCTTGAAATATTTAAGAGGATTAAAATTTAGACAGCGCTTTATTAGCATTGATATAAGTTGATCTCAGTAATAATCTGATTTGTAAATATCAATTATAATCTCATGTAATATGAATTATAATTTAAACAATAGTCTCATGTAATAATAAAAAAAAAGTACTAAAGTGAAACTTTATCATTAGCATAAAAAATGGCAAGTTGTTTGGCGAACATAAAACATAATGTCAGGTATTGGCACTGATTTTCACGAAAAATCAGTCTGCATTTGTAAGTTTTTAACGTAAAGTCTCATAGGTCGTGGTGCTTGCCTAAGCATCTAGATTGGTAAGTGCAAAGTGTCAGCACTAATTTTCGTGAACACTATCAGTCTGATTCGTTTCAAGGTTTTAGGTCTAAGTCTCGTAGAACAACATGATTATAATTAACATTATCAATGTACTTTGTTTTACATTTTGAGGTTTAAGTTTAATATCTTGCAAATTGTTGCAAAAGAGAACATACTGATATCCCTTCTAACTAGAATCCATTTACTACATTGTGAAATCTATCACACAATCTTCCAAGCAACACAATTTGGCTACCCAATAAGCCACATCCCAAACAATTCGATAGAATAAAATCAAGGCAACAAGAATACTTTTTAGTTCCATGTTGAACAGTAAAAAATTTTGAACTACCACAGCCCAGAATTTCATAATGAATTAGACTTTAAAACTAACTTGGCTAAGGAGTACACAAACCTCTTCCTTCTCTTGATAAGATATACCTACATTTAAATAAAAGAAACACATTTCAGTAACTTAATAATTAATGCAAAAATTTCATGAGTGACTTAAGGATATCCATAGCCATTAAAGAATAGCCAACAAATCATGTCTGATCATGAATTTGAAGAGCCTAGCAATACTAGCAGGCAGTATCAAGAGAGTGACAAAATATGAATAATAAATAAAGTCTAGAACAAAAAGATGCTCTTAAATATACCAAGTCACAAAACCACAACTTAATCCTGGGCAGAAAGGCAAGTCAAAGCCTTTTGCTTATCAAATATCTGCAAAAATAGGGCACACAAATGAAATAAATAACCAAAAAGTGTTGAGTGCCACTTTACAACAAAGAAGGGAAACCGAATGAATAGAAGATGATAGTTAAAGCAATTGGCAAAACTAATGCATCTTCTTTGCTTCTTATTTATTTTCTCATCTTGATTGGCTTAATTGGGCACGGGGAAAAGTAAATTGTCTCAAATCCTGATTTCTAAACAGAAATACACAACTAGCTTAACAAAAGAAAGGCATCAGGATAACTGTTGAGAATAAAATATTGGAAGCAATTTATAAAAGGATTCTGCTAACTAAACACTTGATCTAACAAACAAACATTGAGGAAGGCAAAAAGGTTCAATGACACGAAACAAATGTTTACTTAAATGGATACCACAACATATAAATACCATAATAACGTGGATCTGCGAGGAGACCAACAAATGATATGTAGTCATCTGGTGATCTTTTCCAACCTTCCTGCTCCTCTATTAGAGAATAAGCAATATGCAATCCACCAAGAAAAAAAGGCATTCTTCGAAATACATTCACTAATTATGTCAATAATAAATTGATGGCTCCAAACTCAACAAGAATTTTACTTTATAAGTCATTTCAAATCTAAATTATTGTTCCAATAACATAAGTGTAAAAATGGAAATAGATACTTAAATTGACAAACGATAGCAAAAAGTGCAAGTGTCAAGTAAAAGCAAGTAAGTTTAAAAATCAAACTAGTGCTAGCGAAAGAGAATTTTGTTTCTATTATTAATTACCAAAAACAAATGTCATAACTCATCAACCTTATCTAAAGACCAATCCTCCCTACCTTCATTACATTTTGATCTCGAAGCGCCACATCAGTCTAATTTTGGTTTAACAGGTTTCCAAAATAACTCCATAACCATTTCCAAAAGGAAATTGCAGATTGACAATGCAAAATTCCTTTATACAACTGGGAAATGTTTTTGGTTTTTCCTTTTACATATACAAGATCTCTCCAGCTAATAATTGATAAAGCAATGATGGTTTAACAAACATAGCCAATAAGAGGTGCAAGAGGTACAATCCAAACCTGTCCATAATTGTAGGTAAGTAAAGCATTTAGGTAAAAAGCAAAACAGAAACTTTGACGTGCTCAAAACTTCACTTGCTTTCCATTCCTAAAATCTCCAAACAAAATCAAAATAGGACGCCTTTTATTTATCTTGAAAAAGTACCAAAAGGGCACACAATCCTGCAATAGTTTTCAATAGGTTATAAAGGATATTTACCTAGGTATCCAACAACATTGTGCAACTTAATGCCAAATTAAAAATGTAATGCCTACAAAAAAAAAATAAATATAAAAACAGAAATAACATAATGTCAAACATATCATACATGCCATGTTGCAGAAGTAAACAAATTCAATAGGAGACCTCACTATCTCATTTGCAATTATGAATAACTTTTGAGATGTAACTAGACTCAAGTACAGGCTTTCATAATCGTCTCCTCACCCTGAACGGCGTCAACCAGATATATAGCATCTGGAAATGTAGCTGCCAAAATGCACAAAGCTTAAGTTTATAAATTTTCTCATAAATCAAATTCAAATACATATAGTAGATGGGTATGGTTCATTGCTATTAAAACACACAAAAAGAAAAAACATAAAGATGTATTTCATTTAGCATAAATAATAAATGGATCAAATAGGATAGCAAAACACATTATTCCTGCATAATAGAGACTTTCAAGGCGACAAAGGTCAACTCCCTCACACTCAAAACCAATGACCAATTGCCTCTCAGACGACGGTTCTAGGAATTCAGCAGGAATTTGAGAAGCATTGGTCACAATGTGGACTGGAACCACTTAATCTATGGGCTTTCCATATGAAATGTAAGAAAAAAGATGGTGGAAAAAAATGTTGCAACCCAATAAAGCTTCAACCAATAACTCAAAAAGAATATATCAGTTGCTTATAACAAATTAAGAAAACAAATTGTAAATGTGATTCTAACAAATTAGTGGGTGAATTTAAAACTGCTTAAAAAAAACTCCTATGCCACTTAGATTCAAGATTTGTAAAGAATGAAAATTTTCATCTTCATATAATTTCTAAGTAACCAAATAGAAAACAAGTTCAAAATACAAAAAGCTAAATGAAAAACGAATCTAATCATATGAGCAAGCAATCCCCAATTAACGATTCGTAAATGCTCAATTACAACCTAAATTTAAAAAATTAAAATTCTTGATCGAAATTAAAAAATTAAACGTAAATTAAATTAATTAATTGCCAAGGTCTGAAGAGAGGGGCATATGACCGTGATAAGAAGGAGACGAAGCCATGCCAATAGGACCATCCAACCAGATTAAACTTTTTTTTTTCTCTGTATTGTACCCTATTAAGGTTGTTATTCTGGCTTTTCTTTTTTATTTTTTGAAATGAATTTAAATAGAGAAAAAGTTAAAAAAAAGTCGGTTCTTCTCACAAACAAACAAATTTCTCCCCTAAAGCATGCATGCTAGAATCAAATACAGAAACTAAGCATTTACCTTGTAGATGCTTCACTGAAAAGACCAAAATCTTGAATAACGAGAGACCAGATACAATAACGATAAATCTTTGTTTCTAGGATTTAGTTCGCAGTTCAAACATTGGCTTTAATGGCAAGTTGAACGCTGGCTATTTGAACAACTATTTTGGTTGATCGACAGTTCGCGTCGCGCCGAGCCATCGCCATTCATAGTCGTGGTGGTTAGCTCGAATTCGATCAATGGGTCTGTGATTTGGGTGTTGATTTGCTGTTCGACCTGTGGCAGTAGCGGCCAGTTGTGTTTGGAAACCTAAGCATAGGTAACGGTCTGCCAGCTGGGTTTGGGTAGTGTACATAGTGGCTAATTGATTAAGAGTCACAATGAGTATTTAGGCTAGGGTTTGAGTTTGAGTGCTATGTGTGAGAGTGAAAGCGACGATGTCAGCAAGTATAGAGTGTTGTAAGACTTATAATATTTTTTTTTTTTTACACTTACTTTAAATGTTGCGTTTCATTTTATTTATTTTCTTTAAAAAAATCATTTCAATAATCTAAACGCTGTGTTTTGGATTTTTAAAAATAAAATATTATTTTAAATTTGGTCAAACATTGTCAATATCAAAATTCTATCACTATGTTTGTGATAGACTTTATTTTTATCACATACATATCATAAATTATTCATAGATAAATATTTTACCACAAGTCCATCATTAATAGTTTGATTGACCAAGATTACATCACGACTCTATCATACTTCCATGATAAAATGATTTTTGTCATAAAGTGGTTGTGATCTATTGTCAATTTTCTTGTAGTGATATTTATATTCATTTTGCACTGGGAAATCTCCCTAGAGGAGTAGAAATGAGTCTTAAAGAAAGTGCTTTGTGTACACCTTGATGAATAATGATTGTTGTTGACTGGACAATGCCTTGAACAATGTTGGATGAACAGTATTAGTGAACGGTTACATAAATAGTACCAACAACTAAGATTCGGTTACATAAATAGTCCTTAGTCTTGACTTATTAGGTTAGGGGCGCGGCTATAGTACATACATGTATCTCATACATGCATAAAAAATAGCTATTGGATTAAATTGGAGTAGATCGAATGGCTGAGATTTATTATTATTATTAAATATGAAAGAAATGGAAACCTAAAAAACCGATAATCATGAAACATAGGACCAATAAACATGAAACACCTACCATTAACTTGAAACTGAGAGTAATGAACATGAATTTTAGGATCATTAACTTGTAACCTCAATTAATGGACCAATAAACATGAATCGCCTACCATTAACTTGAAATTGGGATCATTAAACCTGAAACCAAAGGAACTTGAACTTAGAGCAATGAACATGGAACTTGGGATCATTAACTTGCAACTCTGAAAATCATGCAAGTAATGGACCAATAAACATGAAACACCTACTATTAACTTGAAACTGGGACCATTAAACTTAAAACCAAATAAACTTGAAACTGAGGGTAATGAACATGAAACTTGGGATCATTAACTTACAACCCCGAAAATCATGCAATTAATGGACTAATAAACATGAAACATCTACCATTAACTTGAAACTGAGACCATTAAACTTGAAACTAAATGAACTTTAAAGTAAGGACGATGAACATGAAACTTAGGGCAATGAATATAAAACTTAGGATCATTAACTTGCAACCCTAATTAATGGACCAATAAACATGAAACACCTACCATTAACTTGAAACTGAGACCATTAAACTTGAAACTGAGGGCAATGAATATGGAACTTAGGAACATTAACTTGAAACCTTAATTAATGGACCAATAAACATGAAACACCTACCGTTAATTTGAAACTGAGACCATTAAACTTGAAACCAAATAAATTTTAAACTAAGGGCAATGAACATGAAACTTAGGATCATAAACTTGCAACCCTGGTTAGTAGACTAATAAACATGAACCACCTACCATTAACTTGAAACTGGGACGAGTAAATTAGAAAACAAATGAACTTGAAACTGAGGGCAATGAACATGAAACTTAGGATCATTAACTTGCAACCCCAATTAATCGACCAATAAACATGAGACACCTACCATTAACTTGAAATTTAGAGCAATGAACATAGAACTTGAGATCATTAACTTGCAACTCCGAAAATCATGCAATTAATGGATCAATAAATATGAAACACCTACCATTAACTTGAAATTATGGCCATTAAACTTGAAACTAAAGAAACTTGAAACTTAGAGCAATAAACATGAAACTTAGGATCATTAACTTGCAACCCCAGAAATCATGCAAATAATGGACCAATAAATATGAAACACCTACCATTAAACTTGAAACTAATTTTTTATTATTATGTTGTCTTTATTATTAAAATAATTATTATTTTATTTATTATATTATTTTATAATATAATATTCATTTAAGGAGCAACCAGTTGCTCCAAGCTTTTTTTTTTTTAATGTTTGGCTGCCAAGCAATGGCCATATTTTTTTAATTTTTTTATTACCCGCATTTATGTGATACATGCGGGTATTGTAGCATTGGCCAATAGTTAAGTATTTAAAGAATTTCAAAATTTTAGAAAGTGAATCCTAGAGCACTTTTACTAGGATTTGGCGTGTAAAGCATCTATTATATAAAGGAATTGTTTCATACTTTGAAGAGGAGAAGACTACACTACTAAAAAAATGACTTTCACTGACACTTTGCTACTGACACTTTAAAAAAAGTGTTAGTAATTACTTAACTATGCACCATTTTCCGCTTTTAACAAATAGGTGTCACAAATTATTAATATTAGTGTGTCAGTAAATTAATTATCAGAGATCACTGATACTAATGTATCAGAGATTAAAAAAAATAATTATAATTTGTTTTGATTTCAACTCGAACCTGGAACTTCTAAAACTCTAATAGTTCTAAATATAGACCACAAACCACTAAACCATGTATATTTAAGTTAAAGACGTGATGTTATATAAAAACTTAACATATAAAAAATAAAACCCTAATTCCCCTTCTTTATTGTGGAAGAGAACCCACGCCGCAGCCGCTGCCTAATTTCCCTTCCCTTGCTTGACTTCTTCTTCTCTATCGTGAAAGATGGAGAATGATCACGCTGTCGCTGTTACGAAACGCCCACGCCCTCCCCCTCCCCGCCGCCGCTATTAGGAAACGCCCACGCCCTCCCCGCCACCCCTATCACTTCCATTCCAACGTACCGACGCTGCAGCTTCTAGCCGTTCTCCATTTGCTTTGTTTGCTGCCTCTGTTTCGTTCTCCTTCCAGCTTCGTTTCCTGTGGTCAACCGCACAAGGTAAAAGCCATAATTCAATCTTCTTTTAGCCATGGGTAAGTGGCATTATAGGCACTGAAACTGCTGAGAGAAAAGTCTCATACTAGTACAGGCACTTTGCTCTCTTCAATCTTTGTACTTTTCATTTTTCCTTTGAATTCATTTCTGGTTATTCAAAATTTTTGAGTTTCTTTTTTATTTCCACCCTTTACACAAACTCATTTCCAAATTTCTGGCCTTCTCCTTTTGGCGATTTTGCTTTCAGATTTTATACCAATGGCAATGGCTTCAAGGTTGGAATTTGGCTCATTGACAGCAGCAACCTAGCAAATAAAATAATTGTATGGATTGCTTGATGCGAAGACTCATGGTCTCATCTAGTGCTGCTCTGCAGTTCTTTATAGATGGCAGCATAGTCCTGTGTTGCAACTCCAATGGCAAAGTCCAGTTGATAGCTGAACCTACTCAAAGAGTTATGGCTGCTGCAATGCTTGATTCTAGTAACTTTGTTTTATTTTTATTTAAAAAAATAAAAGAAGATACTCTGTTATTTATTTACAGGAAGCAATGGCAATAAATTGAAAAAGGGGAGTTTTCTCCTTGTGAAACCCTAACTGGGCTTGATTTAAGCTACCAAAAGAAAAAAAAAAACTCATTTTCATTCATTTCATTCCAATACCAAATTTAATTTTCTTTAATTTCTGGCTTTTGTTGGTCTTTGTAAAGTAAGAATGTTCAATAATAATACTCATGACATACTGTGAAGGGGAAAAATAGAGAAGCAAGCTGATTTGCAACAAGCTCTCGAGCTTCAAAGTAGAAGATTAGTGGGGTTGTAACTTCTTGATGTTCAGGAGCGTCATCCTCACAGGGCTCTTTCTACTGGCAATCCAATTCCTTCCCCCACTCACTCTCCCAGTATTTTCTATCAAACTTTTCTTTTTCCTCTGCTTCACAATAGCAGTACAGAACCTCTACGAGAGATTAGTCATTGTCAAATTAAACCCAAATTATTTGATTTGATCACCTAGCTACAGCTTTCATGGGTTGGCTACAACTTTATCGCATTTGACATTCTTGAAGAAAGCTGCTGCAGTTTATGGCAATCGTACCTCTATTATTTACGAAGGCACCTGCTTCAATTGGCTACAGCTTTCATGGGTTGGCTACAGCTTTACATAATATTAATATCTCAACCTGTTTGATCCTTGTCCACATGATAATCTTACCTTGAGTCACATAAATGGGAAATTGTGAATAGACTGATGAACTCCCATTGGGTGGCGGTGGCCTGGTGGATACCGGCTTCATTTTATATATATATTCTTGAGTGTGGTAATTGAAGTTCCACATCCAAACCCAAGGTAGAAAAAAAATTTGTACAAAACAGAGAAAAGGGGGGAACCTCTTTTCGGACTCAGAAGGAGTATAATGGACTTTAAAAAGGTTTAAACATCTTATGGCATTTGGGGTTAGGATATCTGGGCTCGGGCCAAAATAGTTCCACCATTGTTTGAACTAATTTGGAAGGATTTGTACAATTATTTTTGAATTAAAGAAAAATAACCAAGAATGGGTCTTTTTAGGGTTTTGAATAAAGAACGTATTAAACCAGGCTTGTTGGTAGTCCCAATAGGAAAAGGACAAGCAATGGTTTAAACGATTTTGGATATTAGCGGGAAAAGTCTTTGGTTTGTGGAGTTGGTCACCCCACTGTTTTGGGCTCAAAACTTTAAGTATGGTAGCCGTAGAATAGGCTGGCTCAGAATGAGCTTCACTAAGGAAGAAGTGTTTGAACTTAACAGACTCAGTGAACTCAAGAATGCTTTGATAAAAAGACTGGGGTTTTGACAAATCCCATGGTTTGAAAAACCAGCCTTTCGGGAAAATCTTTGTAATAGCCTGAAATGGATCAGAATAATAAAACTCATCTTCCATAGATAAAATATTTTTATAATAGGTTTTATTAATCCAATCCGAAGATTTTTGTGAAAGCTTTGATTGGGAAACAACTATTTGTGAAGAAAAGCTTTCACAAGAAATAGTTTTGTTTAGAAGAAGAAGGTTTTGAAATCTCTTTAGAAACATATTTTTCTTTCTCAGGAACTTGAGAAAGAGCTTTATTTTGGGAAATGTTTTGTAAGACTATCATAAGTTCAGGGGATTTTATAATGGAGTTCATCCATTCTTTTACCTGTTCTTGAGAGGCAATGGCTTTAGACTGTGCTTCTTGATCTTCGATCATGTCAATCCAAGATTTAATAGGCATGACAGAAGAAAGCAGTTTGTCTTTAGAAGGGGTAGTTTGGGATTCTTTAGAGGTTGTTTCTGGTGCAGGGTCTTTAAAAATAGCTTTACCTTTGTCTTTCTTTCTAAGCGACATTATCTGTTTTGAAGGAATTCACTGGTTAGAAAATCAGGGATAGAATTTGTATCTCCTTTAATAAATTCAATATCAAAATAAAAAGTACTTAAAATAGCTTGCCATCGTGCAAAAATCTATTTTGATGCAATGTTTTGAACATCCTTTTCTAAAACATGTTTTGCAGCTTTGCAATCAATTCTAAGTAAGAATTTTTTATTTAATAGATCACTTTGAAATTTTGATATGCATAAAACTATGGATAAAATTTCTTTTTTGATAGTAGTATAATTCTTTTGACATTCATTCCAATGTGCAGAGACATATTGTACTATCTGTTCTTTGTTATTATCCACATGTTTTAGTATCCCACCGTAACCTAAATCAGATGCATCAGTTTCAACAATCTTAGGTAATGCAGGATTTGCAAGAAATAAACATGAGATATTCTTTACAGAATTTTTTATCAGTTTAACAACCTTAGTGTGCTCATCAGTCCATGCAACGGGATGTTTCTTTAATCTATCATGTAAGGGCTTTGAAATCCTATTGATGTTAGGACAGAAATCTAGAGCATAATTTAAACTTCCTAAGAATCTCTGTAATTGAGTTTTATCTAAGATTTTATCGGGAAATTTTTCTGCAAATGCAAGAGATCTTTCAATGGGTGTTATAGTTCCTTTGAAAATATAATGACCAAGGAATCTGATCTTTGTTTGAAACAAAGAGAGTTTAGAACTAGAAATGGTTAAACCAGCCTTTCTAGTGGCAAGATAGAAAGTCTTTAATGCTTGAAATGTTGGTCAATCGTTTGGGAAAAGATTAACACATCATCGATATAAACTATGCAAAAATCAGAGAAAGGATTATAAATATAATTCATAATTCTCTGAAATTCAGAAGGTGCATTCTTTAAGCCGAATGGCATAACAGTCCATTCATACTGTCCAAAAGGAACAGTAAAAGCAGTTTTGTAACGATCTTTGGGATGTATTTGAATTTTCCAAAATCCAGATTTCATATCAAATTTTGAAAAAATGAATGCAGAATAGAGTTTCTGGAGCAAGTCTTTTTTATTAGGTATGGGATACCTAATCCATTTTAGTGCTTTATTAAGAGGTTTGTAATTTATAACTAATCTAGGTGCTCCTCTTTCTATTTCAGAATTTTTATTGACATAGAAAGCAGCACAAGACCATAGAGATCTAGATTTGACTATAAGGCCTTTAGATTCCAAATCTTTTATTTCATCTTTGCAATGTTGTTCTAATTCCATGTTCATTTGGATTGGACGGGCTTTAGTAGGTATTTGTTTTTCATCAAAAGAGTTTTCATAAGGCAAATCAACCAAATGTTGTTTTCTACTCCAGAAGGCAGATGGTAGATCAACACATATTTCTTTTTTTAATAAGGTTTTCAAAATTAGAGATTCTTTTCTGTATAAAGTCACTTTGTAATTGATTTTCAATTCTTTGTAAATTCAAATCTTTTTTCAAACAAATCAAGTCATTTTGTTTGGAGTTGAGAAGAGCATTGATTTGGTTTTGGTAAACAGAACAAGCTTTAACAATATTCAAGTTTCTTATTTTAGGTTTCTCGATAAAAGGAAAAATAAGTTTTTTAGATTTTGCTTTAAAGGATATACTATCGTAGTTGATAGTATAAGGAGTAATGAGCTTAATGAAGGGGGTTCCTAAAATGGCAGTATAGTGTATGTCATTTGTAAGAATGAAAGAAGACCTGAATTCAAAACCATTGTTATGAATAGAGGCATCGACTTTAGATTTGACATTAAGTTTTGAATTATTTACGGAAGAAAGTCTTTCATTAGTTTTTTCATGAAATCTTCTAGGGACAATATCTTCTTTGATACAATTTAATCTTCTTTGATACAATTTAAATCAGCACCAGTGTCAAAAAGGGTAATAGTGTCAATTTCAAAATCTTTAGAAAAGATCAAGGTAATTTTAATCAAGTATTTTCTTGTGGTAATTTGTTTTAGAACAAATAAAAAATCATGGGGTACAGATTCAATGTTTTCAAGATTTTGTTCATCATCATCATTAGGATCAATTTCTTTATCAGAATTGTCCTGGAGTTGTCTTTGTAAAAGAAGTTGAATAGTTTTAGAATTGTTCTTTTGTTTCTCTTTTAGATTTTTTATTTCAGATTTAATTTCCTTAATTTCTTTCTGTAGTTCTTGGATATTGGGAATTGCTTTCTTTGTTTTCTTTTTCTCCAAGATTTCAGTTAAGTCATAAGCATTCTTTTTAATGGTAGGGGCTTTAGAAGTTTCCGCTTTATTACCTAATTTTAAGGTTTTTAAGAGTTTATCAAGATAATCCTTTTGAAGTGTGGGATCAAAAATGTGTTTAACTAATTCAAGAAAAATTTCTTGCTCTCTAGTCAACACATTGATTTTCTTTAGATAGTATTCTGTGTCAGAATCACTATCACAAGATACAGATGTTTCTGAGTCTACTAACTCATCAATCTGTAGAGGCTCATTGTCTCCCGTCATGGAAGACTCAGAGTCAGAGGACTCTATAAGTAAAGGGGCAATTTTAAAAAATGTTTCTTCATCAAGGTCAAGTGCATGGAGCTTTCTGCTCATTCTACAGAATTTTACGGTATGACATTTCCTTCCACATTTGAAACATGTGGCTTCTTTGTAATTAAAAAGGGCTTTTGGTTTTGTCATGACATTATTCTTAGAGAAATGAGGTTTCTTATAAGGTTTGGAAGGTTTTCTATAAGAAAGCTCTCTAAGCTCATGAAAGAGTTTTTTGTGGGATTTAGACCTGTAATGTTTTTTGTAAGGTTTCGAAGAACACTTACCATCACAATCTTTAGAAGTGGGAATTTTAAAGGGGTCATAATTAAACTGTTTACAGAAACTTCCTAATTCTTGTTTAGACCTTCTGAGTTCCAATTTTAAACGTTTCTGTAATTTCAGATCTTGACAAATCTTTAATCCTTCTTTATTGATAAAACTGACTAATTCCCCATATGTGAGCTCATCATAGGGAATACGATTGTCATAAAGGGTTTTAATGGAATTCCTAACCTTTTCTCCTTAGAGGGTAGGTAAACCTGCAATGAATTTTTCCTTCCAAGTTATATGATTTGCATCATCTCTAAGGAAAAGTCTGGTAAAGAATGTGGTTTTGTAACTTTGAAATTCACAGAGTTTCCTACATTTCAGGTTGTGTAGTAACTCAACATTTTTATCTCTAAGGTGCGAAGGATCACCTATGAAATGAAGAGATATAGTCAGAATCAGGGTAAGAACTGCATCCTGAATTGGACTATTGAATTCATCACAGATGAGAGCTCTATTTTCATCTGTTTGAATTGAATTTAGAATATCTAATTGTTGTTGTTTGGTGAGAAGATGATCCCACTAGCCTTTACGCTGACCAGTGAAGCCGGCAACAAGGATCTCTGCTATGGCTCTGTCAGACGTCCCTTGTTGAGTTTTATAGGCATTAGCTGCCATGGTCATTTGTTGTAATAAACCTAGGATATTATACTCAGACATACCATCAATGTTCCACTCATAGACAGAGGATGCATTAAATCGTGATTGGTTTAATGCACTAGGCCTATTGTCTATGGCTAAGTCTGGCGGAGACTTGACAGTAGGTATGGCTAATTCCCAATGAATTTTGTTGGCTTTTGGAATAGGTTCTTCTTGAAAGGCTTCTATGTCAGAAGAGGCTATGGAGACAAGGTCTTGTTTTAGTACACCAATTTTACTGGATTGGGCACTATCAGGAGCTATTTTAACTTTACTAGAAGAAGAAGAAGAAGCTTATAGTCTATATAGTTGTTCTCTAATAGCTTTAGCAAAGTCTGATTTTGACTCTTGGACAAGCTTTTGACTAATTTTTGAAACCTGAAACGGTTTGAAAATAGGCTCTTTAAGCTTCTTTTCAAAATCAATCTTTGAAATAATACTAGGAGAAACAGCTATGGTTGACTTTTAGAATTAGTTTTCTATTTTGGTCAACTGTTTTCCTATAGTATTTAGATTAGCATTACAGAAATTATTCTGTTGGATAATACTATCTAAATCTGATAGCATTACTTGCTTTTTGGATCTGGTCCTTAAGGAACGTATTAAACCAGGCTTGTTGGTAGTCCCAGTAAGAAAAGGACAAGCAATGGTTTAAACGATTTTGGAAATTTGCGGGAAAAGTCTTTAGTTTGTGGAGTTGGTCACCCCACTGTTTTGGGCTCAAAACTTTAAGTATGGTAGCCGTAGAATAGGCTGGCTCAGAATGAGCTTCACTAAGGAAGAAGTGTTTGAACTTAACCGACTCAGTGAACTCAAGAATGCTTTGATAGAAAGACTGTGGTTTTGACAAATCCCATGGTTTGAAAAACCAGCCTTTCGGGAAAATCTTTGTAATAGCCTGAAATGGATCAGAATGATAAAACCCATCTTCCATAGATAAAACATTTTGATAATAGGTTTTATTAATCCAATCCGAAGATTTTTGTGAAAGCTTTGATTGGGAAACAACTATTTGTGAAGAAAAGCTTTCACAAGAAATAGTTTCTTTAGAAGAAGAAGGTTTTGAAATCTCTTTAGAAACAGATTTTTCTTTCTCAGGAACTTGAGAAAGAGCTTTATTTTGGGAAATGTTTTGTAAAACCATCATAAGTTCAGGGGATTTTGTAATGGAGTTCATCCATTCTTTTACCTGTTCTTGAGAGGCAATGGCTTTAAACTGTGCTTCTTGATCTTCGATAATGTCAATTCAAGATTTAATAGGCATGGCAGAAGAAAGCAATTTGTCTTTAGAACAGGTAGTTTGGGATTCTTTAGAGGTTGTTTCTGGTGCAGAGTCTTTAAAAATAGCTTTACCTTTGTCTTTCTTTCTAGGCGGCATTATCTGTTTTGAAGGAATTCTCTAGTTAGAAAATTAGGGATAGAATTTATATCTCCTTTAATAAATTCAATATCAAAATAAAAAATACTTAAAATAGCTTGCCATCGTGCAAAAATCTGTTTTGATGCAATGTTTTGAACATCCTTTTCTATAACATGTTTTGCAGCTTTGCAATCAATTCTAAGTAAGAATTTTTTATTTAATAGATCACTTTGAAATTTTAATATGCATAAAACTATGGATAAAATTTCTTTTTTGATAATAGAATAATTCTTTTGACATTCATTTCAATGTGCAGAGACATATTGTACTATCTGTTCTTTGTTATTATCCACCTGTTAAATTAGAAGACAAGAAAATTTCCTCTTAAATTAGTATTCCGTAATTTAAAAAAATTTCTATAGCTCAAGTCATTTTCCATTTTTGTTAGTTTTGGAGTCTAGCGGCTGGTCGAGGAAGTGTTTAACGTTTTAGTCCAAATTATTAGTTGGAAAATGCATATTATTAATTCATTTACTTTATACACCATATATGTAATAGCCCGTCAAAGAAGTGGGGTTTACTGTTGAAAGTTTTATGAATTTGTCTCCACCTCAGGCTTGTTGGGTTGTTAAGTGAAAATAATAAGGCCAATTGGTCTTTCTTTTATTTAGTTATTTATTTCTATCTTTTTCGTGTTGAATCATTTATTTTGTGTAAATGTAAAAATCATAATAAAATTATTAAGTTTTTGTGCTGATTTTGGGAGTTGGTATGCAGGGATTGAATGGAGAAAAAAGAAAGAGAAATGATGATAGAGTGGTGGAGAAGCCAAGAGAAGTGATTCATGTGAGAAAAAAAAAGGCAGAGTAATGGCCAATCTATATGTGGGAATCTCTAAATTGGAAGCCTAGATGCTATCTAATTTTTCTTAATTGTCAAATGTTTCTACTAATTTTTATTATATTTTTATTATAATACTTTTCACAGGATGTTCTGAAAAGCACTTGTCATATATCTTTAATTCTTGTGATAAATTATATTTCTGGAGACAATTTGCAATGAGGGAGACATAATTGAAAGAAATATGCATCTTAAAATTTAGCAAAGCCCCCTACCATGCTAAAGCATATGGCTACTTTCTAGAACTGCCAATGTCCTGTTTAAATTTAATTATATTTATTTATTACTTAATATAGTGCACCAATTGCTTATGTACTACTAAAGAAACTGGTGTCGTGCAGGCCTAATTTAAAAGCTGGATTACAATATAGTATATTTATTTATTTATAATGCTTGAAAGAATTTCCTCATTGACTTTAATCTTGGCTATTACTTTAGCTTACTTTATATACTGTATTTATTTATTTAAAAGAGGGATTGACAAAATAGTGGATGAAACTATAACATTCATCTTTGTTTGATTAGCTTTAAGCTAAAGTTGTAAAATATGGAAAGAATCCCTAAAAACATGCGGATGATAGATATATATTAATTTGATATAGAGAGTTAATAAATATGGATTGTCTTTATATACAGTTTTGAATTAGCCTTTTTTTTAAAAGATTGCACAGTTTCTTATAAATTTTTCTCTAATTTATAGGAGGACTATCAGTTGCTGATCAATTAGAAGACATTCCAGTGATTTAGGATTGATCAGGATTAATTGTGAGTGGAATGTTTGCAAATTAATACATACGTTATTATTAATTTATAAGTTTTTCATATAAGAACAAAATACTGAGTTTACATGTATTATATTTATTTCTTGCATAAATTTGAATAAAATATTTGCTAGAGTAGTTCTATGAAATTGTGATACTCGTCAAACTGAATTCATGATTAATAATTTAGTCTTGGCATGCCATAGATGACCAAATCCATTGAATTAGATAAACAGACCCGGCTTAGAATATTAAAATAAGCTTAAATTACCACTACATTGACAATGTGAAAGTGTTCGATGTAATTAGCGTTTGGTCGCTAGCCTATTAAACTGGAAGAGTAATAATGCAGTTTCTAATATTTTATTTCAATATTGGCTGTAGATGCATATAATCCATTTTAGTTTTTAGAAATATAATTGTTGAGTCCAATATATTTTGTGTTGACTATTCATGGCCTCTAGTAGTTTTTATAGCTATGGTTAATATTGTTAAATATAAGTGTACTGGAAAAATTATTTCACTTTATAAGAATCCATTGATTTATAGGACTCGTTGATTACAGGAGCTCTAAGTGATTTTTCCAGAGTTATGAATTTATTATTGGAACTATAATTATAATAATTAGTATTTTGGTATACTAATTGATTTTATGTACTTGCAGATGAGGAAAAAATGAAGCCGCGGATTGATATTGAGTGACCTTGCGCTTTTTTTTTGTTGGATAATGTTTATTGAAACTAATTTAATAATTTGTTGTCAAAAACTTAGTTTGGTACTTATTATATTTTTTTCTCTAAACAGTGTAATTGAATTATGTTAATTTAAGTGATGAGTTTGGGATATTTATTATGTGAATTGTTTTGCGAGATTTGGTATACATAATAGGTTTTGAGTTTTTTTAATTGTAAAACAAATAAGAAAATATAATTAAAACAAAAATATACTATTAACCAAAACTAGCATAACAACACTAAATCCTGACATTGAGTACTGTAGTCACATAAATCATTGACATGTAAATTGTATAATTAAATACTAATACTATAGTGTTACTGTTTTGGTGATACTATAGTGACACGAATTATTGACATGTAAAATAGTATTATCAAATACTAATACTATAGTGTCATTATTTTTTTGATACTATAATGACACGAATTATTGACACCACAATCACTGACACTAAAAATTAGTGTCAGTGCGTTCTGGCTTGAGCATTATTGACACAATTAACAAGTATCAGTAAAAGTGATGACTGACACTAAGTTGGTGTCAGTAAAACTCATTTTTGTAGTAGTGCTAATGCATTATACAATAAAGGAGACGCACGCACAAGAAGCCAAAGAAATCCACTTTGGTCGCATATGATGTTTTATGTACTCTTGAAGTTTTAGTCTTCGTGTCTTGTCTTCATATAGTATATTTCAATAGACATTCTTTGGTGATTTCTCTCTTTAGGATGAAGACATTGTTTGCTGTGTTGAAGGGATTTCAACGAAGTAACAAACTTTATTGAAGACGAGTGGTGATTTAACTCCACTTGTTCTATCATGTGTAAAAGACATAATCAATACATATCTTGTTATTGTTATATTAATCTTTGTTAGTTTATTGCTATTATTTTGAGTTGTTAATTTAGTGGATGTGTTTTATGGTTATTGTAAGTTGTAGATAGTTATCTATGCGTATATATATTATGATTATGTAACTTAAAATAACAAGTGGAGTTATTTGTGATTGAGATATCCTTTATCAGGAGGGTTGTTCTCCCGAAATAATCTATTTTCTCTCAGTAAACTCTCTTTCTATCTTTATCTGTTAAATGTTATAACATACATAATATTTGGTATTAAAGCCCAGTTTCAATGGCTGACGCTACTAGACAAATGATTTCAAAGCATGTGTCATTGAAAACATTGAGAAGCAAGATGCCATTATGCATGAAATTCTTGGTAGGCTTCAAAAGTTTGATGGTATGATAAATATAATTAATTGAGTATCCAGTATATTCGAATCACCACCAGTAATAACAAAAGTCCCACCAAAGGAAATTAAGATATATATAATTAATTGAGTATCCAGTATACTCAAATCACCACCAGTAATAACAAATGTCCCACCAAAGGAAATTAAGTGCAGTTGGCAGTAACAACCTCTCCCTAACTCCTTACCATCTCTTAAGTTGCACTTTCCAAAATTTGATGAGGAAAATCCAAATGGTTGGATTAATAGGGTAGAAAAATATCTCGAATGTCAAAATATCATAGGAAAGCATCAAGTGCAACTAGCTTTATAGTAGCCCTACGATGGTACCACTAGTTGAAGAAAACAAAATGTCCAGTCACGTGGGTTGAGTTTTTACGAGCTCTTCTTAATAGATTTAGACTAACTAAATTTGATGATGCTTCCGAAGCTCTATCCTAATGAAGCAGAAACTACGTACTACACATGTTTACCAAGAAGAGATTGGGAGATTGTCCCAAATGGTGGAGGATACCAAAAAAACGTCTAGTCAGCAGTTTTGTTGGTGGACTCAAAGATGATATCCGCTTGGAGTTAAAAATATAGAAACCTCGATCGTTGGCAACAGCTATTGGGCTTGCATGGCTTACTGAGGAAAGGTGCAACATGAGTAACCCACCCTCTCAAATTTCCTCTTTTGTTAGGACCTCATCCAATTATTCAAACTCTACCAACTTTTAAATGTTTATCGAAAATGTTAGGGAGCAAGAGTAACAAGAGAACGACAAGAGAAATGGTATTTTTTGCTGCCGTTTTGCTTCTCGTTCCTCTCGCTACCTAAAATATTAAAATAATAAAAGAATGAATAAAGAAAGAGTGGTTTATCACTGAGGGAAATCTTATCAACTTATTTCCAGCCCTGGCTTTCCTTTCTCCCTCACGCTCCTCTCTCACGCAAATATCACCATCTTCTCAACTGGTCGATATCCTCTCTCCCTCACGCTTCTCTCTCCCTCACGCTCCTCTCTCCCTCACGGCTTCCGGCAAAAATATTTCGGATTGCAGAACAAATTAAATTACATACCTTTTTTTTTTTCATTTAAACGGCCACATGTAATAAGCTAAGTTGTAGTTTCAGTCTCAGATTTGGATTTATCAAGGTGGTATCCAGAAGTGCCATCCTCAGGTTTTGATTTGGAAACCCGACCATTATTAGTTGGTTTTGTTTTTCGTTTTGGGACTGTAAGCATAGCCTTCAGGATTTAATTTTCCAGTTTCATGATTGGAATTGTAAACTATAAACACTTGCAGAGGCAAGGATTAGCAATGACAAGAGAATCAACGAAGCAATATTGAAAAGGAAGCAGGTGGTGATATATAGCCATTAATTACAAGAGAAGTAGATAATTAAATAGATATGCATGTCAGAAGCTGCCACCATATGGATGATCCCCAATGTATAAGTAACTCGGCAGCGCTTACGATTGATTTTCAGGTGGGTGTAAAATGGGCGAACTTGAATTATTAAGCTCTCATAAGGAAGGCTTTCATAGTTATGTGTGGCGACGTGACATCCAAAAATTTTAGACTTTGTTGTTGCTCATCAATAATTACAGACGAAGCAGATCATCCAACTCTAATATCCTTTTGCTCATCAGTAACCCTAGGTTGATTCATTAAGACTTCATTTAATTTTCAATTGATTTTCGTATTTAAAAAATGAGCCGATACATCCTGTCATCACTTCTATTTGTGTTAAATGTTTCATTTTGATGGCCGTGAGCAGTTCGTGAAAGGTTGGCTGGACAGGGAGGAGGCCGTGTCCGGTTGCTGGCTGGAGAGGGAGGAGGCTGTGAACAGTTGCTCTGGCTGGAGAGGGAGGCCGTGAACAGTTGAGAAGATAGTGATTTGCGTGAGAGAGGAAAGTGAAGAGTGAAGCTTGCATGAGAAAGAGAGAGGAAAATGAAAGCTGAGGAAAGTGAAAGCCTGCTAGGTTTCACGCGCCATTTCTTTATTTAATTTTTTTTTTATTTTTTTAATATTTTAACGAATGAGAGAAATAAGAGAAGAAACGGCAGCAACTACTGCCGTTTCTCTCGTCATTCTCTCGTCCCTCTCGATATCTAACAGCACTCAATGTTTATTTCCAAGTGGAGTAAAAGAACTTTTACGGATCGTGGCCTTGCTATTATTATGATGCAAAATATGTTCCAGGCCATAAATGTTAAAGTCCCTACTTTTCCATTATTGAGGGTCCACTCATAGTAGTTGAAGCCGTTGGAGAAGCAGAAACTCGTGATTAGTGATACCTAAAATTAAACCTCAAGGATTGCTTTAAGAATAGGGAAATGTCATGCGAAAAAGAGCCAACATTTGCTTTAAGAATAGGGAAATGTCATGCGAAAAAGAGCCAACATATCAATATATATCTTGTTATAGTTACATGAATCTTTCTTCATGTTAATTTATTGTAGTTATTTGAGTTGCAATTAATTTAGTGGTAATGTGTTTTATGGTTATTGTAAGCTGTAAGCAGTTATCTACTTATATATATATATATAACACAAGTGGAGTTATTTCCAATTGAGAAGTCTTTTATCTATAGAATGGTTCTCTTGAAATAACCTTTCTTCTCCTTGGAAACTATTTTTTATCTATAAAAATTCGAACACACAAGATAAACTAAACAAGATCAACTAAATTGGAACAACTAATTAGGCAACAATTGTTTGGAAAGTATGAAATTGTGTAAGATTGGATACATTATAAATTTTTATTACTTATTAATGAATTACTTAACATTTGGTCATGGCCCTATGAAAATAATATTGTTGATTGAACCATGTAAAACAGTAAAAGTGTGCTTTATATTTTGCTATTAATGTTATTTACATATAAATTATTTAGTTTAATTAATTTTGGGTAATATTCGACCTGACCTCTATAAAAACATGTGTAAATTCTTAACACTTAGTATATACAAACTATCTTTGGTAAAATGGCTGTTAAAAAAAAATCATAACAAATATGGTGGAAACCTTGATCTTTTCTTTATTATTATTTCTTTTTTTGGGGTACAGGGATAGAGAATTACTTTAGTTTCTTGTGAAGAACTCGTCGAGAATGACAATAATATCTTTAAGCAGTATTGGGTTTCATAGAGAATGATTACTTCTTTACTATTCTCAATCATCTCCCTCACATGTGATAATACATAATGAAAACCAATTCTTTTATCGGAGAGGAGCACCTGAAAACTGTATGTCTCTTTTTATGGATAAAAATCTTTTGTATGTTTTAATTTCTTTTCCTTTTTATATACATCAATAATGGTTTGAGTTTGCCTAGAATTAATCTGACAAAGGGACTTTGTATAAACCCATGGACTTCTTAGCTTAAATTTCAATGTCCAAGTCTAGTCATCCCATGACAAACAAAAATTGCTAAGTCAAATCCCAAGCCATCCGACTAAAAGCCTAAAGTTCCATGCTCATTTAATTCAAGCTACTTTTAATTTATATTAGTTTTGGTCGTAGACGAATAATAACTACTAATTAACTCTCTAATTAATGCTTACAATTAAACCCAGGCACATGATTAATATCGTGCATCTTTAATTACAAATTACCACCACGTCACTTATTGCTCTAATGACCATTTTTAATATATTGATATTTCTAAACAAACTTACTAGATTTAGTCAAATATTTAAATTATCAAGTATCACTAATAGTTTAGGTAAACATCAATTGTATATATATATATCTTCATCTCATAAGTATATGACCTACGATCCCTGAGCACAAAACTCTAAGCCTTCAAGGTTTTAACTATTTATATGGATCTAATTTCATGATATCTCAAAAGACATAATACTTGAATGTAAGTTCATTACTCACTCACTACAAGAAATCTAGCAATAGATGACAACCACTTTATGACAGAAATAATTTTATCATATAAGAATGATGGATTTGTAATAGAATTAAGGACTATCAAACGATTAATGATGTACTTGTGATAGAATCATTGTATATCAATAATTTATGATACGTGTATGATAGAAATTTACTCAGTCACACACATTATGATGGAAATTTTATGTTGACCGTGTTTGGCTAAAATTAAAAGTATTATTTTAATTTTTGAAAAAGTTAAACGTAGCGTTTAACCTATGAAATGATTTGTGAAAAAAACAAATGAAAAACAAAATGATGCGTTTAAGCAAAATGTGAGCCAAAAAAAACCTAAGTCCTAAACACTACACACTGAAGTCATCACCAATCTCACTCTCTCACGCAAAGGCCATTGAAACCCAAGGTGCAGTCATCGTCACCCTCACTCCACAATCTACTCTGAAACCCTAGCCATAGTCACCGTTACACGCTCAATCAATCAGCCAACATTCACCATACTCATCTTCACTCTCACTCAGGCAAAGAGCAATCAAACCCTTGGCATATTATCGTCATTGTTACTCTCACAATCAACGCTTAAAGCCTAGCCAAACTCATCGTGTCATTGTCAATTGATAACCATACTAGCACCACTCAAACCCTAGCCGGCCAATTGTTTGCGACATTTAAATTTTCCATACACAATCGGGCACTATTAGCATTGAGCTAACAACAACACCCAAATAACAGACCCATTAATTAAATTCGAACCGGCCACCATGACCATGAATGGCGATGGCGTGACGCGACGTGAACCGTCAACACCCTGACATCGTCACGCACTAGAGGATTACAGCCGTAAATCTTCAATTTCAGGTTTTGTTCTTCTTCTTCACCTAATTGTTGTTGAGTGTTAGAAAATGCATATTTATAAAGGAGAAAATCGTCATTTTACATTTCAAGTCTTACTAACAACCCTTACTTTTATGTGTTTAAACTTCTTGTAATTTAATTGTGTGTGTTTTATTTTAATTAAGTATTTTATGTATTTTAGGGGCATCATAATCATTTCATAATAAACAAGAGATCAAACGGAAAAACAGACATCACTTTTGAACTCAGAACGGTCGAAAACCTTAGGAGGAGCATAAAAAGAAAAATGGCACTGTTCACATATACGGTACTATTCACATGTACAGTACTGTCTACGTTACTGTTCACGACACTGTTCACATAGACGGATCGATGATGTGGCATTGACCGATGATATGGCATTGACTAATGAGATGTCAAGATTCTGTTGGACTAAAATTCATATGCACTGTTGATCGATGACGTGGCAGCATATCAGTGGACTAAAAATCTCACGTACGGTACATGCAACACACAGGATTATTTTCAACCAAACCGCGTCACTGTTCGCCCGAGTCAAACCGTGTTACTATTCATCCACGTGGTCAAACCGCGTACTATTCACGCTTACTGTTGACTGATAACGTGGCGCAATCTTGAGCGTCCAAACTGTTTTTAATCCGATGGCCATGATTTACTCGATGTATCTATAAAAAGGGGGCCTTCCCCCCCTCATTTGATATCTCTGAATCCAGTTTTAGGATCCATTTTCTATAATTCTTTCTCTATCTTGTATTTTCTATGTATTTTTAATAAATTCTCATTTTACCCTTAGTTCAATTATGAGTAGCTAATTTTCTTTCAAGCTTGGGTTGAAGAAGTCTCAACATGTGTCATGGGCTTTATTTGGTAAATTTATTTTCTCTCCCCCTCTAGTTTTTGTGGATGTTTTGACTTCTCGTTGACAGATAATAATAATCTTGTCTAGTACCGCCCTGGTTTCACCAGCTCCCTAGTATAAGGTTATTATTATTTGGCACGATAAGCCCTTAGCACCATATTTATTAGAACGTAGTTCATGAGGTGTGGATTCCCCCCTCATGATTTAATTGGTATTAATAAAGAATATTTAGCCCATGAGGCATGTTGATACAGATCCAGATACCCAAGTACGTCAATTTAATAGATTTACACTTTAATTTCTTCTCGCCATTTCAATTCCAATTTTTAGGATAATTTGAATCACTTCCACCACAAATCCAACCACCTCATACAAAATTAATTCTATATATAATTAAAATCCACCTCCTCGTGGGATCGACACTTGTCACTATTGATCTATACTACAATAGATTCATGCACTTGCGAGTTCAATAAAATTTGCACAACAAGTTTTTGGCGCCGTTGCCGGGGAGGTAAGTAATTTTAATTCATAGAATTAATTTTTTGTGAATAATTTCATTTAATTGTTTTCTTGTATTTTTTATTATTAAAAAAAAAGAAAAAGAAAAAAAAAAGTGAACCTACATTTAGAGGTTAGTATTTCTTTTTTTTTTCTCTTCTTTAAAATTTTGTAATTTAATTTTCAAGTTATTTTTTTATTTCTTCTTTGTGATATTTGTTTATCTTACTAATTTTTTTAGTTAATTTATTTCACATATTTTTTTGTGTATTTTTATAGTAAGGTTGTAATAGCGCCATAAGGTTAGTATCGTAATTTCTCCCTCTTCTTTATTTCTATTTGTTTTGTTCCCATCTTTATTTTTATTTTATTTGTTTTGCAATCATGGTCGAATGTCATTATTACCTAATCTTGAACCTATAGACTTCGAACTTGAGAAAACACTTCACACACACAAAAAAGTTAAAAATAAAATGGATTTACAAACACCACATGAGAGGCCATTTAAGGACTACTTCAGTCCTTTAGCCAATTTGAGCACATCATGCATAAGATACCCAAATGTAGCTGCTAGGAGTTTTGAACTAAAACCTAGTGTGCTAAATTGTCTCCCAACATTCTATGGCTTAGAAAATGAGGACCCATATAATCATCTGAATGATTTTCATGCTATTTGCCAAACCTTTAAATACGAGAATTTTTCAAACGATGATGTTAAACTCATATTATTCCCATTTTCTTTAAAGGATAGAGGTCGTTCATGGTTAAATACTTTGCCTGCTAATAGCATTGCATCATGGGAACAAATGGTAACGAAATTTTTAAATAAATATTTCCTAGTGCATAAAACCAATGCTATTAGCAGGGAAATTTTAGAGTTTACCCAGAGAGAGGACGAGCAGTTTTTCGAAACATTGGAGCGATTCAATGGGCTACTCTTGAAGTGTCCACATCATGGGTACGAGAAATGGCACCAATGTCAATACTTTTTGGAGGGATTATTGCCGAATGTGCAAGAATGGCTAATGGCAACAAGTAGAAGAGAGCTAATGTTAAAAACTGCATTAGAGATTTGAGAATTCTTCCAGCGACAAGTGGATAATTCTCAACAATGGAGTCGATCACTCAGGAATACTAGAAGAATTAAGAGAGTAATTGAGGTTCACATTGGTGAGTCAACTTCAGGAATTAAAGAAGTTAAGGAGATGGTTGAAGGTCTCGCTCGACAAATAGCATCGTTGTCGACTGCTAAATCAGCAGAGCCACATGAACATGACTCAGATTAAGCTAATGCCATAGGTGTAATGAGAAAACCATCGAATTACAACCCATACTCCAACACATATAACCCTGGATGGAGAGACCACCCCAATTTTTCATGGTCTCAAGGATTCCAACAGAATGGACCAGTAGCTCCAGCTCCACCAATGCAACTAATTCCTCAAAATCCTCAAGCCTCTCAGCCACCATTCAGACCATACAATCAGAACCAGAACCACTCTCAACCCAGACCATGGGAGGATTCATTCCAGAATCTCAGGAATGTTACTCACTCCACGATTGAGCAACAGAACCGCACTATTGATGGACTACGAAATGAATTGAGAGCGGGCTTCAACTCACAAGCCCAATCAGTTTCAAGTCTCGAGAAGATGGTGGGACAACTTGCTTCTTCAGTTCAGACCTTGGCAATGACTGTTGAGAAAGGTAAATTTCCAAGTCAACCAGTGTCTAACCCTAAAGGAGTGCATGAAGTAAGTACCAGTTCACCACAGCAGCATGGAGAGATCAAAGCTGTCATGACCTTGCGAAAAGAAAAAGAAGTCGATAACAAAGTGGAGATGCCGGTGACAAAATAAATTCAAATTGTACCTGTGAGTGTTGATGACTCATCACCGGAGGAGAAAGAAGAAACCAACCCACGAGAATATGTTCCCAAAGCTCCATTTCCTCAAAGGTTAGCTAAAGGAAAGAAGGAAAAATCCACAGGTGAGATTCTCGAAATCTTCAAACAGGTAAGTGTTAACATCCATTTACTTGATGCTATAAAGCAAGTTCCATCGTATGTCAAGTTTCTTAAAGACTTGTGTACTAAAAAGAGAAACATGCATGTTCAAAAGAAGACATTTTTAACAGAAAACATTAGTTCTATACTCCAACATAAAATTCCTTTAAAATGCAAAGACCCAGGCTCCCCCACTATCTCATGTAGCATAGGGAACCACACAATTGAGAATGCTTTGTTGGATTTAGGAGCTAGTGTAAATCTGTTGCCTTATACAGTTTTCGTGAAACTTGGACTTGGAGAATTACACCCAACTCCAGTGGTGTTACAACTTGCAGATCGGTCCACGAAAATACCTCATAGTATTGTGGAGGACGTGCTTATCCAGGTAGACAAGTTTTATTTTCCTATTGATTTCATTGTAATTTACACTCAACCGATACAGGATTCAAGGAAGCACATCCCCATTATTCTAGGCCGACCTTTTTTGGCAACTGCAGAGGCTCACATTCAATGCAGGATTAGAAATATGTAGTTGTCCTTTGGCAACATGACTGTGGAGCTGAACATCTTCAACATTGCCAAACAACAATACAGATGATGGAATTGTTGATGTGGATTTAATTGAAGCATTAGTTGATGACACTTTTGTTTCAAAACTTAGTGATAATCCTTTACGAATATGTTTAACTCACTTTGGTTTGGATTTTGATATTGACAGATTGGTCGATGAGGTCAACGTCCTACTTGACTCAGCACCATCCATGGACACTAATAAATGGAAGTCAAGAGTTGAACAACTAGCACCATCAGAGAAGAAACTCATCACATCATCAGAATCACCACCGAAACTTAAGCTCAAACCATTGCCCAACACTCTAGAATATACATTTTTGGGGGAAAAAAGTACTCTACAGGTAATCACCTCATCATCCCTAAATAACGAACAAAAAGGTAAGTTGTTGGATGTTTTAAAAGAGAACAAAAGAGTATTAAGATAGACCATAGCAGACATAAAAGGTATAAATCCAGTAGACTGCATGCATTACATTCACCTTGATGAAAATGCTAAATCTATTAGGGAAATGCAACGTTGGTTAAATCCTAATCTGAAAGAAGTTATTAGAACAGAAGTCCTTAAGCTATTAGACACATGTATCATTTACCCCATTTCTGATAGTTCATGGGTCAGTCCTGTGCAAGTTGTCCCCAAAAAGTCAGAAGTCACTGTAGTTATGAATGTCGATAATGAATTGATACCCACTAGAGTGACTACAGAATGGGGTGTATGCATTGATTATAGAAAGTTGAATTCTGTCACACGTAAAGACCATTTTCCTTTACCATTTATCGATCAAATGCTTGATAAATTAGCAGGTCATAAATTTTATTGCTTTCTAGATGGCTACTCAGGGTATAATCAATTCGCATAGCACCAAAATATCAAGAGAAGACCACTTTCACTTGCCCTTTTGACACTTTTTCATATAGGAGGATGCCATTTGGATTATGTAATGTACCTGCTACATTTCAACGATGCATGTTAAGCATTTTTTCTGATATGGTTGAACGATTCCTTGAGGTCTTTATGGATGATTTTTCTGTCTTTGGTGACTCATTTGATCAATGTTTACATCATTTAACACTAGTTCTGCAGTGATGTATCGAGAAGAACTTGGTCTTAAATTAGGAGAAGTGTCATTTTATGGTAGAACAAGGTATTATTCTCGGTCACATCATTTCGAGCAAAGGTATTGAGGTTGACAAAGCCAAGGTGGATCTCAGTTCTAATCTTCCTCCACCCAAAACAGTCAGAGAAGTAAGATCTTTCCTTGGGCATGCTGGTTTTTATAGACGTTTCATTAAACATTTTAGCAAAGTTTCTAGACCCTTATGCAATTTACTTGCTAAGGATGTACCTTTTATCTTTAATGATTCATATCTTGTGGCTTTTGAAAAATTAAAACAATTGTTGACATCATAACCCATCATTCAGCCCTCAAACTGGAGCTTATCGTTTGAGCTAATGTATAATGCATCTGATTATGAAATAGGAGCAATATTAGGACAAAGAGTTGATCAGATTCCCCATGTTATTTACTATGCTAGTATGACATTGAATGATGCACAGTTGAACTATTCAACTACTGAAAAAGAAATGCTAGCAGTAGTATTTGCATTGAAAAAATTTCGATCTTATCTCATTGGTTGTAAAATAATTGTGTTCACAAATCATGCTGCTCTTAAATATCTTCTCACAAAGAAAAATGCAAAAGCTAGACTAATTCGTTGAGTGTTACTTTTGCAGGAATTTGACTTGGAATTCAAAGATAAGAAAGGCACAGAAAATGTTGTGGCAGACCATCTCTCTCGTCTCTATTTTAACACAATTACAGAGCCATTAACATTGAATGAGTCATTTCCAGATGAACAATTAATGAGTGTGGAAGTATTACCTTGGTATGCTGATATCGTTAATTATCTTATTACAAGTCAACTTCCAGAGCATTGGGCCAAGCAAGACAAGGCTAAATTCTTTACAGAAATAAAGAATTTCTTTTGGGATGACCCGTATTTGTTCAAGTATTGTGCAGATCAAATTGTCAGACGATATGTCCCAGAAAGTGAAATTCACAATATCCTTTCATTCTGCCATGAACAAGCTTGTGGAGGCCATTTCAGTGCTAAGAAAACAGCTACAAAAGTTTTACAATGTGGTTTCTATTGGCCAACTATATTTCGAGACGCTTACACTTTCTGTTCTTCATGTGATAGGTGTCAATGAATAGGGAACATTACACGAAGAAACATAATGCCACTAAATCTAATTTTAGTGGTTGAGATTTTTTACATATGGGGTATCGACTTCATGGGACCCTTTCCCCATTCTTTTGGCCATCAATTCATATTTGTTCATGTTGACTATGTATTGAAATGGGTAGAAGCAACTCCATGTAGAACCAATGATCACAAGGTGGTGATAGGATTTTTGAAAAGTAATATTGTTTCACGCTTTGGATTCCCTCGAGCGATAATCAGCGATGATGGTGCCCACTTTTGTAACAAAACATTCAAAGCTCTTTTGACAAAGTATTCAATTACTCACAAAGTGGCAACCGCATATCATCCGTAAACTAGTGGCCAAGTGGAGATCTCCAATCGAGAAATAAAGCACATATTAGAAAAGTCGATGAGGCCAGACAGAAAAGATTGGTCATTAAGACTTGATGATGCATTATGGAAATATAGAACGGCTTTCAAGACCCCGATTGAGATGTCACCCTATAGGCTAGTGTATGGAAAAGCTTGCCACCTACCTGTAGAACTCGAGCATTGTGCATATTGGGCCATCAAGAAATTCAACTTTGACATGCAGCAAGCCAGCTCAGAAAGAAGATTACAGCTGGCAGAACTTGACGAAATTCACAATGATGCATACGAAAATGCCAAGATTTACAAGCAACGAATGAAAGTTTTTCACGACAAGCAAATAATAAGAAAATCATTCACTCCAGGTCAGAAAGTGTTTTTATTCAACTCTCGCTTGCACCTATTCCTAGATAAGTTACGCTCTCGATGGTCTAGTCCCTTTATTGTACATACTGTTTTTCCACATGAGGCAATTGAAATTAAGAACCCAAAGAATGGTGTCACATTTAAACTTAATGGTCAAAGATTAAAGTCATATCTAGAGTACCAACCACATGGAGAAGACACCGAAATAAATTTGAGTGACCCGTCAGATTTGAATTGATTTTTTTTCTTTCTTTTTATTATTCTTTTGCTAATTGAAATTATTTTTGCATAAGTGTGTTTGTTTTACCATTAAGTTTTCTCTTATCATTGTTAATCATGAGTACCATACTTAGATCCTTCCTCCTGAACATTCTTAAACCACTTCAACGTGTCAAAACGTATCTCAAAAGACAGATTCAATTTTGTAAAACACATCGCATTTGGGCTCTGCAACCACCAGAGTTAGTAGCCTATGTTGAGGGTTTAGAAAACCAACTCAGAGATATTGAGAAAAGTGTTTACGACATCCAGTTGGAGCTTGAGGTAAATTCAATAAGAGGACGATTTTAATTTTCTTTGTGTGTTTTAATTTGTTTTTCTATTTGTGTGCTTTAGTTTGCTACCCCGGTAAAGTGGCGGATAACGGTACTCCGTGACAATCAAGTCAGTTACTTCAGTTTTCCCATAATAACTGATATTCTGAGGCGAAGGTATAGACAGAACTGAGATTCTAGCGAAGCTTCACATGCGATTCCCTTTACTTTCTCAGAATGCCCTCCTTACGATCTATAAAGCTCGATTCGAACGCATGCGATTGCTTATGAGGAATAACATAACTGCTGACATCCGTTGGTTAATCGAGGGGAAAGTACGATTGGTAGGTGAGTTACCTCCAAAATTTATTACATACATGCCTGGTTGTGGGAAAGGAAATTATGCAAGAAAACGGCGAGCTCGAAGAATTTCTATTGCTTGTCATAAATGTGCCAGAATGAGTTGCGATAAAAACCCATGTTCTTTAGGAATGGTGTCTGATAACAGGGAAGATAAGATTTAATTCATTAGGGATGGCTTGAATAAGGAGTCATTGGATGATATCCTTCTGTCTCTTGAAACGCATCCCAATATATATGTACAAGGAGCGATTCTCCAGTTATGGCCATTATTCCAGAAAGAGTATGCACGCTATAGTCTCGGGAATCTGAATATAAATAACCCTGTTTGCCAGTTTATAAGAAAACTGGATGTGAAGCCTATCCTCGACCCATAAAGGGCGTTCAAGCCGTTTCTGGACATAAAACCAGAGGAAGATGTGAGTCACAGTCGCAACTACCTGTAAATATCCTTTTACTTTACTGCTTTTTTATTTCATTTCACCGTTGTTTTATTGTTTGCATTATTGTCTTTAATAATTTTATTACTGTTTGTTTTTTTCTTTTTTACTGTTTTCTTTTTTCTTTTTTACTGTTTTCTTTTTTACTATCGAGCCATGTGCTTTACGCGTTATTTGACACTGACATGCCACCTCATACGCAGCTGTGATCCACTATCACCAAGATTCTTAAATATGACTTTTTATTAAGCACTCACAAATTATTTTTGAAAAATATTCCAATGGTAGCTACTCCCAATAGACAATTCAAGAATATTTGTGTGCTTTCTGGATTTACCTATGGCAAACATAAAGAGTTCGTTGATGCAGCCATAGATCTTGGCCGAAGCATAGCAGAGAGAAGCTTACACTTGGTGTATGGAGGAGGTAACCGAGGGTTATCAAAATTGGCCTCAGAAGCTGCTTTTGTCAGAGGAAGCCAAGTGTTAGGCATCATCCCAAGAGTCCTAAAACCTTTGGGCAGTTTGTCTGACTCACCGACTGGAGAAGAGTTAGTCGTCTCTGGTATGCAAGAATGAATAACTGAAATGCTTAATCATGTTGATGCTTTTATTTTCTTTTCAGGAGATCTTGCAACACTAGAGGCTTATCACACTAGCATATTGGGCCCATCTGCACATTCACCAGAAACCCATCGGTTTGTTAAATGTCAATAATTTTTATGATGGCTTTATCGCATTTCTTAACCATGCAATAAAAAATTATTTCGTTCCTTCCCATGCGAAAAAGCTTTTTATTTGTGCTCACACTGCTAATGAGCTACTTGATATGTTACAAGCTTATAAACCGGAGCCAGACCCCTGGAGCTTTGTGTTTGAGCATCCAAATGTGACGGTAACAGTAGCCGCAGTAAGAAGTACAAATTAGATTTAACTCTCCGCCTGTAAATATTTTTTTCTGTGTTGCACCACCCAAGTGATATCTTCTAAACTCTACTTCTTTCCTTTAAAATATTGAGGACAATGTTTCGTTCTAGTTGGGGGGAGGGAATAGTTGACAATTGTGGAATCTTGATTAAGTTTTTACTAATTTTTTATTGTAGAAACTAACCGTTACTAACTTTTAGTTGAAGATGGCTAAATATAGAGTGTAGTGACTCTAGAAACACATCTTCATCGTTTAAAAAAATTAAAAATAAAAAAAAATCAGACATTTTCTTTTTCTTTATTATGTGTTGATGTTCATTTTTCTTCTTCTTTTTAATTTCTCCTTTATAAATATACATTTTTTAATATTTTTTTAGTCGAAGATGACTAAATATGGAGTGTAATGCCTTTAGAAACACATCTTCTTAAGTTAAAAAAAAAATTCGTTTTTTATCATTTTCTAATTAGTTTTTCTGCATCATTTTCATATTTCCGCATGCATATTTTCCTTTCATGTTTAAAATAGGTTGGGGTAGGATGTTGTTAAAAAAAAATTGTGTGATTTGTTTTAACATTGGATGACATGATTAATTTCAAATTTTAGTATTTGTATTATCTTTGGTTTTAAGTGATGTTACACTATGTTTGCTACTCTATATGTTGATATCGGAGATAAATATGAGTTGCTTGATGGAATGAACATGTCGTAATATGTACCAAGTGAGTTTTTGAGCCTATCATTTTTCTTGGAGAGTAACCCTTTTGCCCATTCTTTATACAGCTTAGCAGTTTATTATTGTATACACGATCTTTAGATTTCTTTTGAGTTAGCCCTAAAAAAAATTGTAAATTAAAAAAAAAATGTGTGTTGCTACATTTGGAGGCCCATCTAACTAGTAGATATGGAAGATTATTTAGAACCCTAAAAGATGATGGAAAGGTCATCTTTGATCTGTTTGAGCCTTTCTAGCCATCCCTTTTATGAAATATCCATAGTTAACCCTTTTGAGCCTTTAAAAAAACCTTTTCTTTGTCAACTTATCATCTTGACCCACTCCGATTTGGAGTATTACCCAAATCTTACATGATCCATCACCTATTTATATTTGAAAAAAAATGTAAATAAACATTTTGTACAGTGAAGTTATGTCTAGTTCAAAAAAAAAATTGCTGCTTCTTAAAAAAAAGGAGAAAATCGTTGTGCAAATTTTAAAATAAAAATAACAATAATAGGTGAAATCCATCTTGCAACTTCCAAAAAAAAAATTCTCTGTATTTTTCTCAAACATACATTTTGTTTTCCTTATTTCCCTTCTTTGTTAGCCATATCCCTAGCCTACGTTACGTCCTAATAAAAGTCCTTCTTGATTTTAGGGAACTATAGTTTGAAGTAAAAGCTAGTTATATGGGCTAAAAAGATGTAGTGATGCATGAAAAAATAAATAAATAAATTGAGTTGACTAGCATTTTTATTTGACTGGAGATCGTATTATTTCTAAGCTGAGGGTATATTTCTTTCATTTTGGTGAGAGCATGTGAGATCACTTCTTTATTATTTTCTCTCAATTACCATTCATTGGAGTGACTATTTTTATTGGGTTTAACTTCTTTGTGAGAGTGTCATTATTTCCAGTGAGATTTTGGGGTTTGACATGTCATTCTTGAAAGTAGCTATGACAATCTACTAGGCTGATTCATGTGGATGGTTGATGTGGGTGTGATATTCCTTTAGACTGGAAATAATGCTTATACTTTTATTTGATTGATATCATTAATCTGATTGAATAAATACGAGTGTTTCTTAAAAAAAAAATCATTTTGGATTTGAATTTTTTTTTCGCTTTATTTGCTAGGGACTAGCAATAAGCTGGTTGGAGGGTGTGTTGAGTGTTAGAAAATGCATATTTATAAAAGAGAAAATCGTCATTTTACATTTCAAGTCTTACTAACAATCCTTACTTTTATATGTTTAAGCTTCTTGTAATTTAATTATGTATGTTTTATTTTAATTAAGTATTTTATGTATTTTAGGGGCATCATAGTCATTTCATAATAAACAAGAGATCAAACGGTAAAACGGACATCACTTTTGAACTCAGGACGGTCGAAAACCTTAGGAGGAGCATAAAAAGAAAAATGGAATTGTTCACATGTATGGTACTATTCACATGTACGGTACTGTATACGTTACTGTTCACATAGACGGATCAATGATGTGGCATTGACCGATGATGTGGCATTGACTGATGAGGTGTCAAGATCCTATTGGACTAAAATTCTTATACATTGTTGATCGATGACGTGGCAGCATATCATTAGACCAAAAATCTCACGTACGGTACATGTAATACACAGGATTATTTTCAACCAAACCGCGTCACTGTTCACCTGAGTCAAACCGTGTTACTGTTCATTCGCGTGGTCAAACCGCGTACTATTCACGCGTATTGTTACTGATGACGTGGCGCAATCCTGAGCGTCCAAACTGTTTTTAATCTGATGGCCATGATTTACTCGATGTATCTATAAAAAGGAGGCCTTCCCCCCCTAATTTGATATCTCTTAATCCAGTTTTAGGATCCATTTTCTATAATTCCTTCTCTATCTTGTATTTTCTATGTATTTTAATAAATTCTCATTTTACCCTTAGTTCAATTATGAGTAGCTAATTTTCTTTCAAGCTTGGGTTGAAAAAGTCTCAACATGTGTCATGGGCTTTATTTGGTAAATTTATTTTCTCTCCCCCTCTAGTTTTTGTGGATGTTTTGACTTCTCATTGACAGATAATAATAATCTTGTCTAGTACCGCCCTGATTTCACCGGCTCCCTAGTATAAGGTTATTATTATTTGGCACGATAAGCCCTTAGCACCATATTTATTAGAACGTGGTTCATGAGGTGTGGATTCCCCCCTCATGATTTAATTGGTATTAATAAGGAATATTTAGCCCATGATGCATGTTGATACGGATTTAGATACCCAAGTACGTCAATTTAATAGATTTATACTTTAATTTCTTCTCGCCATTTCAATTCCAATTTTTAGGATAATTTGAATCACTTCCACCACAAATCCACCCACCTCATATAAAATTAATTCTATATATAATTAAAATCCACCTCCTCGTGGGATCGACACTCGTCACCATTGATCTATACTACAATAGATTCGTGCGCTTGCGAGTTCAATAAAATTTGCACAATAATTGTGTTTAAGGCCCCAAGTGATTGAGTGTAATTTTGTATTTTAGAGAGTTTGCGAGCGAGTGACTGAGTGAATGAAAAAATGAGATGATGAGTTTGGTTAAGAAGTTGTATTAGATGATAGAGATAGAGAGAGTGAAGGTTTTTTTTCATTCGCAATATAAAGTTAATGCAGCTGAAGATGGGCAAAGAAAATTGAGACTATATAAGGCTACTGATGAGGTTGCTCCGTGTTTGTGTTTGTGATTTTGCTACTGAGAAGGCAAGGGGTAAAGTGGTTGCCACCCATGCTTTCTCATTTTGCATAAATGTGGAAACTTGTGAACCTAGAAAAGGAAAATACAAAATAATAGTAGTAATCTGGACTTTTTTTCCTTTTAATTTGACGAGCAAATTTTTCATTTGGACAAGCTTGTTATTGTCATAACTATGAGAGAGAGAAAAAGATTAAAATGGGCTGTCTGGTTTTGTTTTCGACGGTTATAATTACATTCCATTACCTCACAAATCAACTTTTTCATTTTAATTCCTTTTCTTGTTCGTAATGTTATCTATTTTTTCTTGCTTCATATTGTATTTCAATGACGTAAAGTTACATATTGATAAAAGTTATCTTTATTTGTATCTTATGAACGTGTTCCTTGGGGAAAGGTAATTTTTTTTTTTACAAAAAAAAATGATGTAGGGAAACTATGTTTTCCATTATGTTATAATAAAGTAATAATAGCATATGCATGTGGGGCAATCAAATTTGTCACACATGGCCCCAAATACGTGTATATAAATTATTTAAGTAATGCAATGTGTCATTATCAATTGTTAATATGCTTTTTTAGATTTTTATTTCAGTCTTAGATATATTTATTGTTGTTTCTTTCAAATTAACGCTTTATAACTAAGTTGGAGAGCCCTTTAAGCTTTTCGCAATGCACGCAATCAAAACCAAGGTATTTTAATTTTTTAATATGCATTTACAGGCAATAAACTGAGTAAATTAAATACATTTTGACATGCTTATTAAAATAACCAAACTTTCTTTATTGATTATTTTTTTCTATTGTTTTGGATATTTAAGTTTGGCTTGTATGGATGTTCTTTTATTGTACTGTTGATTGCTTTTTCAATATGCAAATATCCGTTAATATGTGAGGCCAACATGTTTTGATCTTTTCTTATTTTTCGTTCTACATGTGTGTAAGTCAATGTTATTTTGTTATTTTTTTTGTGAAATAAGTAATTTGAAAAGGCAATATTCTTATTTCATGTTTGCCCTCTTTTATGTGCCAGGATCAAAACTCGTTGAAACTAAAATGGATAAGTCTTGGATTGATTGTAGTAGAATGTTACCTGAGTATGAAAAAGGAGTCGTTGAATTTGTGAATTTTGCTATTAAAAATGTCGAAGATGCTAGCGTCATTAGATGTTTGTGTCATAAATGTAGGAATTTGGCATTTCGCACACCCACAATTATAACCGAACATCTTTATTGGCACGGTTTTGTAAAGCCTTATAAAATTTGGAAGTGGCATGGGGAAGATGGTTGTGTGACGCCATTTTCTAATGTAGATATTTCATTTCACTCAATGGACTTCAATTATGACAATACGATGGATATGGTCAATGATGCTTATAATGATTGTGAGGAGATCCTAAGACATTTAGAAAACTATTAGAAGAGGCTGAGAAACATGTGTATCCAGGCTGTACAAAATTCACCAAGTTATGCACTTTGGTGAAGTTGTTCAATATAAAGGGTAAATTTGGGTAGTCTGACAGCAGTTTTACAGCACTGTTGAGTTTTTTAAAGAATTATTGCCTGAAAAAAATGAAATTCTAGCGTCTATGTATAAAGCCAAAAAAACAATGTCTACTTTAGGCTTAGAATATGTGAAAATACATGCTTGGCTAAATGATTGCATACTCTACAGAAAAGAGTATAAAGGGCTTTTTAAATGCCCTACTTGTGGGTTGTCTAGATGGGAAAAAAAAAAAGATGGTAGTGTTGACAAGTATATGATAGGTATTCTAGCAAAGGTTTTATGGTAATTTCCTCTCATGCCTAGATTTAGGCGTATGTTTCATTCATCGCAAACTGCAACTGAGAGAGTAGTTGATGGTAAGCTCCAACATCCTGCTGACTCACCATCATGGAAGTTAGTTGATAAGAAATGGCCTACCTTTGCATCCGATCCTAAAAATCTATGTCTTTTGCTATCGACTGATGGAATCAACCCACATAGCTCTCTTAGTAGCACATACAATTGTTGGCCCTTTATTCTTATAATATACAATCTTCTACCATGCTTGTGTATGAAACGAAAGTTTATGATGTTGTCCTTACTGATTTCTGGTCCTCAACAACCGGGCAATGACATTGATGTGTACTTGGCTCTGTTGATTGAAGACTTGCAAACTTTATAGGATATTGGGGTGGAGGCTTATGATGCTAGTAGAAAGGAATTCTTTAACTTCAGGGTTGTTTTGCTATGGACCATAAATGACTTTCCAACATACATGAATTTAGAGGGTTGCACTGTTAAAAGATATAATGCACGTCCATATTGTGGTTTAGATACCCCTAAATGCAGACTGAAACATAGTGGGAAAATTCATGTTTAAGCCATCGTCGTTGGCTTCCTAGTAACCATGAATTCGGAAACCATAAGAAATCCTTTAATAATAAAATTGAGAGGGATCCACCTCCAAAACCATTGAATGGTAAGGAGTTTTTTCAACTGGTTGAGTCTATTGAAAATAAATGGGGGAAGAGTAAAAGTAAAAAGTGCAAAAGTTTTGACAACAGTGATGGTATGTGGTGGAAGAAAAAATTCATATTCTACAATTTAGATTATTGGAAGTACTTGGTGCGTAATCAATTAAATGTAATGCACATTGAAAAAAATATTTGTGAGAGCACATATGGAACACTGTTGAACATTCCGGGTAAGACCAAAGATGGCCTTAAGTCAAGGATAGATCTTATGGCATCAGAAATTAGGGTTGAATTAGCAATAAACATTAAAAATGACAAGCGAACATTTCTACCTCCAGCTTGTTATACTTTAACTAGAGAGGAAAAAGTCAGATTCTGCAAAGCTCTGAAAAGTATCAAGGATCCAAATAAGTATTCTTCAAACATAAAAAATCTTCTGTCAATGAAGGACTTTAAACTTCAAGGCCTTAAATCTCATTATTGTCATGTTCTCATGCCCTTCAGTGTATCTTACTAAAGCATGTTAAAGATGCTATCACCAGGCTGTGTTTCTTCTTTAATTCCTTGTGCACAATTGTACTTGATGTAACAATATTAGATAAATTATAGATGGACCTTATTGTGACTTTGTGTTTAATAGAAAAATGTTTCCCCCCATCTTTTTTTTATATTATGGTTCATCTTACTATACATTTGGTGAACAAAGTTAGACTATGTGACCTAGTTTATCTTCGATGGATGTATCCGTTTGAGAGATACATGAAAATTCTTAAAAGTTATGTTCGAAATCGTAATCGTCCTGAAGGCTGCATAGCAGAGAGTTATGTTGCAGAAGAAGCATTACAATTTTGTGCAGAATATATGTCAAATATGTGTACTGTTGGTCTGCCACGTGGACATATGCAAAACTTGTCAATCGAGAAGCCCTTATATGCTAGAAAACAGGTGCAAGTTAATCCAAATTTGTTAGATCAAGAACATTTGTATGTCTTATACAATACATAAGAAGTTGAACCATACATTAGGTAAAATATTCATCTTCCTAACTAATAAATTTTAATATTTATTCAATTGAATTATATTTTTTTAATATAATAATCTGGAATTTTTATACTTTAGTGAGCACATGTAATGGCTTAGAACTAGTTATCCACGTCAAAATGACAAATGGTTGCAAGATGAACATAATCACACTTTTGCTGATTGCTGTCAGATAAAGTGCATGCTCACTTATCATTACATTTCACTAGTCATAACCTATCCATTTCTTCTTATTAAACAAACAGGAAGTTTTACATATGTTTCTTGCTTGGTAGATGTATACAGAGACAGAAAATGGTGTTGCTATATCAGATACCTTACGTTGGATATCCCAAGGGCCACTTTCTTTTGTGGTTAAACACTCAGGATACGACATTAATGGTTTCCACTTTGTGACACGGGATCGATACTCTACTCGTGTTACTCAAAACAGTAGAGTGACTCTAGTTGCAGAAGCTATGCATGTTACTAGTCCAAAAGATAAAAATCTTATAACATGTGGCATGACATTTTATGAAGTTGTAGATGAAATATGGGTTATTGATTAACATTTATTAAAAATTCTTCTGCTGAAGTGTGTTGGGTTCGAAATAATGGTGGTGTGAAGAAGGATGAACATGGATTCATCTTAGTGGACCTAAAACGGTTAGGGTATAAAGCAAATCCATTTATATTAGCTTCTCAAGCCAAACAAGTTTTTTATGTACCTAACCAAGTTGAAAAATGGTGGTCAGTAGTGTGTCATATACCTACTAGAGGCGATCCCAATCTTATAAATGAAAATGATGGGCAAAATACAACTGAACACCCTCCGTTCACCACTGAATTACCAACTAATGAGTTATTAGAATCTACCGATAGTGAAAATGTAATCTATGTGACATGACTCAAAAGTGTATCACTCCCAAGTATAAGAGTGTCTAGTTATAATATAACTCGGTGAGTCCGGAGTCTAACCATAAGAAATTTTAAAATCTAGTTGTCAATTTGTTAAACAAAGAAAATTAATTGTAGGGAAAATAAATTATTTGAAATCAATTTAAAAATATGTTAAGGTTACGGGATCCACTTTCAGTATTCAAACTATAATTTTAATACTCACTCATTTATATTTTGCCTCACTTTTACTAGTTAATTATTATATCATTTAATTCTATGTGTGTGGATAAATGTGGAATAAAGTATCTAATGTGCCACACTATATTAATATGTCGACATTATATCAAAATACCATATAGATCCAAGAAATTTATAAATTAACATGACATAAAAATAACTCAAAAAGAGTAAAATAAACTTAAAAACTCATTTGAGAAAATAATAAATTTAATATTTTGAAACATTGAGCTTCACCATTCACCTCAACTCAATAAAATTAGCCACTCATATTTAAAGAAAACACAACACTCTTTTTATTTGATAAACTTTTGAAATATGTTACAAAAAAAATGATACAGATGGAAATAAGAAAAAAAAAGAAACAAAGAAATAAAGAAATACTTCAACTACACCCTTGGCTATCACTCTCTCTCAGAACTCGGCTCCCTCGCTTCTCGCCTCCTCTTCAGCTCATTTGCCTCCTTTTTATAGGCAACAAATGCTTTAACTTAATTTATTTTATTATTTATTTATTATTATTATTATTTATATTATCATCTTTTTGAAATGTGTGATGGTCAAGTGGCCATGATGGCCACTTGACCATCACGAACAACCAAATTGCTTATTTTTTGTTCTTTTGTTCTTTTTTTTATTCATTTTCATTTTTTTTATTTTTTAGTTATTTACATCTCTTCAATAATGCTTCCAAATTGCTCCAGCAGTCCTTCTTTGTTCCCGCTTTCAATTCAATTTATTCCTGAAAAATATTTATAAGATAAAAATTAACATATTGCGAATTAATTTAACACAAAAAACTTATTTAGGGAGCATTCATATAATTTATAAGTTATGTGCACATTAATCAACACTTTAAGTGAAAAACTAATAATTTTATCCTTATTACACGTACACTTTTTAGTGTTAATCACTATGCAGGAAATTTTAAGGAGGGAATTTGGATTAACGGCTGATATACCCTTTTACAGAGTTGATAGTAAGTATTTATGCATGAAATTCTAATTATTGTTTATTATTTGATTGTAACTAAGCTTTGAAAATTACGATTGTCCAAATCGTCGCTTTTGGATGTGTTAATTTCGCTAACCTGTTCCAGGGTGTTGTGGCTTGTTTCTTTTATGTTATTTATTAGCTTTTTAAGCTGTTATTTTTTGTTTATTTAGGGCTAATTGTTATTCATGTATTTCAGGTGCACTTAAATAGATAAAGGAAAGGGTATTGTTAAGAATAATGTGCTTGATGATAGCACTAATGGTATGGATGATGATTACGATGATCTGTTTGATGATGGTCCCAATCTTGATGTTCCTCTAAATGCTATGGGCTTTGACTTTGAAGAAAGTAAAGGACATTGTAGGTGCTGCTGATGCAATGGCTGGTATGAAAGGTGCTGCAGACGCTGTTGAATGTGCTGATATGGATGCTCCAAAGAGTAATAATGCGACCAGGGGTGTGAATATGGGTGTTAGGCAGAACAAAAAACTGAAAACAAGGAAAAGGAGGATTGTCATACAATATAATGTACTGGGCATTCCTGCTGGTGATGAAGCCACTGAGCTAGCTTTCTATCTTAGAGTCTTAACTCGTACTTCAGTTTCGATTTTATTTTCTAATTTTCATAAAGTTCCAGTGGAGACGAAGGAGCATTTATGGGAATCCAATCAGGTAAATTTCCAAATTCTTTAATCCATTGATCTTCAATCAATTGTTCTGGTCTTGGTAATTATTGTAACATCATCTATGGTATTAGGACTGCTTCATCGTTCATCCTAAGAATAAGAAGCAGTTGCTACAATCAATTGGGAATGCATTTCGAAACTTCAAGTACATGTTAGCAAGAAAGTACATTATGTCATTCGTACGAGGCCGGAAGAGAGTATACAGACCTCCAATTGATTATCCCCAAATCAAGAAACCTATTTAGATAAAGTTTGTCAATTAGCGTTTATCAGATGCCTTTCAAGTTAGTATCTTTGACTTGGGCTATATGCTTGACTTAGGTTTTCTTACTTGTTAATATTTGTTGGACATATACAAATAAACACCTTGGTATGTTGAAATTATTCAGAAAGCCAACTATGATAATAAGGAGAAAATAGCCTCCAACAAGTTGAATCATCGACTCAATCGAAGAGGATATGTTGGATTGATGCAAGATATGGTAAGTATATGGCTATCAGTTTATATTAAGTTGATTTGTTTAAAATATTAATTATTGAGTGGACTTAAATAATACGATTTGTTTATCTACTAGTACTCAGAAACTGGTCTTTCAAAAGACTTAGTGGACAGGAGTGAACTTTGGAAGAGAGCCCGAAGAATGAAAAATAAGGGTTACGACCCTGAAACTGAGAAGATTGTAATGAAAATGGTGAGGAGCTTCAATAAAGTTAAATATTCTTTAATTAGTTTAGCTTTAATAGATTACAATTGTATGCTAGTTCTAATTTATTTCTGATGATGATAGGAAAAGCTCAAAAAGGAGGCTGAGAAAGGGTCTTTGAAGTCAAATGAAAGAAATGACATACTTGCACAATCATTGAGAAAGCTTCGTTGAACTGGCCATATGCAAGGTCTTGGTAAATTTGTAACACCTACCAAGTACTTTCACACAGTTCATGGGCATACTAAACATGCGGCAGAGATTGGCCTGCATGCCTGGAAGAAAGCAAATGAAAGTCAGCTGGAGGAAATCACCAAACAATTGAAGAAGACACTTCGCCACTCAGATGTGGGAAGTTGCACTTTCCCACCTGTTCCTAGCCATGGTGTTACTGATTGCTTGGAAGAAAAGGATAATAACAAGGTGGATGTAGTTTAACAGAAAGTTAGTTACTTATTTTTTCTTACTTATTTTTTCCATCCTTAGAGTATTAGGATTGCTAGTAGGTTTATTGAGTATAGATTTTTGCCTTTGTAATTTTCAAGAGCCTCCTAACTCAGAAAACTCAGCTGGCCAAGAGAGGAAATCCTCACCTAAAAAGGGGGTAGAAAAGTAAGAGGAAACTTATGAAAAGGATAAAAGTACACCTAAGAAGAAAAGACGGGCAACAAGAAACATTATTGTCATGCCAAGAAAAAGTCCAAGACTTAACACCAACTTGCCAATGGGTGATGCAAATGAGGAAGAAAAACCAAAGCTTGGTAGTTCTAGAAAGTCATTATTTTAGGAGAAGGTGCAATTAGCTAATGGTCTATGGCAAGTTCCACTTGATAGCCAAAGAAAAAATGCTGAAAATTTGAACAAAAACAAAAGGGAGAAAAGTGCAGTGCAGCATGTGCTAAGAAACATTAGGCACGCGGCAGCAATACACAAAGACAGTCATCCAATACTGCAACTCTTTGGCTGATTATGTGACATGTACTTGCCTCCATCTAGTTGGATTCCATATTAGATTGATGACGATGTATTTCAGCTAGAAGGTATTGTAGCCCATGTTGGGAATATGGAGTGTGATGCGGTGCTGACAATGCAAGTGATAGGAGTTAATGTTATTGAAGTATATATTGCGTAAACGATTTTTGTTTTTCTTTCCACTTTAATTAATTTTTATGATGTTGCAATACTTGTCTAATGACAAGTTTTGATTTTTTGCATCCATTGTTTCAAGTTGCTATATGACTCAATTATCCCAAACAAAAAAAGGGCAAGACCATTTGGATTCACATGTCCAGGCTTTGTGTCACCCCATCCTGGACAAATACCAGACATTTCCCATCCCAACAGAGCCAAAGGTGTGTGCAAGTGCTTGAAAAAAGCTCGCAAAGGACAATTCTTGTTCATGCCATACAATCCCAGGTCTGGAAATTTCAAACTGTAATCAAGTGTTCTAATAATTATTTATTCATTTTATCTTGTCTTTCATAATTGTTGCTTTGTTTTCTTTTTTTTTTTTTTTTCTATTTTAGCTTCCATTGGGTTTTGATTGTGATTGATGTGGCAAAAAAAGAAGTGTTTTATTTAGATCCTAAAGGGTACGATGCTCCTAAACCTGATTTAGAACAGCTGATTAAATCGTATGTATTCCTTTTCATCTCATAATCCTAATATTCTTGCTTTCCTTAATATATTTTCGATACTTTAACCAATGTACTTTATTCATAAGGCGCTATGACATTGTTCTCAGCTGAGGATTGTAAAGAAAGATGGAATTATGGCTCTAAGATGAGATTTGTGAAGGTAAACTAATTATCTTAACTAAAATTTTGCGTATCTACCACTTTAAGCCTAAAATATAATATATTTATAATTATTTTTTTGGTTTATAACTGTAAATAGACCCTTCAGCAACCAGGAAGCGTGGAATGTGGCTATTATGTCTTGAGGTTTATGAAGGACAATATAGCAGACCTTAGTTTGCTAATGAATGATGTGAGCCAGTGATGAATAAAATCATAGGATTGGTTTATACCATACCACTGCATTATTATGGAAATTTGATAATTTTCATTTTATGGTTTTCAATTTCATGGGAAGGCCGTATACACTCAGGCTAAGATAGATGAAGTTCGTTTGAAGTGGGCTAACCATTGTTCTGAAATCATTAACGCAGCAAAAAATGGTTAGTATGAATTTACAACTATGCACAAACATTTTTATTACTTATATATTATAATTTGTTAAAAGCTATAGACAAAGTGGCAATAACAGCGACCTAGCTAGCTACCTAGGTTTCTTGAACTATGCTTAATCTTCTATTTGAACAACAAACAACTGCAGGCAAAGTTTTTATCTTGATAACAACAACATTATTTAGAGATGAGATTGGCAATAATAGAGAAACTTGGTAGGTCTATATCAATCTATCCATGGTCTTACTAATGAATTTAAATAATGAGGTTAATTTTAATGCAAAAATTTTAAATAACAATAAAGTTAATAACAAAAAACAACAAAATACAAAAGCCATGGTGGTGAACGGAATAACACATGCCACTTAGTTAATTTAATCAGTTCTTATAATTGTGAGAGAAGAAATTGAATTGAATTGAATTATTCCTTTGGTTGATTGATATATCATGTGAACATGTGCTCTGTATTGTGTGTCTGGCAGTAAATTTGTATACTTTTTATTCAAACCATAGTTTGCTCTTTATTTTCATACTTGGAGGTTAATTGCCATGTTTTATTTCAGCAAGGAATTAAGTTGCATCTAAAACCTGCAGTTTTAGTTTAATAGCTAAATCTTTATAATGATATGTTGGCTATTATCATTGGTGCTGCACATGCAAATTGAGTTTAAATTTGTAATGATTCTGTTGTATCTAAAACCTAATGGTTTTATTGTAGTAGTTAATTAATTCTTTATAACAATAATGCTAGCTATATTCAGTTGAAAGAAGCTGCTGGACTTAAGAGTTTGGCTGGGTATTTGTCAAAAATGACAGTTCATGTACTGGAAGTTTATTGAAATTATGGGTTAAGTTTAGCACTACAGCCACTTGATGCCTTCTTAGCTTGTAAAACTTGATACATTTGTTCTTAGTTGCTTGATTTTGTCTGGTGAATTGATATTGTTTGATATAACTATTGGATAAAATTGTTTTTCGATGGCATTATTAATATAAATTGTTTTTGGACTTAATATAATGTATAATTTAATTTTTGGTTCATATGAATTTATGCCTGAATTTCATATATGGGAATGCATAAATTTAAATGAAATAATTCATAATTTCATTCAATATAAATTTAGAATCTGTGACAGAAAACATTAATCATAAAATAAGTCATAAAAAATTAATAACATAAAATATCAATCACAAATTCCGTCACAAACGTAGTATTTTACCCGCCAAAATTATCCAGATGATAATTCACACGCGAAAATCAATTTTCCTGCCAAAATTTCAAAATTAAAAAAAAAATCACATTTCCCACCAAAAAATTAAATAATTTATTCTTTTTTTTCCATGGCTGGCATATGACATTCAAACGCTATCATAAGTTGATGACATACTTTTTTTCTATCATAAAAAAGTGACAGGTACATAGATGATAGATAATTTCACTGTCATCCACCTCCTTTTATAATAGTTTTTTTCTGTCATTTATTGCCAGTTTTCTTGTATTGACTCAATATTAAGGTTCATTAAGCTATTAAAGCTTTTTTGAATTATGATTAATAATATTAAACTAAATCATGATTTACAATAATCTTGCTCAGTATATATATCACATATATACTAATTAATCTACTCGAAGTCTTTTTCATTGATTAAGATAATACCAATCACTATAGAAGTAGAGAAGCTATAGCCTTATACGTATAATGAAGTGTCCATTTCATTAATAATTGTTAATGATCTTTTATTTATAAAGAATTTGTGATTTATATCTTCTTGAATTGATACCTATTCCCAATATAAATAAATCACATACTTTGTAAACAAAGGTTAAGATTACACGTTCAAAATAATTAATGAATAGATAAGTTTTATTAAATTCAAAAGATGTTATTTTTTTATCACACATGCGTTAGGACACCAAAATACCGATGAGTTTAATACCTTTAATGAATTTAAATGTATTGACACTAATTAGAATTTTGGAGCTAAGTGGATCAATTGCAAATAAAAAAATCTTTTAGGATGGAAAAAAAATGTGGTTGGAATCCCCTTTTACGAAGGTTGCTTGAGAACTTTTGTTATATTTGCGTAATATTTAAGAAAAGTTAGACATTACATAACAAAAAAGAATTAAAATCACCTCCAAACTCCATGTTAATTTCTGTCCCTTCATTTTTTTTTTTACTTTATAGCAAATTTGAATTTTGCATAATATTTTTTTTAATCTACATATCGCGGAATAAATTTGTTAGGTGTTATGTGATGAAAGTGTTGATCAAAACAACAAGTAAATTGATGGAGTAATAAAGATACTTTAGCGGTGAATTAATAAAAAAAAATAGAAGGAAATTAACTAGAAGAACCGGGTACTTAAAACGGCTGTGGTATTGAAGTTTAAAAATGAAATACGGCAATCACGAACATACCTTCATCAATTGCAACAATAACATTAATTTTTATGTAAATCATACCACTCCAAACCAAACAACTATATTAGGCCAAATAAAATCAGCAACTTAATTAATCATAAGCCACTTAGCAAATAAAATCGCCATGGCCGAGGAACCATTGCGAGGATGGCCACCATACGATCGACGTAAAGAGGAAGGTGAGCAAGGGCAAAAAATGTCACTGGCAACCATGCTGCAGCGTATATAGGATATGCTGCTGATCTGAACTCATTGGTTAATAGAAAGGAATGCCCTGAACAGAATGAGACCAAAATAGCTACAATTGATGTGATGAGCATCGTTAAACCTAGAGCTGGCAAAACGGGTCATCGGGTCGTGTTCGTGTCGTGTCAACTTCGTGTCGTGTCAAATTTAAGTCGACCCAAACCCGACCCATTTAATAATCGTGTCAAAATATTGAGACCCAAACCCGACACGGAAAAATAATCGGGTTACCCAATAACTCGCTTAATATTTATATATTAAACAAAAGTTACATCAAATATTTATACTTTGTCATATATATGTATGCACATACATACATACATCTATACATACATACATAATTTATCAATATTATAAAATATACATATCTACTAAAATATTACACACACTATTGAGGTTTTAATTATATATATGTAAATAATATTATATATCAATATTATAAAATATACATGTCTATCAATATTTTATATATTTACACTATTAAATCTCTAAATGTATTTAAAATTTTATAAATAAAATATTGTGTCTATATTCATCCTTTTAAAGAATAAAAAAATCATCCTAATATTTGAGTTTTGATGGCAAGAATCTATAAATTATTTTAAAATAGAAAATATAATCGGGTCATTGATCGGGTAAATGGGTCAAGAATTTTAACCCGAACCCGACCCGGAAAAAAATCGTGTTGACCCGGACCCGACCCATTTAATAATCGTGTTAAATTCGACGACCCATACCCATTTATTTGTGTCGTGTTCGTGTCGGGTAATCGGGTCGTGTCAAATTTTGCCAGCTCTAGTTAAACCAAGCAGAAGCTCTCTTGGCAAAGCCATGGCAAAATCATTTTCTTGGTAACGAAAGGTGAGAATTTTAAGAAAAATAACCAGGACTGTGACCGAGGAGGATAGAGTAATAAGTGATGAGATGGCAAATATGTTAAATACGGGCTTATTTTCAAGGGTTGGTTTACCACTCCCTTGGTCGACGCCGCCTGGCACGGCTGCTGAAGTTGCGAATGCTACGGTTGCTATGAATGCGCCAGGACGGAGCATGATTCGGAGGTTTTGGTCAGCCATTCCCTGCCTTCTTGCACAAGGTCACGGTGCGCTTCTGTGAAGACTTCGTCCGGAGTTTTGCCTTTATCGTTGTATCGAGTGGAGAAATTACGTTTCGTGGTCGCCTTGACAAACTGCATGCGTTAGCAGAAAAAATATAGAGTGATTGAGATTTAATTATTTTTACATTATTTTTAATTTTTTTTTATCACTGCAAATATCAATCTCATTCTGTATTTTGTTCAAGAGATAGAGCATTGACAAACTTCTGACAAAAGCAGTGAAAAATTGGGCCGAAATCAATTATCACTGTTTTAGAGAGTAGTCTGTCTCTTTAATATTCTTTATTTATTTATGAACGTGTATGATTGAGATTTAATTACTTGTAAATTCTTTTTTAATCACCATCATTCTTAATTTCTTTTTGCATTTTTACTTAGGAGAACAAAGCTCATATAAGGAGAAAATCTTGCTATGAAGAGAACAGTTTGCCTAGCGCACACACCTGAAACCACGAGATTTCCCAGTGCATCTGTAATGCAGCTCCAAGAGTATGCCAGGGTCGATGGTCTCCATAAGTAGCAGCAAGATGCAATGCACTGTTTCCTTGGTTGTCTACTTGCCAGAAAATGGTTTCTCCCAATTCTTCACGACTGCGCAAGAGATTGTAGACATGGGTTTGCCTGTTCTCAATGGCCAAGAGAAGAACATTTTTCTCGCCCGGATCCAAGTCCCAGATGGCCACTGGAAATGTATCTAAGATTTTTTTTCACCATCTCTTTCACTCCCATCTTTGTTGCGACCAATATCGGTGTCTGCTTTCGCCTTGATCGTCGAGCATTCTTCTTCTTATATGTGTTTGGATCAGGTGGAGTTTCTCGAGCTGTGAAAGCATTTACATCTTGTCCAAATGTTGAAATTCGAGGCTCTCGATCATTAGATACGTACTTGTACACATGAGGATTACGGTCATCAACTAGTTCGTCCAAAACCTGAATAGCCCATGTGTGTGTCTCTTTCTTCTCTCTGACATTCTTGATCCCCCGAATTCCTGCATATATAGCATACCATATGACGTTTAATTCAATAGCTGTAGCATACATCACAAAGAAATCGTTGAATTGAATTATTCCTTTGGTTGATTGATATATCATGTGAACATGTGCTCTGTATTGTGTGTCTGGCAGTAAATTTGTATACTTTTTATTCAAACCATAGTTTGCTCTTTATTTTCATACTTGGAGGTTAATTGCCATGTTTTATTTCAGCAAGGAATTAAGTTGCATCTAAAACCTGCAGTTTTAGTTTAATAGCTAAATCTTTATAATGATATGTTGGCTATTATCATTGGTGCTGCACATGCAAATTGAGTTTAAATTTGTAATGATTCTGTTGTATCTAAAACCTAATGGTTTTATTGTAGTAGTTAATTAATTCTTTATAACAATAATGCTAGCTATATTCAGTTGAAAGAAGCTGCTGGACTTAAGAGTTTGGCTGGGTATTTGTCAAAAATGACAGTTCATGTACTGGAAGTTTATTGAAATTATGGGTTAAGTTTAGCACTACAGCCACTTGATGCCTTCTTAGCTTGTAAAACTTGATACATTTGTTCTTAGTTGCTTGATTTTGTCTGGTGAATTGATATTGTTTGATATAACTATTGGATAAAATTGTTTTTCGATGGCATTATTAATATAAATTGTTTTTGGACTTAATATAATGTATAATTTAATTTTTGGTTCATATGAATTTATGCCTGAATTTCATATATGGGAATGCATAAATTTAAATGAAATAATTCATAATTTCATTCAATATAAATTTAGAATCTGTGACAGAAAACATTAATCATAAAATAAGTCATAAAAAATTAATAACATAAAATATCAATCACAAATTCCGTCACAAACGTAGTATTTTACCCGCCAAAATTATCCAGATGATAATTCACACGCGAAAATCAATTTTCCTGCCAAAATTTCAAAATTAAAAAAAAAATCACATTTCCCACCAAAAAATTAAATAATTTATTCTTTTTTTTCCATGGCTGGCATATGACATTCAAACGCTATCATAAGTTGATGACATACTTTTTTTCTATCATAAAAAAGTGACAGGTACATAGATGATAGATAATTTCACTGTCATCCACCTCCTTTTATAATAGTTTTTTTCTGTCATTTATTGCCAGTTTTCTTGTATTGACTCAATATTAAGGTTCATTAAGCTATTAAAGCTTTTTTGAATTATGATTAATAATATTAAACTAAATCATGATTTACAATAATCTTGCTCAGTATATATATCACATATATACTAATTAATCTACTCGAAGTCTTTTTCATTGATTAAGATAATACCAATCACTATAGAAGTAGAGAAGCTATAGCCTTATACGTATAATGAAGTGTCCATTTCATTAATAATTGTTAATGATCTTTTATTTATAAAGAATTTGTGATTTATATCTTCTTGAATTGATACCTATTCCCAATATAAATAAATCACATACTTTGTAAACAAAGGTTAAGATTACACGTTCAAAATAATTAATGAATAGATAAGTTTTATTAAATTCAAAAGATGTTATTTTTTTATCACACATGCGTTAGGACACCAAAATACCGATGAGTTTAATACCTTTAATGAATTTAAATGTATTGACACTAATTAGAATTTTGGAGCTAAGTGGATCAATTGCAAATAAAAAAATCTTTTAGGATGGAAAAAAAATGTGGTTGGAATCCCCTTTTACGAAGGTTGCTTGAGAACTTTTGTTATATTTGCGTAATATTTAAGAAAAGTTAGACATTACATAACAAAAAAGAATTAAAATCACCTCCAAACTCCATGTTAATTTCTGTCCCTTCATTTTTTTTTTTACTTTATAGCAAATTTGAATTTTGCATAATATTTTTTTTAATCTACATATCGCGGAATAAATTTGTTAGGTGTTATGTGATGAAAGTGTTGATCAAAACAACAAGTAAATTGATGGAGTAATAAAGATACTTTAGCGGTGAATTAATAAAAAAAAATAGAAGGAAATTAACTAGAAGAACCGGGTACTTAAAACGGCTGTGGTATTGAAGTTTAAAAATGAAATACGGCAATCACGAACATACCTTCATCAATTGCAACAATAACATTAATTTTTATGTAAATCATACCACTCCAAACCAAACAACTATATTAGGCCAAATAAAATCAGCAACTTAATTAATCATAAGCCACTTAGCAAATAAAATCGCCATGGCCGAGGAACCATTGCGAGGATGGCCACCATACGATCGACGTAAAGAGGAAGGTGAGCAAGGGCAAAAAATGTCACTGGCAACCATGCTGCAGCGTATATAGGATATGCTGCTGATCTGAACTCATTGGTTAATAGAAAGGAATGCCCTGAAGAGAATGAGACCAAATAGCTACAATTGATGTGATGAGCATCGTTAAACCAAGCAGAAGCTCTCTTGGCAAAGCCATGGCAAAATCATTTTCTTGGTAACGAAAGGTGAGAATTTTAAGAAAAATAACCAGGACTGTGACCGAGGAGGATAGAGTAATAAGTGATGAGATGGCAAATATGTTGAATACGGGCTTATTTTCAAGGGTTGGTTTACCACTCCCTTGGTCGACGCCGCCTGGCACGGCTGCTGAAGTTGCGAATGCTACGGTTGCTATGAATGCCGCCAGGACGGAGCATGATTCGGAGGTTTTGGTCAGCCATTCCCTGCCTTCTTGCACAAGGTCACGGTGCGCTTCTGTGAAGACTTCGTCCGGAGTTTCGTGTATCGAGTGGAGAAATTACGTTTCGTGTTCGCCTTGACAAACTGCATGCGTTAGCAGAAAAAATATAGAGTGATTGAGATTTAATTATTTTTACATTATTTTTAATTTTTTTATCACTGCAAATATCAATCTCATTCTGTATTTTGTTCAAGAGAAAGAGCATTGACAAACTTCTGACAAAAGCAGTGAAAAATTGGGCCGAAATCAATTATCACTGTTTTAGAGAGTAGTCTGTCTCTTTAATATTCTTTATTTATTTATGAACGTGTATGATTGAGATTTAATTACTTGTAAATTCTTTTTTAATCACCATCATTCTTAATTTCTTTTTGCATTTTACTTAGGAGAACAATGCTCATATAAGGAGAAAATCCTGCTATGAAGAGAACAGTTTGCCTAGCGCACACACCTGAAACCGCGAGATTTCCCAGTGCATCTGTAATGCAGCTCCAAGAGTATGCCAGGGTCGATGGTCTCCATACGTAGCAGCAAGATGCAATGCACTGTTTCCTTGGTTGTCTACTTGCCAGAAAATGGTTTCTCCCAATTCTTCACGACTGCGCAAGAGATTGTAGACATGGGTTTGCCTGTTCTCAATGGCCAAGAGAAGAACATTTTTCTCGCCCGGATCCAAGTCCCAGATGGCCACTGGAAATGTATCTTAAGATTTTTTTTCACCATCTCTGTCACTCCCATCTTTGTTGCGACCAATATCGGTGTCTCCTTTCGCCTTGATCGTCGAGCATTCTTCTTCTTATATGTGTTTGGATCAGGTGGAGTTTCTCGAGCTGTGAAAGCATTTACATCTTGTCCAAATGTTGAAATTCGAGGCTCTCGACCATTAGATACGTACTTGTACACATGAGGATTACGGTCATCAACTAGTTCATCCAAAACCTGAATAGCCCATGTGTGTGTCTCTTTCTTCTCTCTGACATTCTTGATCCCCCGAATTCCTGCATATATAGCATACCATATGACGTTTAATTCAATAGCTGTAGTATACATCACAAAGAAATCGTTGGTAGCAATTGTATGAAGAGCAATGATATTCAGATATGAAATTTTGACAGAACGCTCGCAGAAACAAGGTAAAACTGGCACCGGTTGTACCTTGTTTCTGTCAATGCTCTGTCAGTACTCAGACTCTTTGGCATTTTCTTGTAATTCTCACCTTGTACAAGATCAATAATGCCTTTGAGAAAACATTTTACGTAATCGGGCGGAAAATAATTGATCTTCTTTGCGATCTTTCTTTGATTTATCTATTCATAAATAGTCACAAGAACAGCTATAGATCAGGTTCAAACGCGGGGAATTCAAACATAGATTTCGCAGAGTACACATGTGACAATTTATAGAAGCTACCCACTTACCGTCTTTTGAGCTTAAGTAATTAATGCTTCTTACCTTGAGGTGTGCTACTCTTAGGTCAAGGATTTTCTTCATCATCTGCCTCGCCCTCTCCTATTGCCAGGAAAACAAATGAAATGGTTATCAAAATTTCAATTTTTAAATACAAAAATATGTATTGTGTCGAATTAAAGCAGTTGAAGTACTCTTGGTCTGCTTGAAGCAGTTGATGCATTTGTCACGGTTTTGTGGAAACTTGAGGCCATTATTTGATCTGGAATTATTTGAGCAAGCGTCATGATTATGTTTCTCCTCCTTGATCAGCTTGTCGACGGTTACACCTTTGCAGCCAAAATTGATCTATTTTAGAATAACAATAGAAATTGCTGTAACTAAATCTCAACGATACACTGCTATATATGCATGCATGACAGAAGATTATTAAAAGACAAGGATAAAAAATATCAGCTCTAGATTCATATTCCTTGAATATATGCTTACACTTGTAGACGAAACTTTCAAGCCAACCAAGGCCACTACCGCTCTTGAATACATGAGGCTTGCTGGCTAGAATATGAAGAGGAGTTAATCCATTTTCATTAACAGAGTATACAAGATCCGGATAGTAACGTATAATCTGAAACGCCAAACCTGCAAGAACAAAAAGAAGAAGATGAAGAAGAAGAAGAAGAAGATTAAAAAAAATTTAATGCAATGTTAGAAGTCACTGAAGGAAATTAATGTTACATACTGAAGTGTTCTCCAAATATGGCAGCGTGCAGAATGGTGTCCCCATTATTTTTTCTAAAAGTAGCTACCCTGCTGTCATTCTTATTTTTGTCCCCCTTACTCTCTGTATCAAGTAAATGGAGGCAAAGAAACGCGTCTTTCTGGCCTTCAAGAGCCGCCAAGAAAAGAGGAGTCTCACCCTCATGGTTGCGAACAGCGACAAGTCTAGGATCTTTCGAGGCCATACAATGGCACATTACTTTATTGCCGAGAGCTGCAGCAAGATGAAGAGCAGTGTTGCCTTTCTTATTTTGCAATTTTAGGACATCTGATGGATTTTCTCCCATGCTGGTCACTAGCCTCAGCACAATGTCACTTAGTTCAGCGACCACAGCTAAATGCAAAGCTGTGTCTTTTGACGTTGTGATTTTGACCTTTTGAATCTGGGGATAGTCCTCATAGGCCTTCACAACGTCTTGCCATTGGCCTTTCATGGTATTTTGGAACAATTTATCAATCTCCACTCCTAGTTCCATTGGCGAAGGCTCTTCTATATCGATATCCTCCTCCATTTGTGAAGTCTCTTCTATATCCGTAGGTAATAGGCTGTCGATATAAATAACCCATAGACCTTGGAAATGAATCTACTTGCAGCACCACTTCACCCCAATTATCATAAATTCTATATCTGACTTGGGTAATGAATTCTCCTTAAACCATCCGCAGATATTTTTCTTCTATATTTTTTGAAGTAAATTAGACTTGGATTATAATATAAAATTAAGTTTTGCTTTTTTTAGATAGTTTGTTTTTTATGCTTTTAGTTATATTAATTTTGGCTTGTCTTTCCATTTCGGTAGAGGTATAAAGTTTTTTTTTTATAATATCTTTTGTATATAATAACTAAATATTAACTTTAGAATTTTTAATAAATAGAAATATAATATAAATAATGTAATCATCTAGTAGACTAATAGTGTTAAAATATATTAATATTTAAATATGTAAGTATTATATTTATTGAACTAATATATTTATATTTATTGTAGAGATTTAAAATAAATATTTTGGTTAAATACATTTTACAATTAAAAAATATCTCATGTAATAATAAATGTTGAAATTATTATTTTACATAATATTAAAAAATAATTTAAATTTTAATACATTTATCTAAATATGCTTCTATTTATTATAAAATTTATTTTAATATAATAAAAGATGTTTAATAGATTGTAAAATATTAAAATAATTTTAAATATTTAAATTATTTTAAAGTCTATATATTATTACACTAATTTTTAATATAATATTTTAAATTTATCATAAAACATTGAAGCCAACTTTTTTTAGATAAAAGAACCAAATTGTATTATGGTAAAAAAGAAGGTCTTGGTGTCTTTTTATGAAAAATTGTGGGGTTTCACCATTATTTCTCCAAATCTTAGGAGTGTAGATGTCTTTTTTCATTATATACATATACATATACATACATACATACATATATATATATATATATATATAGATAGATAGATAGATAGATAAATAGATAAAAATGTTTCAATCCAAAATTTTAAAAGCTGGAAACGTTGGGGAAAAATGCATAAACCATGTGATTTAAGTGATTCAAGTTGTAAACTTTTTAAAACCTCGCAGTTTTAAAATTTTTCCGGACTTTTCCCGCACTTTAAGATCCGGACTAAAAAACTAATAGATAGATAGATATTTTAACCATGGATTAAAATGCTCTCTTGATTTGAGCTCTCTTATGTTTTTTAATTAACAGTCTTATGTCTTATGTAATATAGTAATAGTATGTGGATAACATTTAATTTTCTTATTTTTTTATTTATTAACTTCCAATCATAAAATTTTGCTCATGAAAAGTTCAAACCAACAAAAAATATTTTTAATTAATTATTTTTAATTAAAAAAATCATTTTTTCATAAGATTGCATTAATGTAGTGCTTTCACCTTAGAAGAATAATAAAGATGGGAAGTGAAAGAAAGCTAAGTAAAAGAAAGAATAAATATTGATATGCTCCAAGTCATACCTTTTCTTTATTCTCTCTACGTACCTTCTTAAAAAACTTCAATTAAAAATATTCCTTCAACCATATACTTTCTTCTCCATGGAGGGAACTTCATTTCTTCTCCCTCTTGCTGCTTGCTTTAATTACTAAAGACAACTATAATCTTTTTCTTTTATTTAGTTTTACTCTCTTTCTTGGATACCATGTAAAATTTGGCAACATTGCAATATCAAAAGAAGAATATTTAAAAGAAAAAATGCCAAAATGAAATTAAAGATGCCTACCATGTACTATTAGTTTCTAACTCACTTTGATTATCGAGTAATCTAAATCATTTGTTGTCTACTTGTTCAGGCATATTGTCTGGGGACAAATTTACAGAATAATATTGAAAACACAGGCTAGTATTGCCAAATTTTGAAGAGAAGTGAAGAATGGGGTATAATGTTGTGATTCTCTAATTATTTTATTTCAATTAATTCCATAATTCAAATTTAATGCAAGATTAATTATATGGACATGTATGGGTTTTTTTTAGAATGAATGTACATGTATCCATTTTACTTGAAAGCATCTTTCCCCAGGAATCATTCACAAACATACAAAATGGTAAAAATTTATATCTACTTGAATTGCATGTTGGGAAATTATGCTCTTTAAAAGCATATGTGTTTATTTAATTGTAATAAACATTTTTTCTGATTAATAAAATTAATGAGGTATTTTATTCAAATATCTTAATTGCATTTATATTTGTATTAAAGTCCATTTAATCATATTATATGTATTTATGTGATCACCATGTGGATTCACAGAAGACATAAATACAAGTTATCTTATGATTAAATAAATTTAGTTCGCAGTTGATAAATAAAGTTGGGCACTTTATTTAGGTATAAACTGTAATAAATTCATTGAATGATTTGTCTTAATCATGTATGAATTTATTGATGTAGTACGACTACATTGAACTGGATCACATATGAGATTTAATTAACTTTATAATAACTGTCAGACTTATTAAAATCTCATAGGCGTTGATTTTACTGTAATCTTAATCTTGAGTTAATTATGATTTCATGATTGTGATTGTTATTCCATTTGAGTTACCAATTGGCACGACACATCCTTATGGTCAAGATTACCCGGGTATCTTGGTGGGAGCAATTATGAGTATTGGAGTTATAGATTAACAATATAGAATTTGTACAACACATCTCTTGATAGGTTTTCGGCACTTGATCATAGAATTCTCTGGCCAGAGTGTGTCAACATATTTAGTATGTTGAAAATGATCATTAGAGAAAACCAGTAAGGATCAAGGAATAAGATGTTATTAAATTGATTGGACAGTTGAGATATCAATTTAATTAACGATGTGGTACAAAGGATTGTGCAGTAAAGAAATCAATGTGGCTTGGGACGAATTATTATTCGAGCATACAATTATGGAAGTCAGTTCCAATCTTTTAGTGGAGTAGATTTAGAATTAAATAATTGGGCTAGTTTAATTACATGCCTAATTATTGTAGCCACTATTGTATGTTCCCAAATGATCCCCGGGTTAGCTCATTTAATTGACTGCACCACTACTGGACTAATAAGCAAGATAACTAGCAATTTGGGTCAAAAGCCTAAATATATCATTTAGTGGGAGGCTCCATTTAATTAGCTTTTGTATAAGGGGCCTTATGTTATTTTACAAGGTGGGTCCCCTATTGGAAAAGTAAATAACGTGAGTTTAGTTTTTGATTATTTTGGAGCCTAGGGTTTTCACTAAAAGGTGATATATAAGGCTTATTTTCTCTTAAGAAAAGATAGAAGCCACTTTATACAAATCTGAGAATAAGATTTTTCTCTCCATTGTTGAGAGAAAAATTTTCTCGTGTTAGTTGCTTTGGTAGTGATAAAGGCGCCCACACGTCAAGTGCAGATCGAACCTGAGTCATAACCTGGAAGATCATTGGGGATAATTCGTGATCTAACTAGCGTGGTGGTGACGGATCGTGATCTAACAGGAGTGGTGGTGGCAGATCGTGATCCAGGAGCCTGAATCACTTCAGCGAAAAAAAAAGCCAACTCGGATTTTCAAGGTACGATTTCTAGATTACGTGTTCTTATATATTATATGAGAACGGTCATTAAAAAGGTTTTATAAAAATTTTAAAAACCTAATTTTTCCCCAACAATTGGTATCAGAGCCATCTCATATTAATATATAAGAATTTCGTATGAAATCATTCTTGAATTTTATGTATTAGAGTGGCACAATTTATTCATATATATATTAATTGTTTAAATATATGAATAAAGCATGTTTTGGTTTGTCTTAATTCATGGTTAGATTTTCCGTTGTATTTTTTCATTTGGATCTGTAACAAGAGGGGTGGTTTTTTATCACCATGTTTTCCTCTTGATTTATTTTATTGTTATAGAATTTTTGTAAGCCAAAATTGGCCTAAGAAATTTGTAAAGTAATCTCGGATTTTCAAGAACGGAACATGGATGCCGGAAATTTCAGAAACGGATGCCGGAAATTTCAGAAACGAAAGCCGGAATTTTTTCACCAGCAACGAACCAGCAGCGCGCGGCCAGCAACGCGCGGCCAGCAGCGCACGGCCAGCAGCGCGCGGCCAGCAGCGCGCGGCCAACAGCGCGCGGCCAGCAAGCGCGCGCTGTGCGCGCAGCTGCCAACAGCGCGTGCTGCTCGCGCAGCCAGCAAGCGCACGCTTGCGTGCAGCAGCCAGCAGAAGGATGCGCGCAGGTTTGGCATGGTTTTCCGGCCAGGCGGCGGCGGGTGGCGTTGGCGTCGGAGATCGGCGGCAACAGTGAACAGTGGCTGGAGGTGTTTTGGAGATGGCGGCTGGGGAAAGAAAAATATGGATTTAGGGTTTCATGGCTTTTATCATGAAGGTCCCTATGGTTCCATAAGTTTTCATTTGGGCAGTCAAGTTTTAATTTTTTGCATTTAAGTTCAAAAACGAATTTGAGCTTAATGAATCCTAGTTTTAGGCCCAATTTCAATTGGGCCTAATGGATTAAAAATGCATAGATAAAATTAAATACATTAAATTTATTTTTGGTCCAAAAGTTTTATTTTAATAAAAAAAAAATTTTATTTCCTTTCAAAAATTAAAATTGGACCAATTATAAATTTAAAAGCCCAATTTCCCCTAGTCCATTAACAAAGACAACTTATGGAAGATGGACATTGACAAGAAGCCCAATGAAGATTAGGCTTAGGGTTAATGTATTTTTCATTATTAGGAAAGCCATGAATTAAGATTATTTAATTGTTTTTTCTATATGTTATGTTTTTGGATGTTCACATGCCATGATAACATGTCATATAGAATAGGAAGTGCCACTCTATGCATAATGATACATGTCATTCATTAAATAATAAATTTCACTATATTGTTTGAAATTTGCATTTGCTTAATAAATATTTGATATCATCTAGATAATATTATAGGAAGCATGCAATTAACAATATGTATGTTTTAAAAGGAAAAATCAATTTTAAAATATTGAGTGGGAGAGGGAAAATTCAAGATAATTTTTTCCACGGGCTCCATTGTTAGTTCAATAATAAAATTATATATATACCTCGACTTTATGATACGGTGATACTCCCTACGGAGGGTATATATATTAGATATTTTATTTGATGAACTTCTTCAAAGATAAAATTGAAATATTTTTCAATCAATTGTTCACCCCAACGGTGACTATTGATATGAGAAATACGTAGATTGAAACAATGGTTATACACTCAACTAAAATTTGTTATTAACCTTCCCAACGAAGCTCTGTTAACAAATTAAGGCCCAAAAGGATAACGATAATTATTTATCATGTCTCTACATGAAAAATAATAATCTAATGCATAATTAGGTCTAGTAAGTGTAGACATGACTTCCCCAACGGATAGCTTGTCAAAGCGGGGTACTAGATTATCGTTGCAATAAATTAAAATGCATTTATGATTTTTTGCATTTTTGTCATTTATTGTGAATTGAGTTTCAAATTATTTATGCATGGATGTTTTATTTTTCAGAAAATGTCTTCCATCAACCCATTATTAATTATCCTTGTTAAAAATGAACTCACTGGTGAAAATTATTTAGATTGGAAACGCAATCTATTTAATATTCTCACTGCTAAGGGAAGCAAATATGTGTTGACCCTGCCTTGCCCTCCTGAATCATCGTTATACGATTATAGAAATCAGAGGGAGCCTTATAAGAAATGGTGCGAAGCTAACAAAATGGCTAAGCGCTATATATTGGCTTCGATTTCTGTGGAGCTGCATAAGAAACATCGGAGCATAGAAACAGCCACTGAAATAATGGCTAGTCTTCATCAGATGTTTGGGCAAAATACCCATTTTGCCAGAGAAGCAGCATTAAAACGTATTACGGATACTAAGATGGAAGAGGGCACAAAAGTTCGTGATCATGTCCTCAATATGATGGACTATTTGAATGAGGTAGAGATTCATGGTGTCCAAATCAATGATAAATCAAAGATTAACATAGTGATTGAATCTTTACCTGACACATTCAAAGAGTTTAAGGTCAGCTATATCTTAAACAATAAAGATATGACCTTAATTGAATTAATGCACGAACTACATGCTATAGAAGAATTTTATCATAGCAGAAAACTTCCTGAAAAAGGATTTTCTTCAAGGCTTAAGTCGAAAGACAAGAATGAGCAAGCAAGAGTGGGGATTGACAAACTGTCCACTAAAAGAAGTGGCAAACCAAAAGGCGAGTGTTACAAATGTGGACAGAAGGGTCACTGGAAGAAAGATTGTCCTAAGATTATTAAAATCAGGTATAGGAAATCTTTAAGCTTCCTAATTAGTTCAGATTTCTATTGATTCTTACAATGAAGAATTCTGAGATAACTAATCTTATTTGTAATTCATTTATTTGGTTTTCAAGAAACCAAGAGATTAAGTGAAGAAAGCTTCAAACAGCAGTTGAGGATATGCTAGTTTATATCAATTGAAAGGCTAGATCAATTTTACAAGACTTAGAGTTTTGATATTTGTCTTTATTTTTCCAAATATTAGAGGAATTTAATTTCGGTGACTTGTTTTAATAAACAGAAGTACACTGTTATTTTTTGATCCTCTGTTTATAAAGACAATTTATATCATATAAGTCTATTGATCTATTCAAAGCAAGATATAATGATAAAGAGTATATGCATCTATCTAAGAAAAGAAATGTTTCTTCAAACCAAAATCACCTCTGATATTTATGCTTAAGTCATATAAACTATAATAAGATTTTAAGAGAATGATTAATGATAGACTTGTTGGCCTATTAAGATTGATCATTGTAACTCTATAAATCTTATTTAGAATAGTAATATGACAAGGATGCTCTTTTTGAGCTAAAAGCATAACATTGTATTTGATGATTTAGCGCATACAAATGTATACGGACTAATCAGTTTACATGTTATAAGAGGTTATGAGTATTCTATCAATCTTGTTGATGAATATTCATTTAATTTATGTTTGTCTAAAATGCGTCATGACTCCATTGCTTTTGAAATTCAAAAGAGTACGTGGATAAGACAGAAGCAATTAGACAAGAACATAAAAGAACTTCCATATGATCGAAACAAAGAATATCTCTATGGAGAATTCTAGCACTATTTGGTTGTCAATGAACACTATGATACAATAGTGTAATTAAATGGAGAAACAAGATTCTTTTGGATAAGACAAGATATATATTAAGTGGTTTATCATTTACCTTTTTGATTCCAGATACTAGTATTTGAAACTACAAAAGTTTATTGAACTTAGTTTCATCTATCTCGGTGTCTACTACTCCGAGAAATTATGAAAAAGTCACAAACATGGTTTGAGACATATTCGTATTTGGAGTTTACTAGTATTTCTACTAGAATCAGAGATAGAGAAGATGGATTCGTGTTCAAAAGCTTGCATGTTTTAGGTATCTTAAAGGAATAAGGGAAAGTCTGAATTATAGTCCTCAAGATAGGAATGTATTTATAGAAATATTCTTTACTTTCTTTGAGGAAGACTATATAATGACTTATAACCTAAGAGTAAGGTAAAACTAGAGCAATAAAAGAGATCAGGTTGTTGCTCAGCTTTCAACACCTATTATAGAATTGGAAGAAGAGCAACAACCAGCTGATCAGCACAGGATTATCCTTGAACAACCATCGCTTTTAGAACCTCGTCGTAGTGGGAGGGTAACTAGGTTACCTGCGAGATACATGCTTTCGGGAGAAACCTATAAGGCCATCTCAGATGAACATGTACAATATCCCACTAGTTACAACGAAGCTCTAATAGATAGAGATGTTGAATTTTGAAAATGGCCATGAATCAAGAAATGGGATCTATGTATTCCAATAAAGTCTGGGAACTTGTAGAGGCACCAAATGGGGTAAAACCTATAGGGTGCAAGTGGATCTACAAGAGAAAGAGAGGAGTAGACGGAAGGGTGGAAAAATTTAAAAGCAAGATTAGTAGCCGAAGGGTTTACTCAGAAAGAAGGAATCGGTTATGAGAAAACCTTTTCTCCAGTTGCTATGCTTAAATCCATCAGGATTCTGCTCTCCATTGCTGCAGTGCTAAATTATGAAATTTGGCACATGGATGTCAAGACTGCCTTTCTTAACGGGCATCTTGAAGAAAACATCTACATGCAGCAACCAGATGGATTTATACAAAAAGGCCAAGAACACATGGTATGTAAGTTGCAGAGATCCATTTATGGATTGAAGCAAGCATCCCGGTCATGGAACATCAGATTTGATCAAGCGATTAAATCGCTTGGATTCATTCAGAACATTGATGAACCATGTGTGTACAAGAAAATTCAGGGAAAATTTATAGCCTTCCTAGTTCTTTGTGTAGACAATATTCTCCTGATTGGAAACGATATAGGAGCATTGACTACAATAAAGATTTGGTTAGCAAAATAATTTGATATTAAAGACCTGGGAGAGGCAAGTTATATTCTTGGTATCAAGTTACTACGAGACCGGAAGAATAAAACTTTAGCCTTGTCTCAAGCGGTTTATATCGACAAGATATTGGCTAGATTTAGCATGGAAAATTCCAAGACTGGTTTATTACCATTCAGACATGGAATTACATTCTCTAAGGATCAATCACCTAAAACATCTGAAGAGATAGAGAGAATGAGACGAGTTCCCTATGCAGAAGCTGTGGGAAGTCTTATGTATGCCATGCTTTGCACTAGGCCAGACATCTGTTTTGCGGTAGGGATGGTTAGTAGATATTAATTTAATCCTGGACCTCAATACTGGATTGCAGTCAAGCATATTATAAAGTATCTGAAAAGAACTAAAAATTATATGCTTGTGTATTCTGGTGATGAACTTATACTAGTGGGTTATACTGATTTTTCGTCAGATAAGGATTTTAGAAAAACAACTTCCGGCTATGTGTTAACATTAGGAAGTGGAGCTATTAGTTGGATGAGTGTGAAACAAATCTTGTATCACAGACTCAATAACTAAGCTAAATATGTGGCTACATCTGAAGCTGCAAAAGAAGCTATATGGCTCCGTAAGTTCCTACGAAATCTTGAGGTGGTACCTGTTGTAACTGCACCCCTGAAACTATTTTGTGATAATGGTGGTGTGGTAGCTCAACCTAAGGAACCAAGGAACCACAAGAAACAAAACATATTGACAGGAAGTATCATCTCATAAGGGAATAGTGTAGAAAGGTTATATGACAGTACCCCAAATGGCATTAGATGCTAAATGGCAGATCTTATTACAATGGCCATAAGTGGAAAACCTTTATAACCTGCACTTAGAGCCCTAGAGCATGAGCAATATGCTAGATATGCTTTGAGAGCTAGTGGGAGATTGTTGGGAAATTATGCTCTTTAAAAGCATATGTGTTTATTTAATTGTAATAAACATTTTTTCTGATTAATAAAATTAATGAGGTATTTTATTCAAATATCTTAATTGCATTTATATTTGTATTAAAGTCCATTTAATCATATTATATGTATTTATGTGATCACCATGTGGATTCACAGAAGACATAAATACAAGTTATCTTATGATTAAATAAATTTAGTTCGCAGTTGATAAATAAAGTTGGGCACTTTATTTAGGTATAAACTGTAATAAATTCATTGAATGATTTGTCTTAATCATGTATGAATTTATTGATGTAGTACGACTACATTGAACTGGATCACATATGAGATTTAATTAACTTTATAATAACTGTCAGACTTATTAAATCTCATAGGCGTTGATTTTACTGTAATCTTAATCTTGAGTTAATTATGATTTCATGATTGTGATTGTTATTCTATTTGAGTTACCAATGGGCACGACACATCCTTGTGGTCAAGATTACCCGGTATCTTGGTGGGAGCAATTATGAGTATTGGAGTTATAGATTAACAATATAGAATTTGTACAACACATCTCTTGATAGGTTTTCGGCACTTGATCATAGAATTCTCTGGCCAGAGTGTGTCAACATATTTAGTATGTTGAAAATGATCATTAGAGAAAATCAGTAAGGATCAAGGAATAAGATGTTATTAAATTGATTGGACAGTTGAGATATCAATTTAATTAACGATGTGGTACAAAGGATTGTGCAGTAAAGAAATCAATGTGGCTTGGGACGAATTATTATTCGAGCATACAATTATGGAAGTCAGTTCCAATCTTTTAGTGGAGTAGATTTGGAATTAAATAATTGGGCTAGTTTAATTACATGTCTAATTATTGTAGCCACTATTGTATGTTCCCAAATGATCCCCGGGTTAGCTCATTTAATTGACTGCACCACTACTGGACTAATAAGCAAGATAACTAGCAATTTGGGTCAAAAGCCTAAATATATCATTTAGTGGGAGGCTCCATTTAATTAGCTTTTGTATAAGGGGCCTTATGTTATTTTACAAGGTGGGTCCCCTATTGGAAAAGTAAATAACGTGAGTTTAGTTTTTGATTATTTTGGAGACTAGGGTTTTCACTAAAAGGTGATATATAAGGCTTATTTTCTCTTAAGAAAAAATAGAAGCCACTTTATACAAATCTGAGAATAAGATTTTTCTCTCCATTGTTGAGAGAAAAATTTTCTCGTGCTAGTTGCTTTGGTAGTGATAAAGGCGCCCACACGTCAAGTGCAGATCGAACCTGAGTCATAACCTGGAAGATCATTGAGGATAGTTCGTGATCTAACTAGCGTGGTGGTGACGGATCGTGATCTAACAGGAGTGGTGGTGGCAGATCGTGATCCAGGAGCCTGAATCACTTCAGCGAAAAAAAAAGCTAACTCAGATTTTCAAGGTACGATTTCTAGATTACGTGTTCTTATATATTATATGAGAACGGTCATTAAAAAGGTTTTATAAAAATTTTAAAAACCTAATTTTTCCCCAACATTGCATACGCAAAATAAAACCGTATAAAATTAGTTAAATTAAATTAATTATCTTGAAATTCACTGTTCATAGTTTGCCTCTTTCACCACAAAAAATATTCTCATTTAATTCACCTAATCTATTCTAATAAATGCCCGAACTAAATAAATTCCTAGTATAAAGGAATAAAATAAATACAATATTATTGACAAATAAAAACTCTAATACAAAATAAATTAATATGACAAAGTAATGAAATTAATTGACATGCATACAGTTTTAGTTTGTTAGGTTTATTTGTATTGTCATGTCATGGTAACAACGAAGTCTTCAGTATTGTATCGAAGAATTCTTTACGTGCATGATAGATTATTCTAAATTCTACAGCTTCTCTTATTTTCTCGACAATTTTTTCCCGTATTTACTTTCAAAGGAATGTCCTTTAGCAGATACGCCGCCAATGTGCCATCAAGAATTCTTTAACCAAATCTAGGATCGAAGTTCCAAGAGGAGGCGAAAGCTAGTTTCAAAAGAATGAAAGTATTAATATCACCTTAATTTTTTGAATCGTTTTGCGAAAGCTAGTTTCAAAAAATTCAAGTAGCTCTAGTTAGCTTCGTGCACAAATTGATTGGTTAACTCTTAAGTGTAATTGGTGTAGTTCTTTTGAGTTTGATTGTTAACATTTCTTGGCTTATATATTAGATCGAAAAAAGTTCTCATGTGCACAAAAGAAAAAAAAAAGGCAATAAAATTTGAGACCTTGACAGTGGATGAGGTTAGAAGAAGAAAACTTAAGGGTTTGGATATTTTCTATTTTCCAAGAATGAAAAACACAAAAACATATTTGGTAAGGCCATTTCCTAACCGTTACTAAAAAATTTGTAGAACAAGATATTTTTGTTCTTTTAAGTTTTGTGAAGACAAGCATTCTTGAATTTGTACTCAAAATTGGAGAACAAAACAAAATAAGCAAGGGAAAAAAGTTGGAGCCTGGCCCATCGCTTTATTCATTAATAATTCTTTATTCAATTATTGTTTAATAAGTCTTTATTCAATTGCTTCTTTACCTTATCCCTTCAATTTCACTTCTACGATTCATTCTCACCTTGTACTCTTTTGTTCTTTATATTTTGGGTTGTTAATATAATTAACACAAATGAATTTCTTAAATGTCTATAATAAATATAATTGTAGTATGAATTTTTATTTTGCTATATTTTAATTAATTCTACATTTATTATTTTATTTTAATTTTTAAACTTAATAAATTATGAGGAGGTTTTTGAAAATTATTGTTGTTGTATGGAATTTGATTTCATTTTGATTAAAATTATAATAATAAAAGATAAAATGTATAAATAAATTGAAGAAAATTATTTTACAAAAAATACTATATTTTCAAACAAATAGCTAAACGCACTTTTATCAACTTTTTTCATTTTTCATATAGTGTTTTGAAAAAAAACTACAAAACAAATTTTCATTTTAAAAAATCACATTAAAAACATCATTCTCTTTCTCTAAAATAAGAGCAAAAAATACTAATTAAAAAACATTATCAAACACACCATAAATTACAAAATAATTATACCATTAACAGGCAAAGCTAACTTAGCTAATTAATAAAGAGGTAAGAAATTTAAATTATGAGAAATAAGTTGAACCCGAAAAAGATGGCTCGGTGTCATAAGCTAGAAGATTTCCTAAACCACATGGTAGATCTCTTTTTGAGAGCCACATTTCCGTTAAAGCAACCACACAACACAGGATCATCCTCAACAATCAATGGGCTAACCTCAAACTTGACTCACGAGCAACCTCACTTCAAATCGAATGGCAACAGTTTTAGCATAATATAACTTACGGTAAATTTATGAGTTGTCACCCACGACAACTCAGTTGTTTCACATACCACAATTTCTTAATTTTTTGTGACAATTTAAGGAGTTGCTGTAATGTACCATACACTTTTGTACTGTTCCTCTTGTCCCACCGGCATTTGTGATGATGCGCCACACAGCACGAGGCCCATGCACAACGTAACACGAATGGGGTAGGAATTTGCCGCACTTCCATGTGGTATTGGGCTGTTAATTTTCGATTGTGCCGGCATCACATGACACGATTCTTTTGGACCGGTTTAGCACAACACAACCCCCTTATTTTTCAAATTAGTGTTTTTTTTTTTCCAAAGGTACGAGTGGGTAAAACTCTAACTACTTGTTTTACCACCTGCTAACTCTAAATATATGATCAGGTGGCCAATTAAATAAAATAATTTAAAAGCACTCTAATAAACCTCTGAAAGCAAATTAGTTAAGTGCATTAAAAGGGTGAAAAAAAACTAGCAATACGATGCTTAATGCAAGACTCAAGTCTTGATTAGGACAACACCTAATAACAAAACACCAATCACTGTAAATTTTCTTCAAAAGTAAAATAAGAGTAAACGGCTTCACACTTCAAAGTCTAAGGACGTACAAGAGGACCTTCACTAATGTAGGTGAAGTGCACATTTCAATAGGGAGAAAAAAAAATCATTGTGCTAGGTAATATAACACAGCACTATCACCGGATCTAAATAGAGAAATTCAAATCCTTAAACAAAATCATTTTAAAAAAAACACCCGTACAAATCGATTCATTAGACCATCTCTATGATGAGCTCCCACCTTGGAACATCAATGTCCCACCATTAGAGCCACTGCCGTACAATTTCATCACATGCAGATCCTTCTAAGTCACTGTCTAAGGCCATGGAACAACCCAAAAGCAGCAGAAAAAATAACCCAAAGATAGATGTAATAAGAGTTTTCAAAAGGAAAATGATGTTCGAGAGAGCCTAAACTAAAACCGATTTTTATCCAACAAAATTGTTTTCTCACAACGTTCACCCTTTTTGAAGGCTCTGCGTGCCGTGTTTTCGGGTGGTAACGTGAAAGATGTTGAATAAGACGAACAGCTTTGGCCGATTTGTGAGGACATTGTCGGGCAAAGTGACCGCGTTTCTTGCAAATGATATTTTTAAATTTTTTTCCAATTTTTTTTTAAACTTTATCAGCCCAAATGGGGCTCCTTTGGGTTTTGGGTGAATGTACCATCACTCTATAAAAAAATGAACGAGAATAAGGTTAATAAACTCCAAGATATATGTAAAAATATTGTTTTTCAGATGATGGCAAGAAACAGCAACAATGTTGTTGCTTTATTCATAATTTAATTATTGATAATTAATATTAATCACAAGTAAAATCTCTCTATACTAATACTCCGTATAAATATAAAAACTATGTAGCCGTAAAAAACTTCTATCCTAATTTAGACCCATAATAAATAAGAAAAACTCCATTTTCTATAAGTTAACTTTTTCAGATTCCATCTTAAAGAACTACTCTCTACATAGTATTAATGATTGTGTATTAAAAAAAATACGTGTTATCTTAAATTAAAAATTTAAGATAAAATAAATATTTTTTAAAAATTATTTGAGATAATAATTTATTCTTTATGATTTCAGTAATATGACTTTGGATATAACCGATATTACATAGATGATAGATATATGTACTAGGTTTTTGAAAGTACGTTTATATCTTTTGTCAATATTTATACATTAGATTTGACATGCTCCCTTAATTAATTATCAATATAACACATGTTTTATCTCTATATTGCTTGTATTAAGAATAATTAAGTCAAAATAATAATTTTTGTAACTACACCTCTATTAAATTATAACCTATTGTGATAATAAAATTAGTTGGTCCCAACAATATGACTGCAGAGATATTTTATTGTAGTGATATCATACTTTATAACTAAAATAACGTTACCCCTTATAAATATGTAATTTCATAATTGATCCATATACATATTTTATACCATAAGCACATTTATATTTTTATAGCAAATATAGAAAAAATAGTGGTGGTTTGGTGATGGAAATAAGAATGGGTATTAAATATACTATAAATAAAGAGGTTAAGAGTTTTTAGCGTGATTGGTTGGGACTTGTTCTTTATAGTGTTTTTAAATACCCTTTATTAATTTCTGGAGCTGCTGTTACGGCACTCATGTCTCTTCAATTTTTTCTTCTTATCTCTCCCGCTTTTGCTTTTGATTTTTTGATTTTTAGATTTTGCCGTTTCAAACGGGGAAGTCAATCGGACACGTTAAGCTTTTGCTATTATTATTTTTTATTTTTTTCACCCCACTTCCATAATTACACATATAATATCTGTGAAATATTGAATATTTTCTCTTGGGCAACTCATAAATTTTGACTGCCAACCATTCATATTGTGAAAAACCCAAACTACCCTTATTGAATTTCAAACTGAAGCAAAGTTTAGTGAGGGTTTAATTGTCTTTTCGCATTTGGGTATGTAATCCTAGGGTTATGTGATATGTCATCACCTTCTAAAAATAACAAAAACAATACACCATATATTTTTTTAATAATCAGTGTTTAGCCATAAGCTTCAAATTCATGGTTAATGTCATTTCATTTTCCATTCTCAATCCTCCTTCTCACTGTTGGTAAGTTATTTTTTTATTATATTTGCTTATTTTAGGGTTATTTTGTCTGTTAGTTCTTCTTTATCTGGGTTTCTATATAATAATAATAGCAATACTGGCCCTTATAACAATAATATTACAAACAAAACGAACTTTATAAGTAAAAAGATATAATGAATACTACTTGTTTATATTATTTTATTATATCTACTGTGGGTAATTGTTATTTCTTTATTCATAATTTTTTAAATATAATTTTCTATCTTGTCGTCCATGAAAGTGGAAGGACAAACAACATACGGCTTCTTTTCATTATTTGATTTGAAAACTCTATGTTAATGGGTCTTTTAAGCAAAGGTATGTTTTGGTTTCTATAATTCTATTGAAAGTTTCTCTCTCAATAATTTTTATTAGTTGATTGATGGACGGCTCCTTTACTACCCCACGTTGGTACCTTCTTCAAAATCTTTAAAATCCTTTTTCCCTCTGAAACAGTGTCAGAAAAAGAATATAAAAAGAGTTGTTGTTGGAACTTTGTTAATGAATGAAAATGAATATTGGATGGATAAAAAATTGAATATTTTTTATTTATTCAATTAGCACACATTTTCTTTTGTTTGGTTTTTTTATACTTTATAGCAATCCCCAATAGATACAAAAGCGTATCTTTAGAATGTCAGAGTAAGTGAGAGGCTTTAAAGTCATCATATTTAGCTTTTGCCTATCTATCACTTTGTAGGCCTGCAAGCAATTCTGTTTTAATAGTGTATCTGGGTTCTTTTCTTTATTGCCAGAGCCTAGAAGGATTTGTCTCTTTATAGCCCTTTTTGAGTTCTGCAAAGACTGATGAGAGCTTTGATGGGTTTCTTCTGTTTTAATCCTTGGTACTACTCTGTGTCTGTGATGGATGTCATGGCCGTGACAGCTTTAATAACAGCTATGCCTATGCCTATGCCGTGCCTTTTACTTCCTTTCTTGGGTTCTGAATCATTTCTCCTTTGTTACTGGGGAGTTATTACATCTGCTGAGGTTGTTGATTCTTTAATCTTGATGCTGTTAATGATTTTGATTTTCTCAATATATGCTCTTTTCGTTTTCTTTTTATTTTCCTTTCTGGTTTTGTCTCTTTCTCTTGTTTTGAATCCTGCATGCAGTTCATTTCACCTGCAAGTTCTGTTTGTTTCGTGATTTTCAAGATTTTTAATTTTTGTCTTGTTGTGCAGTGAGAGGAAAGTTGAATAGTAGAGTGTGCTTGCTTGGTGGTTATACAGGCCATGGCATCAACTTCTTGTGCCAAACAAAGCCCTGTTCCAAAGAAAGAACCAGCTTCTGGTCATCAATCATACCCACCAGCCCTCGCAAAATATGAAGATATTGTGGCTAGTCCCAAGCTCTTCATGGCTACCTTGGAGAAGCTTCATGCTGCAATGTCAACCAAGTTCATGTAAGCTTCTTGTCATTTCATCCATTCTATATCAGTTTGTTACTTTTTAGATAACACTCCTTGTAAGACTCGTGTACTGAAGTATGAATTTTTGTTCGCCACTCATTTTGATTTCTCTTTACTATCCTAGATTCTAAAATGTTTCTTTTTCTGACATGAGTAGTTCTTTATAAAACATCACTTTTCCTCTTAAGGTGGTCTTTTTTACTTTTCTGTTACCTTTTTTAGGCCAAAGTGGGTTCGTTTGATAAAATCAGGGATTTAATCTTGGCTCATTTCATCCAGATTAGACATTAAATGGGATGTTTCATTATTAAGCTCATCTTGTTGAAAGCTTTGGTCGATTTGTCATCTTTGAATGAAGAAAAGAAAAGATTTTAGGATTGCTGATATGATGTTAATTTTACGATAACTGTTGTGATGTTAATTTTGATGCATTAGTTGTTGGGCTACTGCGCTGACTGTGAGATAGTTAATTTATTTGCTTCATGTATCTATGTTGTATGAAGTGCTTCTTTTAGTAAAATGGAGCTCTCTGTTTCCTTCTAGTGCTGTATTGCCTTATACGCTACCGAACATAGTGGCACCAAATCGAGCAAAATTTGTGTTGTTATATCTTCATTCTGTTTGGGAATTTTTTTCCATTATAGAATGCGTGTTTGCGCGACATTATTAAATATGAGAAAAATGAAGTTCATCATTGTTGGCTCGTTGAGTTATGAAAAGCTTTAATAAATTGCAAGGAGATTTCTATGTCCAACGTCAGTTATGCAGACAAGGTTTAGATTGCTCAATGTTCTTACTGCTGTTTTTGTAATGGATTTAGTATTCCACTATTTTGGTACTTAATATATTTTGTTGGCATCTGCTTAAGTTCATTATAAAAGTTCAATAACTTGAATATGGATGAATGCCATCAAAAAATCAAATATGGTTCCAGGTTGTTCAAATTGATATTAACTATCCAATGTAGAACTGTTAAAAAATCAAACTTCAGTGTCCCATTCAACAGATACCATCATTGGTCTATTCCATATTGCAATTGTTAGTAGACTGCCCTTTTGATATCTATCTTAAGTCCATAACTCTATTTTTGTCGGTTGTGAATCTAGTGATCTGGATGTTAAAAGGAGAGGGGGAGGGGGAGGGGGGGGAAGAGTATCTGTTATTGAGCATGTTTCAGGGGGTAAATATGAGTCATCTACACCGAAGCTTTATTCTTAGGAAATGACTGGAATACATCGAAGTGACGGACACTAAGACAGCATGCCTCTTCTGCATGATTTAAATGGAATTCCTCATTGAATTATATTCAATATCAGTGGAAAGAGATTTCTTCTTCTGTTGGAGTGAAAATCTTGACGTGCAGATTATAAGACTCACCAAAGATTAAGAAAATAATAGTTTATAAACTTGCTGATCTCTGCAAGGTTGTAGCTTTGCCTAACAATTAATTGTCCCGTAAAACTCTTGACAGATATAAAGCATCGACTACTGTATATAGGCTTTAGTCAAATTAATAGATCATAGCTTTAGGCTAAAAACTTGTATATTTTCTTGACCTACGACAAATAATATTTTGCTCTCCATATTTGTTTATAATAACTAGAGTGAAATGATTTTGCTATAGTCTTTCTAGACAAGTCTGACTTGTATTTTTGTATAAGTAGTTGCCACTTGGCATAAGTTGTGAGATACTTGTATGCGTTTTTTCTTTTTTTCATTAATGCATAGCCTTACAGTAACTTTCTCTGATTTTCTACCTTTTTTAAAATATTCTCAATTTAGTTGTTCTTTCTGGAGCTCTCTTCTCACCATTGGCAATCTGATGTATATTTGAACCTTGGTTTTAGGATCCCGATTATTGGAGGAAAGGAGTTAGACTTGCATCGGCTTTTTGTGGAGGTAACTGCTCGTGGTGGTATTGAGAAGGTAAGTATTTGCAATTAGTTGTCTGATTTTATTCTTTATTATTGTGATTGGGAGCCTTATCCAGCTACGTGAGTTGTAGCACGGTCTAATATTTCTATGCCCTTAACATGTTTTGTACATGGCTTTTACCCAGTTTGGTGTCAGTATTAGCTGTCTTTATGTGTCACATATACTTTTAACAACTCAGCCTAGTTAGAGAGGCCTTTTGGTTGCAACAGAAAACATTCTGTTGCCATCTTCCTCTTCCTTTTGTTGTGTGTGTGTGCCATTTATTTGTTTAAAGTCCATTCGTACAATTATTTCAGTCCATCACTACATTGTTTATTCTGCTCTTCAGTCAAGATATTTTATTTAATCATCTTTCTGCTCACTCTACAACGAAACAAGGTCATATATTGTTTCCAGATCTGTCAGTTAGAGTTGTATGCATTTATGCCAGTGATGTAACTAGCTTAGTGCTGTTAAAATATGCAGAATTTATGGTTTAAGAATTACATAATCAAAATGTTTCAGTTAATTTTTTTCAATGCTGATCAAGAGTGCAATGTTTAATCCTACTGTACTCGTACTTTCACAACCCAATTCTCAGATAATTAAGGAGCGAAGATGGAAAGAAGTCACTGCTATATTTAACTTTCCGTCCACTGCTACAAATGCATCTTTTGTGCTGCGCAAATATTATCAATCATTGCTTCGAGACTATGAACAAATTTACTTTTTCAGATCCCAGGGTTGGTGTCATGTCTCAGCTGATTTGTTGTTGAAACACTCCTTTTGTCTTGATTCTATGTGTTTTCCTCATGAATATGATTACTACTAAATGACCTTTCGCAGATTCTTGGCAGGGCCCATCCACAAATGCGGTGTCAGCTCCAGGGACAGCACAGCCATCGCCAGACATTCAATCAGCTGTTCAGCAACCAAGAATTAATGCTGCTGTGTTGCCTGAAGGTTCTTTCATTCTCAGCCCTTGTTCTTTGTCTTGCTCAGAACTGCTGCCTTATTTTGAATACTTTTTATCTTAAAATTGTCAACGCTTTTGATTAGTTGTTGGATCCCTTGGGGATTGTTGTAACTGTCAATTTTCTTTTTTAACACTATATGTGAAACATTTTCTAGTCATAAAAGATATTTTCATGAGGGATGATGAACTCATAATTAACTTCTTTTCGTAACCATTCTCATTATTTTTATTGTGTTGTTCCTATGTTCTCATGCCCGATTTATCCAAACGCTACTCTGAATATACTTGCAATTTATTTATTATAAACCTTTGTTCTTGTTATTGCAGCAAGACCAGCTTCATCAGGAGGATCTCCAGTAATAGGGGTCATTGATGGGAAATTCGAAAGTGGCTATCTTGTTACTGTAACAATAGGATCGGAGAAGCTAAAAGGTGTCCTCTATCAGGCTCCTCAGTACCCCATACACCAAGTGCCATCATCTTACAATGTTATCAACAATAATAATGCCACTGCGCATGCTGTCTCTGGGGTACAACGCCGTCGCCGCAGGAAGAAATCTGAGATCAAAAGGAGGGATCCCGCTCATCCAAAACCTAACAGAAGTGGCTATAATTTTTTCTTTGCAGAGCAGCATGCAAGACTGAAACCGTTACACCCAGGGAAAGACAGAGAGATCAGTAGAATGATTGGTGAACTGTGGAACAAGCTAAAAGAATCTGAAAAGGCTGTAAGGACTCTATAATTTTCAACTCATTGTTTACTTCTGCTACTCTTTAATATTTTTTGTCTAAATACTATTGGCTTGACATGGATGTGCCTGAGATTCAGGTTTATCAGGAGAAAGCTCTTAAAGATAAAGAAAGATATAGAATAGAGATGGAAGATTACAGGGAGAGATTGAAGACGGGTCAAGTAATCAGTGATGCTATTCCACTACAACAGCGGCTTCCTGGAGCAGATGTAGACATGGTGGAAGTCGACACAAAGCTTGATGAAACTGGAGGGGATTCTCCTCAAACCCCAGATAACGAGAGTAGCTCTGGTGGAAGTGATTTTGAAGATGATAAGACCGTGGAGAAGGACACGGAAATGGAGGAATCTCCAGGAGTGGAACTAGGTACTGAAACAAGCAATGTTGACTTGGAGATTTCAGCTCAGGAGCCAGCTTTCGAGCTGCCGCCTAAGGCCGAAGAGAATGCCAAAGATAAGAATGTTGAGAATTTTACTGATGACATTGTTAGAAATGATATGGTTGAATAAGCCAGTGACGATGGTGGTGAAAGCTTAGCAATTAGGTTAACACTTTGGCAAAGACGAGAGCATCCATTGCTCTATAGCACAAGAATATTAGAATTTTCTACAGTGAAGGTGTAGCAGTTTAGTTCAAATATGTTTGTTCATTATAGATTGCTTAGCATTGTTGCTTTTCAAAATCAGATATGATAACTCAAGTGTTCTTTTCATTTGTTTTACTGTAGTTGCAGTCGCATGCTTCGATATTGTAAACTGTAGAGGCTGCAAGATTTCACCTTCCGTCAGTCTCTAACTTGATCTTTTAGCTACTTTGTGTTAATTCTTACCCATGATTGTCAAGCAAATCATTTTTTTTCCTCCAAAACTGCCACCTTTCATTTCAGCAATGTGAACACTGAATATTATCATTTTTTTTCCTATATTCTATTTTGCCCTTCACAATTATGTGCATATCCAACCTCTCTCCCTCTTTTTCTTTTTCTTTTTTTCAATAAAAAATTTTTATTAGTTAATTTTGCATTTTAGTGATAATTTTTCAATAAAACATGAGCGTTTAGGTTATTTCAAGATACAAATTGCATGGTCTTCCACCCGCTTTTTTCCAAAAGTATTGGAAGTCAGTGAGCCAAGGTGTCATTGCCACATGCTTGCATGTTAAGTCATTGCCACATGCTTGCATGTTCTTAACGATAGAGGTAACCTCACTCCCATGAATCATACTCACTTAGCTCTGATTGCAAAGGTTGAAAACTTAAGAAAGTGGGGGATTTTAGACCCATAAGCCTCTGTAACGTAATCTACAGGATTATTGCAAAAACTATTGCAAATAGGTTGAAGTTGATTTTGAATGATGTAATCTCACCAGACTTATAACTGATAACATAATTATTGATTATGAATGTCTTCATAAAATGGGTTAGTGGCTCTGAAATTAAACATAAGTAAAGCATATGACATGGTGGAATGAGACTTTTTGAAATGTACCTTAGAAAAATTAGGTTTCTCTTTTAATGTTGTTGAACTAATAATGCGATGCATATCTACCTCATCATTTTTTGGGTTGATAAATGGGTTAGCTAAAGAGCTGATCCAACCGCAAATAGGCTTAAGGTAAGGATGCCCCTTGTCCCTATATCTTTTTATACTTTGTGTAGAAACCTTTATAAATCTCCTAAAGCAAGCAAAATGTCACGAGATGAGTGTTTTGCACAATAAACCCGTGCGGCACTTAGACAATTTTTGCCAAATGTTGCTAAGTAAGTCCTGAGCTTCTCACCTAGTTAAGCCTAGAGGTTTTCAAAGAGCTAGAGAGAAGAGAACAATAGAGCCGAATGAAGAGAGTTGTCTTGCTTACAAGAGAGATTACATGAGTGTTTGAGTTGCTTGCTCCAAGCTTGTTTCTCAAATATGTCATGCCCTATTTATAGGGGAGCCTTGCCAAGCTCTAAAGCTCTGGAGAATTCTACCACTTGCCAAGAATTCTAGATATTTACATGTGCTGGAAATGTGTTAAATATTCTAGATATGTACAAGCTCAAATGTGCTAGAATTGCCTAGAATTTTTCGGAATCGGGCCAAGCTAGCACTCTTGGCCTTGTCTTGGGCTCTCTAGCCCGAAATTATGGGCAAGTGAGCTAGCAACTTGAACGGTCCGCAACATCCTCCCCCACCTAAACTCGCGGCATCCTCGTCGCACTTTCGTGCTTGGAATTTCTGGATGTGCTTCAGTGAATTGCCACAAATCGTTTTCACGTTCCCAAGTGGCTTCGCTCTTGAGGAGGTTTTTCCACTTCACCAAGTACTTGTTGTATGGTGGCACGCCTCTCCTCCAAATCACGCGATCCACAATGATGTAGTCCATATCTTTGTTGAACACGGTGACAACAGCAGTTGGTGCACGCCTCTATTCTCCGCAACTTGGGTCTTATGTATCTCTGTGATATAGTTTAAGAAGGCTCACATGGAAGACCTGATGGATCTTGAGTCTTAACGGAAGTTGGAATTGATATAAGACGTTGCCCACACGTCGTACAACTCGGAAAGGTCCCTCGTAGCACCCACTAACCCCTTGTGAACTTTTCGCAAAGTCTTGAATTAATGGGGTAGGAGCTTGATCATAACTTGATCACCTCCCTTGTATTCAACATGTCGTCACTTTTTCATCTTTCTTGAGGCTTTGTCGAGGTAAGCTCACGTAATGTCCACTTCCTTGTGCCATTCGCAGGCGAGCTTGTGTGCCGCAGAGAATAGAGAAGGAATTATAGAAAATGAAGTCCAAAAATGGATTCAGAGATATCAAATTAGGAGGGAGAGCCCCTTTTTTATAAATACATTGAGTAAATCATGGCCATCGGATCAAAAATATTTCGGACGCTCAGGATTGTGCCACGTCATCAGTCAACAGTACGTTGTTTGACCATGCAGTTTGAACAGTAACACGGTTTGACCCAGCTTGAACAGTGACGCGGTTTAGTTGAAAATAATCCTGTGTAATGCATGTACCGTACGTGAGAGTTTTGGTCCACTGATATGCTGCCACGTCATCGATCAATAGTGCATAAGAATTTTAGTCCAACAGGATCATGACACCTTATCAGTCAATGTCACATCATCGGTCAATGCCACATCATCGATCCGACTATGTGAACAGTGTCATGAACAGTAACGTAGACAGTAACATGTGAATAGTACCATACATGTGAACAATGCTATTTTTCCTTTTATGCTCCTCCTAAGATTTTCAACCGTCCTAAGTTCAAAAGTGATGTCTGTTTTGCCGTCTGATCTCTCGTTCATTGTGAAATGACTATGATGCCCCTAAAATACATCAAATACTTAATTATAATACAACACACATAATTAAATGACAAGAAGTTTAAATACATAAATGTAAGGGTGTTAGTAAAACTTGAAGTGTAAAATGACGATTTTCTCCTTTATAAATATATATTTTCTAACACTCAACAGTCTCAATCGCTCACAATGCTCTTCGAAACTCCCCAAAGCTTCACAAAGTGCTTGACGAAGAGACAAGCTGCCTCGTTGACTTTACAATCGGCTGGTGCGGCAATGAAAGTGTGTACTTGCTGTAACAGTCAACAATGACCATGATGCTGCTGCACCTTTCAAATTTGGGTAGTGACATGATGAAGTCCATGGAGACACTTTCCCATGGCCTTGTTGCGAGTGGTAGCAGCTCCAATAATCTCACTGGGAGTTGGTGATCCACATTGTCTTATTGGCACACAAGACAAGTTCGCATATATGCCTCGATGTTGTCCCTCATGTGCGGCAAAAAATATGAGGCTTGGACTAGTACGATAGTGCGCTCAATTCTTGGGTGACCAGCCCACTTGGAGTCGTGACACTCCTTGATAACTTCCTTCCGTAAATTTCCTCACTTTGGCACAAACAACCGATCTCTCTTGGTGATGAGGATAACAAGCTCAAAGTTCTTGGCAAAATTTCAAGCTGGCAGGCAAAGTTGTCCTTTGGTGGTGAGAAGAAAGTGTTGATAAAAGCAGTTGCTTAAATGGTGCCTGCATATGTTATAAGTGTGTTTAAGCTCTCCATAGGACTTTGTGAAGATATGCATAAGGCCATTGCTAGCTTTTGGTAGGGAAACAGCCAGAACCATAAGTCAATTTATTGATCAAAATGGGAAAAAATGTGCCAAGCAAAAAGTAGGGGTGGGTTGGGATTTCGAGATTTGTCGAGTTTTAATCAGGCCTTAGTAGTAAAACAGAGTTGGAGGATCATCCAAGTGCCTGGTAGTAAGAGTCTTAAAGGCCAGATATTTTAAAAACTCAAGTTTGATGCATGCTCAACTGGGTTCACATCCTTCATTCATATGGAGGAGTATTTTATAGGGCAGAAAAGTGATAGAGAAAATGTTGCGTTGGAGAATTTGAGATGGTGAGCAGGTTCTAGTATATCAAAGTCAGTGGCTTTCAAGACCTATAACTTTTCAGCTGATATCCCCTCTATCATTAAGCCTAGACACAGCTATTGCGGAGTTGATAATTGAGGACCAAGAGTGGAAAGAAGATGTAATTAGGCAACACTTTCTAGAAGAGGATGCTGATCAAATGTTGAAAATTCCTCTACCAAGGCAACTGAAACCAGATCAAGGGATGTGGCACTATGACAAGAAGGGCAATTATTCAGTTAAAAGTGCAATTAGCTCTAAAGTTGAGATTTCCAAATAAGCCAAGATACTCAGGGGAGAAATACAAATCATGGCATCCTATTTGGTATCTTCAAGTGCCAGAAAAAGTTAAACTTTTTATGTGGAGGGCAGCAAACAATCTATTGGCAACGACAGAGAATTTATGGAAGAGGAAAGTTGTGCAATTCCCTTGGTACCAGAGATGCAAAAGAACAAGCGAGACTGTCTTCCACACTCCATTTGAGTGCAAAGTTTCAAAGAAAATTTAGAGGCTAACCCATATTGTCGAGGACATTGAGTTAGGCAAAGTCAGAGATGTTTTTAGTTTGCCACAGGATTTGACTGCAAAAAGGAAAAAATCTGAAATGGAGTTGATAGTTGCTGTGTGTTGGAACATTTGGCACTCAAGGAATCTTTTCCTTTTCAAAAATAAAATGGAAGATTCCCAGCTATCAGTTGCGATAGCAGAAGATTTGGTGCAGTCCTACAAAAGAATTCAAATGCCCTAAATGTTAGGAAGTCCCCAGCAGAAAACTGCTAACTAGAAACAATGGAAACACCCACCGGAGTGCTGGTTCAAAGTAAATGTAGATGCAGCAGTAAAAAATGAGCAACAAAGAATTGGATTGGGAATTGTGATCAGGAATTCTGAAGGGAAGGTTATGGCTATAGCAATGAAGCCCACAAAGTTTATTGGCAAGGTTGATTTTGCAGAAGCTGAAGCTAACTAGGTTCGGGCTGGAGATAGCTGAGAATGTTGGATACTTCCTACTAATAATTGAATCTGACTCTAAGAAAGTAGTGGATTTAATCTCTTTCAAGAAGAGCACAAGAATTGAAATCTTCTAGGTTGTTTCTGAAATCCAAGACCGGATGAAGAGACTGAACTAAGTGAAGATACAGCATACCCCAAGAGGGTGCAATATTTTAACTCACTCACTTGCAAAGTTAGCCTTAGAGCTAAATGATTTTGTTTTTGGGTAGATAATATACCAACAAACTTTTTGTACTTATTCACACAGTTGGATGAATGAAAGTAGTACTTTCTCTCAAAAGAAAAAAAAATACAAATTGCATGAATCCTTGCGCAAACTTGGAAAATATCACCACCCATCTCATATATTTTACAGACACATTTATATTTGTCAATTATTTATACATTTAGATATTGCAATCCCTTCTCAACCGCCATAAAAGATGGGTACGGCTCAACATTTTGAATTTATGAGCCCAAAAACGTTGCCTAATCTATTATCGACCCAATTAGTATTATTCCTCAATATAGCCCACAATCCACCTCCCATTCTTATATCCTAACAGGTAGAAACTTTAGTATTATTGTTTTTTTTATTATTTTATAAATTTATTGATATTTATAATTAGTAATTAATTTTTTAAAATTAACTGTTAACAATTGTTTAATTGGGTTGGTCCACATCTCCTCCGTTTAACTTTAAGGTGGAGAGTTTCAAATGTTCTAGATAGAAGTTTGATATTTAAAAAAAAAAATTACTATGTAATTCAAAAAATCTAAATTAATTTTTTATAGTAATTTAAAATGGGTCAAATCTACTTCTATATATATATATATATATATATAATCTATCTCCACTAATAAATATAGTAAGATTTTGAGAAAAAAAAGATTGTTTTCCAAAAAAGTTAACTTATAGGTAATTAAAATCAAACTTTTACGTTCCCGCCGGGGGGGGGGGGGGGGGAACCGACAAGAAGTACATTATGACATTGAAGAAAAATGGAAGACTTAAGAAAATTTCAACTATAATTAGAATATTTAGAAGTTTGACAGTCATGTACACATTCTTTTGTGAATTCCAGCACATCTGATAGTTTGGGGTTCTCTTAAAATTAATTAATCTTTTGGCATTAATTAAACTTTCACAAACCAAATTAAGTTGACTTGTATGACAATCATAGCTTTTTTTTACTTCCAAATAATGCACTATTTCAATATATTGGGAATGCAAGATTCTAAATTAATTGTTATTTGGGTTTCTAGTCTCTACTCTTGGTTACTATAGGCTTTGAACAAAAATTGAATTTTGTTAATTTTTGTAAGTTTGAATTGTATTTTTGGACTGCTTTTTTTAATTTTTTTTAGACTTTACAAGAATGGAAATCTTGATTATTTTTTTGTAAACTTTATAAGAATGGAAATCATGAGAGTCGAGTACCCAACATGAAAAAAATTATCAACAAACTTAGTTACCTATTTTACAACATATCAAATTTGTTATGACAATTAAAACACAAATTTTTAAATACATATCATTGTTGAAAACTATTGGAATTTTTCTACATTAGTGTATCGGTTGAAAAAAAATTATTGTTTCGTTCTTTCATTTGGATGAGAAGGAAGATCAATTTGATGTTAGTTCCTGCCAAGGATCAATGCAACCTCTATCTTTTTTTTTTTTATAAGAAAGTAAACCTTTCCATTAATCACAACACCATTACACTTGAAACCTCTGTTGGTATTTCTTTCTAAGGCCAATTTGGCCAAAGAATGGGCACAAGCATTACATTGTATGGGGACATATTTCACTTTAACATTATGAAAACTTTTCCTTTATCTCTAAATTTTTGAAATTGTCTAGTAGATTTTTGCTCTGCTGCCCTTAGTGTTGTTTACTAGCTCCACCACTTCTAAACAATCGGACCCTATAATCAACTAAGATAAGGTTGCTTCTCTTACCACGTCCATACCCTATTGAATAGCTTCAGCCTCTGCTAAACTTACATTCCCTCTGTATTGAGCCTGCTTAATTCTAGCTGCTACCACCTTGCCTCTTGAGTCTCTTATCACAACCCCCATCCTTGCCATTTGATCTTTACTACTTATGACAACATCAACATTTAGTTTGAAGACATCTTCTGGGGGAGGAGTCCAATTTATCTGTTTTTCAATCCTGGAGTTATCAATATGAGATGTCTGCATCTTCCTAACTCTTTGATAGGCTTTTATAATTGTTTCTGCCTTTGTTGCTGAAATTCTTGGGTTTATCTTCTTTCCTTAAAAAATGAACTTATTCCTTGAATACCAAATAACCCAACAATATGCTACCATAAGTTTGAGATCACTTTTTCTTAACTTAGAACTCATTTCTTGCAGGCTACCGGAAATATCCTTGGTCTGGTCATTGAGCTCAGGAGCTGTAAAAGGGCTTGAGACCAAATTTTTCTTGCTGTTTTACAATCCATTAGAGCATGCCAGATGGTTTCTACATTCCTCTTGCATCTTTGGCAGATAGGCTCTTGCAAGATCTTTTGTTTCTAGAGATTTTCCGCAGATGGCAAGAGGTTTTTTGATGCCTTCCACATGAAAAATTTCATCTTTTCCAGTAACTCTAAAGACCATAACACTTTCCATTGATTTGAGGAATTTGTTGTGCTGCTAGAGGCTTCTGCAAATATTCCTTTGAGTACTAGTTGATATCCATTTTTCTCCTCGTTTAAGGATCATCTCGATATCTTCATTCATGAAGTGTTGATTCAACTTATCTATTTCCCATTGGTTTTCAGCATTCATCAAGTCAGCTACAGCAGTGTCCTTTGACAAAGTTCTTGGGGAAATTGGCTTGAAAGTGTTTGGCCTTGGCAGCCAGTTATCCTTGTAGATTAGAACATTTTTTTCCATTCCCTATTTGCCATCTGATCCCTTTATTGAGCACTTGTCTTCTCCACAAAATGCTTCTCCAACTATATGATAGATTGGAGCCTAATTTTGCACTCAAAAAAATCAAAATTTGTTTAATACCTTGCTTGCAACACTCTAGAAACTAGAGAATTTGGAAATTGGAGAAGCCTTCATCCTTGCTTAATAACCAATGCTTGGTCAAAATTCATGAAATCTCTAAATCCCAAACCTCCTCTGCTTTTCGCGAAACTAAGCCTATCCCACCTTGCCTAATGAATGTCATGTTTGTCATCTTTTGATCCCCAACAAAACTTTGCTATAGCCCTTTGAATCTCATCACATAAGCTCTTTAGGAGTTTAAAAACACTCATTGTGTAAGCTGGAACTGCTTGGGCTACTACATTAATGAGAATTTCCTTTCCTTCGCGAGAAAAATTTTTATACTGCCAGCATGAAATTTTGTTTAGAATTTTGAGCTTGACTTCAATGAAAAAACTCATCTTCTTTCTGGCTATCACTGATGGTAGTCCTAGGTACTTTTCATACTTAGTAACCACATTAAGGTTGAAGATGTCCTTTATTGCTGCAGCTTGTCCTTCTACTATCTTTCTACTAAAAAAACATGTAAGATTTTTCGAAATTGAAAATTTGTCCTAATGCTTCTACATAGCAATAAAAAAAACTTCCTTAAGTATTTGCACTTTGCCACTAATGCCCTTACGAAGACAAGGCTGTCATTCGCGGAGAGCAAATGCGATATGTTGATATCTCTGGCAAACCTCAGGCCTTGAATCGGTTGGTTCCTTTATGCCTGCACCAGCAAATTTAAAAAAGCCTTTGCACACAAAATGAAGAGATATGGGGACAAGGGACATCCTTGGCTTAAACGTCTTTTCGGCTGAATTAGACCTTTAAGGATCCCATTAATTAACACAGAAAAGCAAGCAAAGGAAATACATCTCATTATCAAATCTACCCATTTGTTTGAGAAACCAAGCTTCACTATTATTTGTTTTAGGAACTGTCATTTTATTCTATCATTTGCTTTACTGATGTCTAGTTTAAGGGTCACTAAACTATTCATTTTCCTTTTACTGTATCTAATCTTGTAGAGGCATTCATAACCAATGATGACATTGTTTGTAATGACCTTATTGGGTATGAATACACTCTGTGTTGGGGATATAACATGGGAAAGGATTGGTTACATCCTATTGGCAGTTGTTTTGGCTAAAATCTGTGACTTTGTTTTAGCTTATCTACCTTAGGGATCAAGGCTATGTAAGTGTGGTTAAGGGGTTCGAGCATACCTTGCTCATTCAAAATGTGTAGACATGTTTCAATCACTCATTTCCGAACTGTCAGCCAGTGTTTCTAGAAAAAAAAAGAGCAGACAATCCATCTGGTCCCAAGGCCTTCGTGGGGCACATCTAAGTCAGAGCTTCAGCAATTTCTTCTGGCATGAATGGCTCATCAAAATGACCATTCATTTCTAGAGTTACCTTAGAAAGCATATCTTGTACGGTAGCTTGAATTTAGCTCTGGTTTGGGTTGGAAGATGAGAAGGCTCTTGGGAATACTTGCAGAACTCCCTTTCTACCTCCTCTCACTTATTTGTCCACTTCCCCTGAGAATCTTCAATCCCCCAGATTTTATTCTTTCTCTTTCAGACAGAAGCTTTCGAGTGGAAAAATTTGGTGTTCTTGTCGCCCTCCCTCAGCCAGTCTGCTCTTGACCTCTACTTCTAGTAAATCTCTTTATCCATTAACATATTGTTTATCTGGCTTTCAATTCTTCTGATTTCATCTCCATTTATCAAGTGGGGGTTATCTTGCTTTTCACTCTGCAGTTGCTTAATAAGTTTTTCTTACTTCCTCTGCCTATCATCGAATTCATCTTTACTCCAGAGCTTTGATTGGGCTAAGGAGCTTTTAGCAACTTTTTTAAACTGATGCACTGGACTTTTCCATTCTTTTTCACCAAATTTACCCCATTCTTTTTTCACAATGCTTTTGCAGGCTTCATAAGTGCTCCACATGTCCTTGTAGTGGTTTAGAGAGAAAAAAAACTACTTGTATGCTTCACCACGCTACCCCTTTCTTTAACTTCAAAAGCAATTGGACAATTATCTGAGACCCAATTTTCCACATTTTTTGCTACTGAATCCTGAAAATTCATGCACCAATATTTATTGCATAGAATTTTATCCATTCTTTCCTCTATGAATTGAATTCCATATCTTCTATTCGACCATGTAAACAGATATCCCTTATAGCCCATGTCCATTAAATTACATTCATCCACAACCTTTCTAAACTCAGGCACTAAATGCACGTTTCTGTCACTCCCTCCATTTTTCTCATGCAAATGCATAATCTCGTTGAAGTCACCGAAACAACACCACAGATGAGAAAATAAACTTGATAACCTTTTCAACAAAGTCCAAGTGTGATGCTTCTGGCTAGCTTCTGGTTGGCCATAAATTCTTGTGCATCTCCACACTTTCCCCCTTTTTATTTTATACAACTGCATCTATATGAGGGGTGTTGTATGAAGTTATGTTAATATTCAAATATGAGCTCCAAAATAAAGCTAGGCCTCCCTCTATTCCATGTTTATCTACCATGGAGCAATTCTCAAAATTGAAATTTCTACATGTTGATTTAACCTGCCTAGTCACCATTTTTGTTTCACAACAAAAGAAAATCTGAGTTTGGTACAGGTGGAGAATTTTTTTTAACAGCCAGACGCATTCAAGGCTTCCCCAGACCTCTAACATTCTAGCTTAGAATCTTCATTGTTCTCGACGGGGCTGACTGTCAGCTCTCACCGATGAATCTTCATCCATTGCTTCTAGAAACCCCCTTGCATCTTGCTCTGTTTCTGTTAATTCCTGCTGAATTGCTGCTTTGCATAGGCTTAAGTTGCTGCAACACTGAGACTATTTAGATGGGCTAAGTAATTTTTTTCTTTATTTTTATTTTTTTGGGTTGGGCGAATTTATTTCTTTGCTACATCTCTTAGTATCTGTCGGCCCAATAGCATTAACTCTCTCAGTCTTTGTATTTCTGGCTTATAGCTTCCATTTTCTACCTTTGGACCTTGCCTCAACTTGTTTGGCCTATTATCCACTTTTTCTTCATCTGATCAGGACTACCTATCATTTTCCTTATTTATGCTTTTTGATGTCATCAAATTTCCTTCATTCTTGTTTTCCCTTCATTTCTCATTTTTCCTCCTTATATTTTTAGTTTTAGGTTGGCTATCATTACTAGTTACCCCAGCTTGTTCCTTGCTAATTATTCTATCCTCGCTCTGACACTTCACTTAAAGGTTTTCCATTTTAGTCTCAATTAGCATTAATTGTTTGCTTTTAGCCCTTTGTTTCTGACTTTTATCCTTCAGTTATGTATTTGCACTTTGCTCCTTACCCAATTGACTTTGATCTAGCCCATTTTGCCCAATCAGGTCGTGTTGAACTTGTAGTTACTTTGATCAATTTGTTTATGTGACATTTGCTTTTGATTCTCGATTTTCCCTTTCTCTGGTTCAATTCTGCTTTACTTTTTCAACCTGTGTTGTGGCTCGCATCCATCCTCTATAGGGTAACTCTTCCTTTTGTTGGCCCTTATATTTCAAACATTCTCTATACTGATGGCTGATGTGTGCATAACAGAAGCATAAATCTGGAAGTTTTTTCATATAATATAGTATTGAGATTTTTTCTTCCTCTTGTTGTAAGAACACAACATTTTTCGAAGGCTGTGTTATGTCAATGGACACTCTAACCTGAGCAAACTGACCTAAGCATTCTCCTATTTCGTTAGTTTTAACTTCCTTTACACTGCCAATCTTTTCCTCTAGCTTGTGAATAGCATCCTTGTTCATACACATTATAGGTATGTTGTGGATTTGCACCCAGAAGGTTGTATGTGTAAAGGATTGGTTCTTTATATCCCCTATATTTGCTGGTTCAAATAACACTATCAATGCTCTGTCAAAATGCCATGCCCCCACCACCTCCCCCCCCCCCCCCCCCCCCCGCCCATAAAAACCCTCTTCTTTTCCTCTTCAGAGGCAAATTTGAACAGGAATATGTTATCCCCCATACTCTCCACCTCTACTTCCTTAACCGTTCTCTAGGCTAATTGCATTGTTGTCTTTAGACCCTCCTTGTTGATGCCACGTCTAAGTAACATCTTGCCTACTAGGCAGTTTGCTGCAACACGTTCTCCATGTATCTTCATTTTTCCCATAAAAGTTACTATATTTTCCTCTTCCTCTTTTAATAGTATGGCCTAAACTTCTGGAGTAATTTCTTTGTATCCATATTACCCCGAGAATTCCACAATAATTGCCCCCCACCAACTTTTCAAGAAAAACTGTATTTAAGACAATTCTTGTATGCAAGAACTGTGATTTAGAAATGAAAGTAAAGTGAGCTAAGAGGATAGAAAAGAAAGAAAAGAAGAAAAAGAAAAAAGAAGAAACACCTAACCAATTGGTGAACATACTAAGCCATGAAGGCTTCAAATTTCTTTCATTCTTAGTACTTTTTCAGAAAAAAAAGTTACTGTAGAAGAAAGAGAGAATACCTTTGCTTTTCTACCTATTGAGATTACTGCAAAATATATAAGTGGGTGACAACCTCATATCTCCTCTTAACCGACCTCTATTTGCAACTATTGCTAGCAAATAAGATCATTGGGATACTTAAATTAAATGAGTTACGGCCACAAAAATATGCAAGTTGGATAGTTATTGTGTCTTCCTAATTAGTTTTCTCTAATATTTCAAAATTATGTTTATTAAAATGAAATAAACAAAAGAAGATGTTAATTTGTAATTCAGATAGAAATATAACAAAAACGGTAACAAGATGATGTTACAAATATATTTGAAAAAAATAAAAGAACTTTTATTTATTTCTTTCATACAGTTTGTTTCGCAATGTGTGGCATACATTGGAAGAGTTATTAATGTTTGAGTGAGAGATAAAATGTTATAAATTTTAAGCGTTGACAACATAATTTTCATGAAAATTTTAAATTATTACTATTAAATTTTAAAAATTTTCAAATAAATTAATATAAATAAAAAAACCATAAAATTTAATCAGTGATTTGAGCTTTTGAGAAATGAGTTTAAAAAAATTCCAATAAAACTTATATCAATGAGAAGTAGTAATCCAATTAATAAGTTGATATAAATCTTCATGGAATAGTTAGAGTATTTAATTATTTCTTTCTTTCCTTTTTTTTTAATATTTATGTTAGAGAAAGAATAGTTAATTAAATTGTTAAAAATATTTAGAAATATTAAAAACATTTGCATAATTGCAAATATAGCTCTTGGAAACCACACAAAAATATGGTATTGATATATATATATATATATACACACACACACACGCTCTATATTTGCCATGCTGCATGCTTAATTTGTTATTGGACTCCAACTATTCGTTGGACTTGGTTTTTGAATAATAATGGAATTTTGTTATTTTTCTTACATATGCATTACATTGACATTTTGTTGGTAAAAGTAGTATGACTTAGGCATGGCAAAATCCGGTTCCGGACCCGGACGTCATTTTCTTTTTCCGGACCCGGATTAAAACCCGGTTTTTTCCATCCGGGTCCGGGTCTGGGTTCAACCTGGAAAAATCCGGGTTCCGGATTTCGGGTTTTGAACCCGGCATGCAATTCATAATCAATGATGTTAATAAACCTTTAACGGCATCCTCTTGCACTGAAAAATTGAGATTTTACTCTTTAAAGATATCTTTTTTTAATCTTACAACACAATTATATTAATGTTAGAATGCGAACTCTATTAGGAATTTAGGATCTGTCTTGATAGATAGTCCATTAGGAAAATTGCTTTCAAAATCACGTAAAATCATGTAATATCCTCTAATCCACACAACAGAATTTAACCATCCCACATTCGGATATTACACGATTTTTCCTTTTCTTTTCTATCGGGTATGTCCCACTTAGCTACTTTTTCATCTGCAGCAACAACAACCCACATTCGGATAAAAAAATCCGATATAGGCCATACCACATACGGATCCACATACAGAAAAAAAAACCTATGTGGGCGATACAACAAGTTAGCAACTCACACCGGTGAATCAAACGAATTGAGGAACAGCGGAAGGCGGGACAGCGGAAGGCAGAAGGCAGAACCCAGCCGAGAGTTGTTTGCCTTGCTTGCGGGACAGCGGAAGGCAGAAGGCGAAAGGCAGCAGCAGCAGCAGCGGTGGAAGGCAGCAGCAGCAGCAGCGGAGGAAGGCAGCAGCGGCGGAAGGCAGCAGCAGCAGCAGCGGCGGCACAGCTAGGGTTTATCTTGTTTGGGTTTGGGTAAATCGCGATTTGTGTCACACAGTCACACGAGACTGAGAGTTGTGAATTAGAATTAGGTTTTTTTTTAATGTTTGTATTTATATTTACTAATAAATATAATTAAAAATAATATAAAAAATAAATCCGGGTCCGGGTTCCGGATACACGGGTTATCCCAGACCCGGACCCGGACCCGGACCCGGATTCATTCGGGTTAATAAAATCCATTCCGGATCTGGATTTTTTTCCTCTCCGGTACGGGTTCAACCCGGCCCGGATTATCCGGGTTCGTCCGGGTCCAGGTTATTTTGACATCCCTAGTATGACTGATATAATCTTTGCTAAAACAAATACAAATGAAAACGTTAGTTACCGATTTCTATGGGACATTCAAACTTTTTTTTAAAGTTATCATAAAATTTAATTAAATTGATTTTTTATTCTCTAAATCTCCTAAAATTTGATCACAGAATAAAGAAAGATGTTTAAAAACTATAAAATTATAATAACAATTTTATTCATGATAATTATAATCACATGAGTGGAGAGAACATAAATGACTGTTAGGCTAGACGAATAAATATAAACTTAGGCGCTGATCTGAATAATTATTCTATAATAGGATCTTTCTATCTTACATGGATGTAAGATACATCTTCCTCACATGAACAGTGTGTGGGTCCCACATATACACTGTTCATGTGAGGGAAATGTATCTTACATGCATGTAAGATAAGAATTGTCTTAATGATAACAGAAAGTTGTCATAATCACACCAAATGACAACCAAATATAATCATAAAAAATTAAAAAGAAAAAGAAATATATCAAAAAAATTAAAAAGAAATACAAATACAGTTCCAAAAAGGTCCCAATCTGACTCAATTACTTTGCTTTCTCTCTTTAATCTACAGGCCTTTTGACTTTAAAGAAAGGTCATCAAGCCACCTTCCACATTCTAAATTGGGAGCTGCTACAAGTCTACAACTAGATCTCTTCTGCTTTCAATTTCTGATTTTAAATTCCAAAAACACAATACATAAACAATATTGGCAAAACTACTAGAAACTGAATTAGGAAAAAGCAAAGGCTTAATAGACATCACCTTCAATCAGGCAAAAAATTAAAGCATCATGGAGAATTTTGCATAGATAATAAAATATGATAATTATATATGGAATAATACCAAATTACTAGGATACTAGAGAAGGAAAATTTCGGTTTCAAGTATGTGCTATTCAAAAATAATAATAATATAAGCACATAAACTTCTAATGAAATCTATCCAATTTCCCCAACAAAAAAATAATAATAAAATAAGTAAATAAATAAAAAATAAAGGGTAGCTTGTTGTCATGAATCAGGGACTAAAAGAGAGTCCCAGATCATATCCATGTCCAATGAAGGCATTCTACTTAACTGAACAGCATCCACATCTAAAACCTCTTGATGATGATGAGTTTTCTTATTTTCCATCACAAGCTCTTGATGATGAGATCCAATGACTACTTTGCTCTCCAATTTTCCTTTGAGTTTTTTATTTGTGTTCGATGTGTTCTCCTGATGAGAGATGTTATTCTTCTTTGTTGTTGGTGCCTGCTTCTGCTGCTGCTGCTGGTGGTCATTATTAGGTTTTTGATGAGATAATGCTTGCAACTTTGCTTCAAGAAGAGTAGCTGTGTTTCCGTTCAAAGAATTGGCCTTGAGTTGATGCTTCCGCTCAGGAAAATTCAAATGAGCATATTCTCCTCTCAGCATGTATGCAGCTGTGTCGTAGGCCATTGCAGCTTCCTCCGCCGTGTCGAAAGTCCCCAACCAAACCCTTGTTCTGTTCCTCGGAAGCCTTATCTCTGCAACCCATTTCCCCCAATGCCTCTGCCTCACTCCCCTGAACAGCTTTCCTGGAGACGCCACCGCCGTGGCCTCTAAGGAATTACACTTTTGATGCTGACTCTGTAGTTTTCTTCCTGTGTATTTCATTGGCTGTGTCTTGGTTGTGGTCAGCCAGTAATCACCAAAACCCTTGGATGAATAATTTGCCAAGCTCTGATTCATTTTCAGCCATTCATTACTTAACTGGGGCAACTGGGCAAATGAAGTGTCCTTATTTCCAAGTGAATCATCATCATCAGCTGCTGAAGGGTTTAACATAGGAGATCCCTGAAAAAACAAAGTTAAATTTGGGAAATTCGATAGCGAAGAAGGAGAAGAAGGTGGTTGATCAGAAACTTGATTCGCAGCAGCTTGCCGGTTTAGTTTTGGAAAAGACTCCAGGAAATTTACAGGAACAGAATCAAATCCTGAAACAAATGGAATGGACGAATTTTTTTCTTTTACAACATCCCGTTTAACAAATCCAGGAATTTTGTTAATCAAATTGGCACCACAGGCCTCTTCTGCAGATGAACTAGACTCCGCACTCGAATCGTCTTGACAAGAAGCATTACTTAATGCACCCCAAGTGACTTGGTCACCAAGGAACTTGGATCTTGTTGCCAATCCATGAAAATAAGACGGGTAATTTTCCTTGTGCATGAAGTTTTCCATTTTAGGAAACTGTTGATACAATTTTTATGATGAGACAATAAAGAGAGATAGGAATGATACAAAGTCAAGAAACTATGGAATATATATAGTATTCAGAAAGCTAAGAGAAATAAATTAAAATTAAATTAATTAAAGGAGAAGGGAACCTAGCTATACACTATAGTATATTACACAATACAATTGAAGTTATCTGCTGACTCAGATCTATACTTGTTCAAAAGAATATAAGGTTACCACTTAGGCACTTACCGGCTTCCATTTTCTCTAAGCCATATTAGTGCTAGCCATTTTCGAATATGTGGTTTGCTTTGCCGACACTAACCAATTAGAACTTAACAGCTCATCTCTTCTTGGCCTATCTGGCATTTTAGCTCAAGTTCATTATATTCTACTATGATAGTGACTAAAATACAAGAACCTCATTACCTTTGCTTCGTCATGGCTTTAATTGTTTTGCATCTTTTTTTTCCTTCCTTCTCATGATCATGTGAATTTTCAAACACCCACATGGTTATTCTTCTTTTTACTTTTTCGGTTCCTTGTAATTGATGTCATCACAAGATTAAATGATTATCTTTTTCTTTTAAGATGTAAATTACAAATGATTAAAAGAACATTTTAATTAGAGTATAATTGTTTGCTAATTGCTTGGCCGTCTAATGTTTATAATTTATTAACAACAAATCGGTGGCCGACCTAATCCATAATTGGTACTGACCAATTACAGATAACGAGATGAGACCCCAAATTAGAGTAATTAGTTTGAACATTATAAACATTATCGTCAACATAATTATTACGTTTGAATAGCCTTAACATATACCTAATTAATTGAACTATTATATATGTTCTTTTTGAGTAAGAGAGGAAATCACGGCTGTCTTTCTATAGATCTGAGTATTAAAAAAATGACCAAAGCCTTTTACATGGTAATATAAATGTATATTAAATTCTTCAGCTTTCCTGGGGGCATCACCCTACTTTAATTTTGACTTTTGAGAAGGGTTTGGAGACACTTGGGCATCTCCATCCATGTCAACCAAAAAAGAATTTTAAAAATACTTTAAAAAAATAAAAAGTAGGGACAATTAATCTATGAGCCATGTATATTCTTCTCCACCTCCAAAATTTTGAAACCCTAAATGATTAGGATCCCAATTGGGTGGTGTTAGTTTGCAGCCACTTTAAGTTATCTCATTCAGTAAATTACACATTGCTTAGATACTCCAAGATAGGAAAATACACTTTAATTCCACAAGGAGAAGGCAGATTCCAAAGGCAAAGAGCTCACCATTCGGAAGTTAGGGTTATTTTATAATTACGTAGTCCAATTAATTAATTAAGTTGGTGCAGTAGTGTTGTTGTTTTGTCTATTTTATTTTATAGAGCAAGCACATGGTTTGGTCTTATGTGTCATCTCTCTAATATAAGTAATTAAATTAAGCAGAAGCACAAGCCCATGTTTCTGAATGTTACTTTTGCTTTCGCTCTTTCCCTTTTTTTTTTTTTCCTCTCTCTTTTTGTCTTGTCGATCCCCTTATCAAAACTCCCCGTTTTCTGATCACTTTGTTTATTCCTTTCCAGACAACAAAGCAAAAAAAGGAATAAAATTCATCTCTCCATACATCACTACTATTCTTTTACAATTAGGATTCTCTCCTGAACAAATTATTTATAGAATAAATAATTTAAATTTATTAATAGTTGATAAACAATAAAAAAAATTAAATTTTATCCACACAATATTACTAAAAGATACATGATAATAAATTTTTAAAAATTTAATAAAATTCAAATAAAAAAATATCTCATTCTACTACTTTAATGCTGGAAAAAGAAGGATTAAACTTTTGGAAACTTACATAACAAAATCATATATGCTTGGTCCATGGACATGGAGTATATGTACAAGGACCTAATTCACCATGATTACCAAGTAATCCATTGATAAAAACTGCTTAGCTTGTACAAAAGAACTTTGTTCGATAGAACGAACTATACTATAATTATTTATAGTTTTGCATGAATTTAGACTTCCAATGACCTTTTGGTTGTAATATCAGTTTATTGTAATATAATAACTAATTTGAAAAAAGAATAATTACTCGATAATAATATTTTAGTTTCTAAAACACTTCTTCAAAAAGCACAAACCACTAAATCAATCACAACAAAAGAAAAAAAATAATTCGTTATATATTTTAACATTAGGATGAAGGTTCTCTTATGATTTGATCCAATATCAAATACAATCATGTGATAGAGAAGAGAGGGAATGAATTAAACACCTAGTTGATCAGAATTAAGCTACTTTGAAACCACATTAAGTAATTAATCACTCGATTAGTTAAAACTTAACATTTAAGCGGTAACAACGTACGATGGAGCTTATGACACACCTTGCTTTAGTTTTATTCCATATATATGTAATAGATTGTCAGCACTGAAGATAAGGATTTGATAAAATTTAAAGGGCAGCTAGTTAGATAGAGATAAATATTTTGCTTTGTTGGCCAGTTTAGTTGCCACCAAAACTAAGGTCATTTTTTTAATATTATTTTATATATAGCTCAAAACCTACCTCTTGCCTTTGCTTGCCTGCTATTTAATTTAATATTGGTGATGAAATGGCAAAGCTTTGATGAAAAAAATAATTTGTACATATGTGTGTGTGTGTGGTGGGGGGGGGGGGTGTATAGGTTGCCAACTCAAGTGAGAGGGTTTTTGAATCAAAGGTTGAGAAAATGCAGACATAGCTGACGCACAAAAGGTATATTTGTTTAACTTGTATATATATTTTTTCACAAACAAACACAAGATACATTGCATAAGCAACAGATCTAGTTGCACTTTTAATTTTTTAACGTGATGAGTATTCTATATATTTATCTGATGAATAATAGCATATGAGACAGAGAGACTTTTGTTTCCCTTTGAATTGTTTATATGGAAAATGCCTTGGTGACACGGTTTCAATAATACGCTAACCTAGCTATAATCTGTTAATCTTATTTATTTGCTTTAGCGAGAACGGATCGTTAAAGAAAATAATCACTCAAATAAAACCTCTATCATGTCCACAATTTTCAAAATAAGATTTACCAATCAACCAATCGTTGAGATTTCTATCTATGTAATTATGAGGATATTTGTTAGGGGATTTGTCTTAGAATTTCTAGGTATCCAACTCAAAAGATTAATCTATTGGGTGGAGTGACTTGTCATACTTAACCCAAATATCTCCATTTTACTAGGTAATGTGGAACCCAACTCAATAAGCCCCCCGATGAAACCACCATTGGACTCCAGTCCTTAACCTAAGTATCACCCTTTTTCTAGCCAATGTGATACACAACTTAACAATCTCTCATTAGGCAATGTGGAACCCAACTCAATAAGCCCCCGGATGAAACCACCATTGGACTCCAGTCCTTAACCTAAGTATCACCCTTTTTCTAGCCTGTGTGATACACAACTTAACAATCTCTCACTAGGCAATGTGGAACCCAACTCAATAAGCCCCCGGATGAAACCACCATTGGACTCCAGTCCTTAACCTAAGTATATATCACCCTTTTTCTAGCCAATGTGATACACAACTTAACAATCTCTCCTCGGACGAAACCCTTTCGTCCGATACACACCTAAATTGTTCCACCACCCCATCCTATCTACTAAGGTGTATCTCTGATACTAATTGCTGAGGGACTTGGCCTACAATTTTTAAATATTCAATCCAAAAGAGTAACCTATTAGTTAGAGTAACCTATCCTACTTATTAACCCAAGTATTTCATTTTTAGTAGTTAATATGAAACACAACTCAACAATATTTAACTTCTTTATTTATCTCGATTTAATGCCTATATTTAAATATGTTCATTTCCTGAACTTACAACATATAGTAGAAATACATATCTCGTGTAGAAAAGATACACACAAGCAACTTGATAACAATTGCACCAGTTTTGATATATTTTAATAGCCTGAAAGTGAACGGTTGTTAATAAAATAAAACAAGAATAAGTTTAAACCATGTATAAGCAATAATAATAGACATATGAAATAAGATCTTTAAAAACTTATAAGAACACAGTTTAGTAAAGAATTTTTATGCATATATTATGATGTTTTAAATTTATTCCCTTAATTGTCTTTGAACATATTCATGATTAATCATTTTTAAATGAATATATACGTGATAAATTTTATTAAATAAGTGTGCAAGTAATATGATATGCCGTTGCACTAAAAATATCCTTTATTAGAATTAGATATTATTAATTTAAACTTCTAGTTAAAGTTTCAAATACCCATTAAAGAAATGATCTTTAGAAGCCTATAAGCTGACTGTATAAACACAAAGCAACAGGACTAAGGCTGGTGCAACTACCCTTGCAATCGACTAAACAACTTCCTTTTGGCCCTTTTTTTTTTAATCTCATTTTTTAATTTCTAGGTTTTCTCAATTATTTTCACTAGGAAGCTGCTTTCTTTCATATAAGCCAAACCCTTTTAAATTTACTTTCCCCTTTGTCATCCTGCTAAAATAGCCCACAGATAGATGATATCTTCTTTATACATGTGACCCGCATATATAAAGTTGGATAAGAACAGCATTTTAACTTGATTAGTGTATAAAAGATGAAAACAACTGCATCAAAGTGGAATCCTCCTGGTACGAATGATTCCATCTTTTCTTTTACACCGCTACTTACTCTTTCCCCTTTTCTCTAGCTCTCAATATTACTCAAAGTCTATGGCTTTGTCTAGGAAGAGAATCTCTCTTTAAGTTAGAATCTATAACAATCACATTCATGTATATACCCACCGATGACCATTCTCATCAAATATCATCTTCATATGCACGGAGAAATTACAAATCTTCTGTCGTGGAAAATATCTCATAATAAAATATAAGCTTGAGATTGCCCTTAATTTTTTAGTTAATTTCTTTAGTATGAGTTAAGTCATGGGCTCCTACACAGTATTAAAATGAGACTTATGCACAAGTGGGCACACTCCTTTACAATGTAATAATGATCATTAAAAAAATTGGCTTGCATGTGACAAGAGTATTGAGGAGAATATATCACATAAGAATACAAGTTAGAGGCAAGCATGAGTTAGATTTATGAGCTTTTACATATCATCAATGTTGAATCTATCTAAATACGTATCTTCAAAGTATTCAATTAAACTTTAATGCAGGGTCCAAATAATTGTCACGTACATCCAAAAACAAGTTGTCTATTCAACTTTATGTGAAGTTAATTTGTGTGTGAGGGGATCGGATCCTAACACAAGACTTTTAAGTTATAAAACACACTCTCCTCCCCATTAGAATGGTACAAAATCTTCTTTAGACTCTAATTAAATCTACATCAAATAAGGTGGGATTGAGGCATGTGGATTGAGACTTGTTTTATTGTCCTTAATTAATAGAATGTAGTTCATGTATATTTAATTATCTCTTGATTAACCATTAATGCCTACGAGATGATTATCATGTTTGCTCTTTTTAAAAAAGAAAAAACAATAAAAGAACTCCAAATACACTTTCTTTTGGGAGATTGTCAATTTTCCTCCATTGAAATCAATATATACCAATTAATTACCTCCTACTATTTTTGTAATGGTTAAGAACCCTCCTCACGGCATAATTTTACAGTATTATCCTTATTTTCATATACATTTTTATTCATATTTATTATAAACTAAATAAATCAAATGAATGGAAATTAAAATTAAAAAAATTAGGTATTAAAAATAAGAGATATGTTTTTATGTGAATAAAAGATTAATAACAAATATTTTTAATCTTTTCTATAATAAATATATAAAATAACAAAAAATACAAGAAAAATCACATATATTTCTTATTTTTAATACTTAAATTTTTTATTATAATTTTCATTTATATTATTTATTTAATTTTATAATAAATATGAATAAAATTGTATTTGAAAATAAGGGTAATACTATAAAAATATGCTATTAAGAAAATTATTGGTTATTATGAAAATAGTAAGAGAGTAAGTGATATATATTGATTTCAGTAGGGAAAAAACTAGCAATCTCTTCTTCTTTTATTATATACTTTTATAAGAAATTCGAACGCTAATATTCAAATTTCGTAAAATGTAGATTTACTACGTAGTAATTAGTTATAAAAACGATTTGTTTTTGGTTTTTGTAGCATATTGAAATTTATTGTTTTTCACAATTTTAAACTTTTTTTAACCCCTTTCCTATCTTAAGATTCAAATTTAAATAATCGACTAAATAAATCTGCTCAAATAATTACTCATCCTTTCAAACTTGAAAAGAACTAGCTAATACTCTTGCAGCTCCATTGACCCAAAAAAAAAAAAGTAAAAACCCCAAAATAATATATTATGTGACTCTCCACCATATCCATACTTACACAGCAAATACGTAGGCAGCCAGCAAAGTTTCTTGGGAGATACATTAGAAAATGTTATCCCCTTGCTGCGAAAACTAAGTTATACTTACCTATTCCCATCTATCATCATGATCATCAATTATTCACCTCCACCAATACATATAATACCGACCGCAGTACTTTTTGATATTATATTAACATAGACATGGTTATCAATGTTGCTATAGTTACGATCATCATCATCATCATCATCATCACGACTTCGATTAATTTAATGATTGCTAGATGTGACAAAGCTGACGGTTTGATGATTGATGAGGGAAAAATATTAAATTGTTGGCCAAGGCAATGGACTCCGTGAGACACAGCATGAGTTTGGTGAATGAAAGGAACATGTGAAAAGAGCACGCTGCTTAGCTGGCTATGAACCAGGGGCACTTCCACGTGTCAATAGCTTTGTGGTTGTAAACCCACGACCACTAATCTTTTCTGTCTATTAAAATTGAGTCATTTTCCACCAGAAGCTTCTACTCCACCAGGTTTCTACTAAAAAATTGGACAATGAGGTAGAATGTTTCTCAAGTAATTATTATGTTTAGCTTAAGAAAAACTTAGCTCATTAATTAAAATTGTTTCAAGTTTATATTTTAAGTTGAGAATATATTTCTAGCCAATGAAAGTGAATGAGAGATTATTTTTTATTTTTTTTAACACTTTCGTAACACGTAGGTTGATCTTTTTATACCAATTCAAAAACTGATTCATGAATAAAAATTTATCTCATGTATATATATTTAAACCCAAAATTATTTTTAGTCAATATGGAATTATTCCCTTTTCAGTTAGAACAAAAAAAAAAGGGGTGAGAAATGATATATAAAATAGACTCACTCTATTCTAGTCATGCCACTATTCATGATGAAAATTAACATTAATTATGAATGTTCTTTTTTACTAGCAGCAAAAACTTGTTAAATTTAGCTGTGTGGCTTGTGATTATGTGAGTTTCTAGCCAGCTTTGTAGGGATGTCAATGGGCATCATCCACAGCGGATTAGTCATTACTAAATACATACCCGCACAAAATTTAAATTACTAAATTCACCTGCAATTTACTGTAGGTTTTAATTGTTTTAAGAAAACTCACATGCTGCTGATTTTGACAATTACCAACCCGCAATGGTATCCGGTAGATTTTTTACGGGTTTCCACATTTAAAATTTTAAATATTCAATATAAATTTATAATAATAATTTGAAATTCCAAATAATATACTCAATTCTAAATTTAACCAATGTAAATGAAAAATTAAAATTTCAACATCAATCCAATACAAATTCTCAAATTTAAATATAAAATACACAAATTCATAAGAAAAGCCATAAACTAGTATCTAAACATAATAATTATCATTTCATTTTATCATTCAACACAAGCTCCAAGAGAAGATCTTCATTTTATTCACTACCATTAGCACCCATCCAACAGGATTCCTATAATAATGATTAAGATTAATATTTTCTAAAGAATAATACATTTTAAATACTAATATGAAGAACAAAATTATAATAATGAAATAATTCATGCATTAAATTAAAAAATAATAGTCCATACAAAATTATAATAAGTAAAATTATAATACACACACAATAATCCATGCATCAAGTTAAGGAAAATTCAATAAGAATTACAATAAGTATATCTTTAGATTTAAATTTTTTTTAAAAAATTAATTAGAAAAAACTAGTAGGTGAATATCCATGCGCGTATTCGTCGGATATTTGGCTAATATCAAACCCACCCGTAACTTAGTGCGAGTTTCAATTTATAATACTAAACCCTCATGTAACCTATAAAATTACTCGCAGCGAGCGAATTTTGGAAAATTTACAAGTATCATTACCATCCATACTGCTTTGTGCGCCTATATTCATTCGCCTTATATGTCAAGTCCTAGGACCTAAGACATGATTGTTTAGTAGCCATGTCGCTTCAATGATAAAAGGTGCATTTTTAATTTCTTTGTCTTAATTTGTCACTTATTATAATTATAAAGGTATAAATTCTCCAATAAGCAACTGCAACAACTCCACCCCAACATAGAAAGTGTCTAAGCACTTGCTGTTTTTGCCGCTCACTTAATTTTTAAGCCATTATTTTATTATTTGTCTTGTATGCCAGTTACTAATACATGCATGACAAACAGAGAGTTCGGGTTGGCCAACGAAAAGGTCAAATTAGTTCTAAATAAAGACTATGTGCATTGTGGCGAAAACGCTCAGGATAGTTAGAAAGAATCTTTCAGACTCATATATTAATATAGAAAAAATGTTAGGACACTAATATTAACTAACTGTAATTCCAGTCAAAATTATAACTAGATAAATAGTTACTCCCTTCAAGCTACCGCCGATTGATTATAAAAATCCTATAAGACATGCGTTCATTTAAGCTTCTGCTCTAGTAATCTTTTGTTAAAATGTTCTCATGAGTTGAAGTTATGAATTTTGAAGTTACATTCATTCTTAAATTGTCCATTATAAACTAGATTTTGAACTCCATCGCCAAATGTAAGGGATTGCATATAAAAATATATATAGAGTTATTATTATTTCACTATTTTAAAAATTGTCAAATATCAAATGACTATAATAAGTATTATCTCTATTATTTTCTTATTATATCTTTATAAAAATATCATTTTACTACTTTTCTGTTATAACCGTTAGTTGATCAGTTAGTTGACTAACAAAATACAAATTTTACCCTTCATGAATAAAAAAAATACTTGAACCTTATTTGCAAAATAAATTTGTAATATATTTATTAAAATGGATATAAAATGCCAACATAATTCTTTTTGCTGGAATTATGATATATGAATTACAAATTTGGCTTATTATTTTTTTTAATCATGAAGGATAGAATTTGTATTTTGTTAGTCAACTAACTGGTCAACTAACGGTCGTAATGTAAAAGTAGTAAAATGACATTTTTATAAAAATATAGTAGGAAAATTATAGGAAACAATATTTGTTGTAGTCATTTGATATTTAGTAATTTTTGAAGTAGTAAAATGATAATAACCCTATATATATATATATAGAATTATTCATGTATAGACCTAGATCCAATCCCTTTACTGTGTATCCTTCAACTATATTATAATCCAATAATATATTTTATGAAGAATTAGAGTTGCAGAATAAAGTCAGTAGCAATGGGTAATGTACGCATAGCGTGCCTGGTAAGGGGCGCGGATGGCACGTCAATTGAACAATAATATTTTTTAAAAAAAGTTTATATTTAATCGGGTTGCAACTTGCAAGGTTGACATTGAAAGAAAATTTCTTTTATTTTTTATGGCTATTGTATTTTAATAATTTTTATCCAAGGAGTTGTTAAGACATTTTTTTAATATAAAAACAAATTACTATCATCTTTTTTTTTTTTTTTGGGAACAATTACTATCATCACTTTAAAACTCTACGTTTGTAGAGACTTTGATAAAAACACCATCAACAGATACAATATTGAACAGAAAACGTCATTTTCATTTGAGTTACTAAGAAAGGACCAAATGTAATTTGTTTAAGCAAACCAAAACACTGAGGTTGACAAAATAGTTATAACAAATATATAACATACTTGGAATAAGTGGTCACATGAATATTTTATCTGCATTATTCTAGCGTGCTTGCTCAGTTGGAGTAAAAATAAGAGCCATATCAACATCCGTTTGCAATTTGAATACAAAGCTGACCAATTTACACTCATTATTATATATATATACTCCCCATAGGTACTTTCGAAGAGGTAAAAGTTTGAAGTTTGCTACTTGGTTGCTCTAGAAAGCCAATATATAATTTGTGTCGTAGTTTTCTCTCACAATTTTGAATACATCACGACTACATTGCAGCATCTACAAGTAACATCTCTCACAATTTTCTGTTATTAGTAACAAATTTTTTGTTATTAGCAAATTATTATTACATGTCATCACGAATATTGCTGGAATACAATGAAATTATTGTTACTAATAACGAAAAAATTGTTACTAATAACAAAAAAATGTAACAGATATTGCTTAAGAAAAGAAAATTTCTTGTCATACTTGTAGTTCTTTGGTTAGAATTGAAGAAAGTTTATATACACTAACGCTTTCTCCAACAATCTAACACAAGGCTTACTAAGTTGAAACAAATGGCATTGAGCTTGTATAAATTAAGCTTGATTCAGCAGCAAAGTAAGAACAATGCTTCTAATTACATATGCAGTCAATACACCTAAATGTTGAAACCAGAGTATCGCTGCCATGTGTGTGTCTGTGTGTGTGTCTGTGTGTGTGACAAGCAATCGGCTGTTCTAGAAAACATCTAATTATCTCCTGAGTATGGAATCATGCGAATGCATAGCAAGCACATGATATAATGGCATCTATGTACGGAGAGCAATTGATCTACTCATTGACCGATGAGAATAAAGCAGTATTAAAATCTGCTTCAACCGCTGGAAAAACCAGAAAACTGCCATAGGTAACACTAAAACCAATATAAAGCATATATGTTTAGGACTTTTTGCCGCTGCAAAAATGTCCATAAGATGTCATTAGGCAAGGTCACAATTACTAAGATCAAATTTCTAAATAATGACCTCTAATTGCTTCTCACAGAGAAATAACCAACTACATTTCGACCAGTCGGGGACAGCTGAACTTTATCAGCTCAGCACAAGCATGCCTTCCAAACACTCCAGAACAACCATACAAATTCTCTTAACTAAATCCATTGAAGAAAAGAGTAAGCTTTCACATTTCAACAGTTGGAATAATCACAATAACACTGAAGTGGGTACCAAGAGTTGTTTGAATTTAACAATTTCTTTTCAGCTGAAACACAAGGCCCATATTTTACATTTGAAATTAGAGATAGTGTGTGAGAATCCCTGTACATATACATAAGATAACATATTGTGAATGGAAAGAATATTAAACAATTAATGATTATGCAAATCCCTGTATTTTTAGATATACACATAAGATAACAGTTTCCACTTCCAACTTCATTGCACTCCAAAGCCCCTTAGTCCTACACCCTCATGTGCGTCTATGACTATACAAGTGCCCAACTCCCCAACAGATTTCCCTTACACCCTGCATTTCCCTTCGTAATTACCAAAACGAGCAGCTCACTAGCGGTGGCCATTCTGGGTTCAGTATTGAACCCGAAATTTAATTCATTTCGGTTCAGCTTAAAAAATTTGTTTTCTTTGTATTTTTCACTAGTTTGGTTCACTTTTAAAACCAGGATTGAACCAAAGAACCAAAACCATTTGGTTTGGCTACTTCTAATTTGAATATAAACCAAATTAAAAACCAAGTGCACCATCCCCATTCATAGTTTTGGCCAGCCGTCAATGGTGGAGATCCACTCCTCCACAACACTCTCACCCTTAACATTAGATTGCATTTAACTTTCATCAAGGAAAATTATGGTGGGATAAAAACCTAGAAAAAAAGGAATACAATCATTTATTGAATATAAGGTGATGTGTAACCATGAAAGCCAACCAAATCTTTGTTGGTTTCCAAGGCCAAAAGTTGGGAAAGTTCAAGAAGACTTTATACAAAGTTTACCATGCTTTAACTTTTACTGCTGTGTCCTAAAAATGAGTCAAATGATGATAAGCCATTGTATTTGAAATGCAATCAACAAAATGGAGTTTGCCTTCTATATCAAATAATAACACTAACAGCCACTTTACTTTCTTCAAATTGCTCTTCATTATTTCCTTATTTCTTTTACACTATCCCAAAAGAGTGCTGCTAAATGGCCAAAACAAAGAGAGAGGGACGACAGAAACGGCAGCATGTGCTGTCATTTTTGGCCCCATTATCTCTCTTACTTTTAACCATTAAAAATTTTAATTTAATAAAATATCAGAGGGAATCTAAGCCTTATCCACAATTTTTACATTATCTCATTTACAAATGATTCCAACTTCAACAACACCACAATCATTTTGTTATTGTTTTATATTAAAAAAAAAACCAACAACAACAGTTAGCGACGAATGGAGCTGCCGAGGGCACCGCAGACCGATTCACAATTCTATGAAAAATCCAATGAATTAATTAGCAAGCTTTTACAATTTGATTTGTCAGGCACAAATACAGTATTTCAATTATGTAATTTTTCCCAAATCATGTTATCATACAAAAATTATCATAAATCACAGAATTGAAATTTTTTATAGAATTATCATAAATCACAAGTCACAGAATTATCATAACACAAATACAATATATCGGAACCTATTTGACCATTATACCACAATGACTCCAAAAATTATCATGAATCACAGAATTGAGATTTTTTATTTTAAATTATTTGAAAAAAAAATTGACCATGCACGAGTGAGTAAGAGAGAGAGTTAAATGGGACCTTTGGTGATGACAGTGTCAGCGTGGTGGCAGTGGTTCTGTTGTCTCCGTAATGCGTCGACATGTTGACGGTGGCTCTGTTAGCTCTGTTATACGTCAATGTAGTGGCAGTGACTCTGTAGAGTGCAAGGTTATGGCTCTGTTGAATCCTTGTTAAAAGAGATCCTTAGCTAGTCATCAAGGGGGATAAGATGTTATTGGCGTGATCGTTGTCAGTTGGTGCCACACTAGCACTCTACTCATCACTAATTTTTTTTTTCGGGTGATAGATCGTTGAAATTGACCAAAAGCAAGACATATCTAACCCAATATCGTAAGGGCTCACCTAGATGGTTCCCCCATTCGGCATGAGTGCGAGGTGGGCAGGATAAAGTGCAAAAGGGAAATAGCGTGGTTGTTGTTGGCAGTGCGACCAGCGACTCCATTTGTTGTAAGTGTTTTTTCTTCTCTTTTTCTTTTTTTTTTAAAAAAAAGAATGTGGTGCTGTTGGAGCTAGGATCGTTTGAAAATGGGACAATGTGAAAAGGGAGGATGAGGCTTAGATCTCCCCTGATATTTTATTATTTTTTAATTTTTTAATGGTTAAAAGTAAGAGAGATAATGGGGCCAAAAATGACAGCACATGCTACCATCTTTGTCGTCCCTCTCTCTTTGTTTTGGCCATTTAGCATTTTCCCCCCTAAAATGCAGATCACTAACTCTTTGTACAAAGAGTTACTAAAAGACAAATTTGTTACTACATTGAAAGATTTTGTTGTTTAACAACTATTTAAACAAAGAGTTGGCGTTCTGCTTTTTCAAAAAGTGCAAATATATACACCTGAGAAATAGGAAATCCTAACTTCTAACACTATTTCATAGCTTTTCACAATACGGGAAAGATGTCCTAATAGAAAAGACATTGTGCCCACTAGATTTTGATATCTAGAGAGTGAAATGACCTAATTTAACCATCAATCAATCAGCATAAGTGCACCTCTAAAGACTAGATCTTAAGATGCAAATACATACAACCTTGGATGCAAGTGTGTGCCGACAAACCCAATGACACAAAGGATAGAATTGAATGATGGGGAGAGAAAGGTGTACAAGCATAAAAATTTGAGGCCTTATTACAACTTTTAGCAGCACTCACCCTAAATTATCATGCCAAGTCAAGACCGATATAGGTACTAAATTACATTGCAAGCACCACGCATTTACTGGCAAACAAGCCTTTGCTTTTTTATTGGCTTCAAAAATTACCTGACTCCTCACTAATATTGCCATGAAAGAGCGTTAAAGCAATGGATGACACTACTAGAGGTGGAACGCTAATCACAAGCTCGACAGATTTTGCTCAACAGATTTTTTTATAAAACTCGGATTCTTTTATAACACACTCATTGCCCTATTGTTATATCTACTAACAGTACCATAGCCTAAATTGGAAAACCTGGAGCTATCATATTACCATGATGTCAATGAATGATGGCAAAGCCCAACTAGCAGCACAGTAAAGCAAACAAGTGTAGCAATCAAATTCAACGTCCATTAGACTACAACAGAGACAATTCTATGCAGTTTCAACACTAGAACTACAAAATTATTCATACCCAAAAGAACAATTACTGAAAAAAGAAAAGGAAAAGCAGATGCATTCCCCTCCCCATGTTTATGACATAAGTGCTGTATAACATTGACAAAAGCTTGCATCTTTCTAGCATTTATGTCAAAGCATATCACAAAAGTAGCATTTACTTCTAAAAAGCTACAAGATGGTTATGTCAAGATTCCATCACAGGCATTTGAGAACTAGCAAAAAGCATAATAGATAATATAAACACTAACAAAATCAACAACTAAAATAATTAAGACAACCACGAAACTATCATAAGTTACACCATTCTGTCAATTGCCATGGGAGTGCCCAACAATCATCTGAGGGGGTGCTAAACAATCATCAGTTACTACATAATTGTAGAAAAATTAGTAATCATTTGAGTTGAACACAGTGATGCCAAACCCAGTTATTCATGATACAACATTTATATTGGGATTGACTAGGTTTTCTTCTCACCAAGTCAACCTAGTTTCTGACACCATTAAAAATCCCACCTTTTCTCATAAGTTTAGATCCTATTATTTATAATTATGGAAAACAAAATACCATAAACTTAAAAGTCAACTATTAATTGAGTGCATATCTATCTCCATTTAGAAACAATCATCTCCATAAATGCACAATAAAGGATGGATGACCACAAACGAGTTCATCTAAACACCTCACATCCACATATTAAAAGCTTAGAACAGCCAAAATAGTAAAAAAGAAAAGAAAATATAGATCTTTTATAACAGCAAAACCCATCTATAAATCAATCTATATCAAGCAATCCATGCACCAGGAAGAAAACAAAATACTAAGCACGAAACCACGTCTCAATCTATTAAAAAGAAGTTATCGCTTTAGCTACTGGCAATCACAATTACCTCAAAGCAAAAAATAAATAATACAAGAAACAAACACAACAAAAATTAAATTCTTGTATTTAGACGCCAATCCGAATATCAATACAAAGTAAATATAGAACATTGTACAACCACATCAAATTGTTTATTAACACCACAATAAATTTAAAATTAAACAAAAAAAGCTCGAAAAACACAAACCACGGGAGGAATCTCAATCGAACATTTATTCAGTTTGTTTATTTCTTATTATTGCCTTTACCTCCAGCGGAATCTCCGCCAGCCGCCTGCGCCGCCTTCTTGGCGGCCTTCTCCTGCAGCGCCTTCGCGTCCCTAATTTTTTTACATTATTTTAATTAACTAATTAATTAAATTTTTAAAAGAAGTCAAAAGTCAAAACGACATCGTAGGGAAGAACTTTTTTATTAAAAAAAAAAACCTTTCGCGGCGTTGTTCGGGAGTCAAGCCGTCGTCCTTGGTCTTTCCCTTGCTGCCGCGAGCGGCCGCTCTCTCGCGATCGCGTTCTCTCTGGTTTCCGCGTGAGATTCGAATCCAAAATCGAAAAGCAATGAATTAAGGAAAAAGCTAACCAGTGATTAATTGTTTAATAATTGCAACAACATTAATAGACATTAATTAAATTCGAAATCATATATTGAAAATGAAAAAAGAAAAAAGAAAAAAGAAAAAAGGATATGAGTCATGGTTTCGTCTACTCGATAGAAAAGACAATCTGAAATTTCTTCGCAGTTCGTTCAATCAACCACAAACAGTCAATGATAAAAACCAACCCACTTTTTTATATGCCCCTTATTTATTTACTAATTCCTTTTGATAAAAGAACACTTAGACCCTCAAATTTTCTTATATGTGCATATACATATACTTAGTTTAGAAAAAGAAAATACAGACCCTATTTATTTTACGATTATACCATTTCTCTAATCTCTACCGCAACTAAAAAATTTCAATAAAGTTTTATAATAAATTTAAATTACAGTAAATAATATACATTTTAATAATTATTTACAATGGTGAATAAAAATTTATTTTTCAAGATTGTAATAACCAAGTACATGTCTATTTTTTAAAATAAAAATGTATATGTGTGCACCGAGCAAGATAAAAGAATAAACGAATACTTACGTGTTTCAGTGAGATGAGATTTAGTTGAAATGTTAAAAATATTTTATTAATATTTTTATGATAAAAAAAAACATTTAGCAAAAGCTTTAAAATTTTTTATTTTGAGAACTACTGTTAAAATTGGCTTATATAATGATTCAACAAAATGATTAATTGACTTTTAGAGTTTCTGTTAACATTTCTCAATAAACTCTACTTTATTAATCATTATCGTAATTTATCGTCATATTATGTTATCTTGTATGGATTTTTGAATTCATCAGATATTATTTAAGTAATTTTTTAACACTTTGGTGTGGTGTGAATTTAAGTGTTTTATTTATTTATATTATATTATTTTACAACACTTTAATTACAAAATTTAACAAACCCATACACTAATGTACTTTTGAAACTCACAACACCCATGATAACACAACAAATTGAACTCCTAACTACTATTTTCAAAAAAACCGATTTTTTATTTAATATAATAAAACTAATTATTTTGTATATAACTCACCAGATTACTAAACTAGTACTCAATTAGATTAACCGGTTTACAAAATCATTTCTTAACATATTTTGCAAAAATTTCCTTCTATATTTAAAAAAAAAAAGAATTACGCAAACTCAATTATTTTTTTTCCTCAAGTTTTGAATTATATATGACTTCCCTCAATCTAGAAATGAGCAGTTAATTTTCTGTTATAAATATTAAATATCACATTATTTTATAAATATTAAATACCCAAAGGTAAAATAAAAATTAATGTAAATCTGTTGGATATTAATTTACTTTTAGGGTTAATTTGATAAATTAATAATTTTTTAATTAATGTCCCCCAAAATTATTGCAAGGTTATTATTGTCAAAGTAAAAAAAGAGTTAGGGAAGGTTGTAACATTATAAAGAGTTAGGGAAGGTTGTAACATTATTAATTTTAAAATATTAGGACTAAATGGACCTTAAACCAAATAAAGACTACATGAGCACCTACTCGAAATTAATATTTAGTGCCTACTTGATATGGCTTAGATACTGTTAATAAGTATTTATTTAATCCCACAAACTCTTTTTAAGATTTTTGTTATTATTTGCTTTTTTAAATAGAATTTTTTTAGATTAAATAAGATATTTTACTTTCACTGATAAGAGCTTCAATTTTGGGATTTTAGAAATAGACATTGAAACTTTTATTTAAATGTTAAAATATCCAAAATATTCTTTACTTATTTAACAATTTTATTTTATTAATTTCATAATATAACTTTAAAAATTAGTCTACTAAATTAATTTTAAATTTTTAATAAAAATTTTTTATTAACAATCAAACAATTAATTTTATTTTAAATAAAAATTCTATTTTATAAAAATTCTATTTAAATAAACTTTATTTGAAAACTGCACCAAACAAAACCTTAATCGCAAAACAAAATTAAATTGATATGTTGGAGCTTAGCTAGGCATTTATATGTATTTATACAATCCCCTTAATGATGGCACGTTTCACGGCTTCATTTCCCTTCTTTCAAATAACTTTGTAATTCCTGTGTAATTTTAAATCTATGTTTACAGAATTTATTACCAAAACTGACATTCAATAAAGTGTTATATTCTATATAAAATGTTTTGCCATTATTCACATTCCATTTATTGACATTACGGCATTATTACTTTAAAAAAAAACTACCAAACCCACAAACACCCTTAAATGCTTTTGAAATTCTCAATTTTAATTCATGAAAAAAGAAAAATATTATCCAAATAAATCAGTAATAAAAAAACAATGATAAACTTTTATATATATATATAAAACAATGATATTTGACCATAGCAATACAGGAGGGCCGCAGAAACGGCACATTCTGGTGTGACAATAAAGGAAGTCATTTATGTCGCCTTCATGTTGCCTTTATAGTGTCGATTATCATTATTAATTACTTAATGGGCTATTGGCGTTGTCGGCCATGCATATAAACAATATGATACTATACGTGCATTTATAAATAACAATCAATTAGAAAACAATAAAAATAAAAACACATTCTGCAAAATAACATCATTATAACATTCAATCCATTAATTAATTTCGGGCTCTCATCACACGTTGGTCAACAAAATTTTATTTTCTTGTGCATAGTTTAGGTTTCCCTCAAGAGGCAACCACTAATTCTAAGGACATTTAGGTTTTCCTTCCTTTGTCTTCCATTTGTCGTAGCATGGGCATTCTTCTTTATGCCCGTAAGTGCCTGAAGGTACACACAAGCATTTGTTGCAGCACTTGTTGCAGAAGAACAAGCATGGCTTCCTGTGCGAAGTTGCCGAACACCGGTAGTCACAAGCTGCCTTACACTCTGCATGCATGCACACACATTTTTTTACCAATTAATTATACGCCAAGAATAATTGTTATGAACAAAAATCATGTGTCATGTGAATTTAATTAAGAATAATGTGAATTTATGTCAGCAGTCGCAAAAATATATATATATATTTTCAATTTCACCTTAATTTTGTACTTTTACTCAATAAATTTCGTGATTTGTCTAAAATTACATTTTTATCACCAAAATCAACTTAAATATGTAACTTACACCCCACAAAAAATTAAAGCACTTAAAAGAAGATGAAAATATTTAGGTAAATAAGATCTGACCCCATTGTTTTAAAAGTTTGTTACTTACGCTCAGGTTTAAGTGATCCTTCTCCGCCGGCCTGTGGATATGAAACAATCAAAGATGTTACTTAGCCAAAAAAATTAAAATTTCAAACTGAAAAAAAAAAGTTTTAAAATCATGCATATGAAGAAAGCTTGAATATGTTACATTGTTGTTAATATAAATAACTAAAAGCTTTAAAAATACTCATAATCTTTTGTTAAAACTCTCGTATTGGCCACCGATAGATAAGAAAATATTTAGGCAAACGATTAAATAAGTCTAGAGAGAGATTTACATTTGAAACATCAAGAGTGAAGGACAAGGAGAGAAAGAGAATAAGAAGAGCAATGAAACTCCATGAGAGCTTAGCCATTTTTGCTTGGTTAGAATGAAAATAATAATAATAATAATAATAAAGATATAACAATCTTGATATGCTCCAGCTAGCATTTGAGCAGGCTATTTATAAAACTTCTACTCCTCTTATTTAGTGCCACGTATCTGGGTGTCCAAATTTCTAGTTGTTTTCTTTATAACAAATCTTGTTTTAGTAACTAATATATATAATCATCTTCTTTCCTAATTAAAATGCTCTTTGTCATGTGTTTGCATTATCTGATTGGACATTCCTTGTGGGGAGATTTTGGCTACAAAATGCATACCATATATAGATGTTTTCAATTAATACAGACTTTTTTATGATTGATATTCCATTTAAGCCCCTTTTGCTAGGGTTCGCTACATAACTGCAAATTGTTAGATAAGTAAATTACTTAGGATTTGAATTTAGTAAGCTTATACGCTTTTTATTATTTTAATTAGAAAGAAGTAATTTGTAGTTATGGAATAAGAATATAAAGATAATTAAAATTTAATTGCACATTATTATAAACGTATGCGTGATTAAAGATTATGAAAAGATTAGCATATCTTAGTTTACCACCATATCCAAATTCAAGTACCTAATATTAACTATGGTTTAGAAGTTAAGAACACTTTATTCTATATTTATTTATGATAAATTTATATATTATCCTCACAATTTTGATTTAAAATTATTAAATTTAAGAATTACGTTTTTTAAACACAATAAAGTTTTGTTTCAAACCTAGAATTTTTTATTATACAGTAGTTGCGCCTTTAAGCCGCACAAATACAATACTAAATAGATCAGGATTCTCTCCTGATCTGATTATATCTTGAGCAAATAACTCAATTGTTGATTGGTTGTTCATAAATAAAAAAATAAAAGAAATTAAATTATACTCATAAACTACTATTAAAAGATACATGACAGAAGATTTTTAAAAACTTAGTAAAGCTCATATAAGGAGAGAATCATATTCCATACGAAATAGGGCATTTCAAATTCCAAGAACAACTTTTGGAAAGCCAATTTCAATTGCTCTAAAGATCTTAATGGCATTTTTATTTATTTTGATCAGAAGATGACACTTTATCTTTATTACAATTTAATTTTATTAATTTTTAATATTAGATTTGGACAGGAATAAGAAAATCTTACCAACTAAATATTAACTCTTCCCTCCAAGTATTAATATTAAAATAAACAAATTTACTAGGAGTGTTCAGAATTCAATCCGATCCATAGAATCCATCTGACCCGCATAAATCTGATCCGTGGATTGATGGATTTGATTGGATTGAAAATTTAAAAATCCACAATCAGTGGATTGGATATGAATTTCCTTCTGTGAATCCATAAAAATCCGCGAATTCGCAAAAAAAATATATATATATTTATTTAATAAAAAAATAAACTTGTAAATATGGCATTATACTTACTAATAAATAAATTAATTAAAATATAGTTACATTAACACTATATTATGTCTTATTCAATAATAATATAAAATAAAAATAATTAAATAAGAAAATATAGCTTTCCAAGCAGTTAATTTTCATGTACTAATCTAACGAATGAGATTTTTTCTTTTTGGTGTGTTATATTTTGAAACTTTGAGTATATTTTCTAACTTTATTTAAACAATTAATTTATTTAAATCTTATTTAATTTCAAATTTGATCAGTAGTAAAATCGTTTTTATATTAATTTTTTTATTTAGCTAGTTCGTGGATATGACATAATTAAAAAATTTTAGCCCGCAAACCAATCTATTAAAATGGTAGATTGAATATGAATTGGGTCAAATCTGCATCCAATCTGCAGACATATAGATTGAATGTGGATTGAATTTCACTAATCCGTGGATCGAATTGGATTAAAAATTTATAATCTGCAAAATCGTGGACTGAATATGGATTTGAGATGGCAATTTAACCCGGACCCGGACGGACCCGGACGAACCCGGATAATTCGGTCCGGGTTGAACCCGTACCGAATTAAAAATAAATCCGGATCCGGATGTGATTTTGCCAACCCGGACGTCTCCGGGTCCGGTTTTGGGTTCTTATAAACCCGCATATGCGGAACCCGGACCCGAATGTCCTTATTTTAGCATTATATGTAAATTATTTTTTTAATATAAAAAGGGGAGATAAAGTCAATGCCCTAGTTCACACTTTCACTTCACAGCCGCCTAATTCATTCTTCTCCTATCTCTTCATCTTTTCTCTTCTCTTCATCAAATTATCCTTTTCGTCTCTGTTCAGTTCTTCTCTTCATGAAATCATCATCATTACTTGTCATCACTTCGCAACGCTGTGTTCCCGCTCATCATCATCACCAGCCTCTGTTTGGCAGCCATTTGTCCATCACGATCTTGATTTTGGCTGCCGTTCATTAGCCTTTTGCGAATAACGCCCGCAGCTGTGACGTGTTCATCATCATCATATCATTAACAGCAGATGTTCGTTGCTTTACCAGACGCCGATTGTTGAAGTTTGTGAACTAAATCCCTGAATCGCGGCTGTGACATGAATTGGAGATATGGATTTGTATTTTGTGAATGTTATATCATAGATCTATAGTTTATTGCTTTTGAAATTTAAAATCTGTAAATTTAAAATGGTTTATTGCTTTGTATTTGATTTGGGTAGAATCTGGATTTGTAAATTTGTGAAGTGAATTTGATTTTTTTTTATTTGTATGTGATCCAGGTTGAAAATCCGCAATCCGGAAACCCGAATTATTCCGGGTTTAACTCGTACCGGACCCGGTGTCATAAAAACCAAGTTTAAATTCGGGTCCGGTACAACATTTTAGTGTCCGGGTCTGGAACCGGGAAGGCCAAACCCAGACCCAGACCCGTTTTTTGCCATCACTAATATGAATTGATGTCCAATTTGCAAACACTCCTAAAACCTACAACAATATAGAGATCAATCAACAGATTCGTCAAAAAATCCAGCTGCCTAAGACGATTAATTATATCACAACATTAGCATTTATGCTTATCTAAAGATAGAATAGAGAATAATGATTGTAAAAATTGTTAGGAAATTGGTGGGTGAAGCAGACACGCAGCTAAAATGAAATTGTAAGAAAATAATGAACAAGCATAATAGAGGACACCAGAAATTACGTGGTTCGGCTTTTAACCTACGTCCACGGGCGAAGACAGAAGAAAATATTTTACTAGTGAAAAGGAGTTACAAGTATTGTAGTATTTTAACTCACTTTCCCAAAACCCCAATATACCCAAACTCTCATAACACTAATCACTCAAGATTCTTTGATCTGCAAAATTTTCTTCTCACAACTCTCTCTACAAAATTGGATGCTAAATGAGGGTGGGAAGCCCTCTTTATATAGCCAAAATTTTGGCTCCTTTTTTTATTTTTTTAATGAACAAGTCAACACGGCACCACTAATAATGGCGGGCCGTGTTGAATGTGTTGAATGGCATGGCACCGGCCATCTAGATGGCCGGTGCCAGCCATGACTTTTAACAAAAATACAGTAGAAATAGAAACTAAATGCAGGTATAGTAATTAAACGTCCATTAGTGTGGAAAATGTATCACTCTTTTTAATTCTTCAATTAATTTTAGTGAATTTCGAGAGTTACTACAGAAATAAAAGATTAAGTTCTCATACAAATTGATATTTCTTCTTCTTTTTAATTGATTACCGAATATATTTTCGTAGAACAAAGAAAATTGATGTTCAACAGTTTGTGGGAATTTATATATTTTCGTAGAACAGGAATTGTAGTTCCCAATATTTTCATCACAAATACTGAAATTATGCGATATGAATATCTATCGAATGATAATTTCAGAAACCAAATTTTAGCTCAAAAGACGCTCGAGTACAACTGCCGATGATGGCAAGTGGTGGTCGCTGTTGAATAATTTTATTTTAACTAATAAATTTATATTATTGCCGATGAACTGATACTAGGCCTAAAAGCTCGGTCCAATCCATTAGAAATGTGTGTTTATGTTGGACCCCGAGCCACTTTGCTAAGCAAGTAATGTGGTTGTATTGAAACCTTGGTCGAACCATGAAGATTATCCCATAAAAGAATCAATACATTCCAATAGTATCTAGGCCCATAACTGAGTTCACACAAGAATTAGTGTTTTCGATCCGGCATTAATCTTTGGTATAATCCTATTAAGACCTTCCTTAAACCCTAATTTCGGTCTATCACCTTTCCTATTCGTACAAGGTAGATAATTGGTTACATTATGGTACAAAGATTTGTGCTACCTTTATAAGAGTGAGATTTCTAAGCTTTGTCAATTAGGTTTTACATTAAAACCTATAAATAGAGCACCCCAGTATTATTCGCGCATTTACCATCATTGTAACATACCCATGAGCTTTCAACAGCAACCTAACAAATGTTTAGTAGCCCAAACTCCCATCTAAATAGAAACCTCTACAATTATTCCCTTCCTTGTTCAACAAATATTCTTCTTCTTGAACAAAAAAAAAATACCATAGTTCAGATTTCTTGGACCTCAAGAAACCCTAAACAACCATCTTATCAACTTATCACCATTATAATCCCTTTCTTGACTTAGAACAACTACTCACAGTAGGTGCCAATTCTATTCAAACCCAGTGCAGCTATTCAACAAGCCAACCGTAGTCAAAGCTTCAGCACAAATTTATCTGAGTCGAGTCGATGCTTAGATAATCTTGTCAACATTATTCCCCGAACTCTTTAAACAAAACAGTAGGTTTGCAAACCACGTCAAGCCGAAGTCACAAATCTGACCCGAATCCTACTTATAGCTGAAGAAGAATTGCCTCCAACTAATCCGGAGGTGACACGTGGACAAATTGAGATCTTGCTAAAATAATTTACATAATTAATTTAACATAAAAATACTAATAAATCTGAATAATAATATCAAATAATATTACAATAAACTTTATGTATCTTTATTCTTATTAATTAGACCATAGTTGCTGAGGCGTTGTGGATATAATGCTTAATAACGTCATTATGTAACCATAAGCTTCAACATAAATAATGTTCATTGCCTTAACATTATTTCCTTTGCTTTGTTTTTCACCCAAAGACCACATAAAGCTCGGCGCATGCGTTTTGCTCAAATATATTTCAAGCTGTCGATTGACAAAACAAGGGTGGGTGTCGGATCAGACGCGGCTAGACCCGAGTTCGAATCGGATTCGGGTATTGCCCAACATCCTATTAATCTAAAGATCCGATGGCGCCTTTCGTTGGAGGATCCAAATAGGGGATTAGCTGTTAAAAACTTCACAAAATAATCTACTCATTTATGATCGATCGACATCGGTTTTTCAAATCAAAGTCTGTTTGTCACAACTCACAATTGACAGTATTTGAGAAGACAGAATTTCACATCATGAAAAACACCAGTAACCATGATTTGAGAATCAATAACACTACTTGATCACCCGGGATATCCTATCGAAAAATTTTGGACACATACTTGTGCTGAACATTATTTCATCCATCATCCACCCTAGCGCCACCCTCTCCAGTGTACCCAAAGATAACACACGATAAAGCAGCTCGAATTCTTCTCCATCTTTACTTTTTACCCATGTCAGACTGAATGAGTAACCTATTATGCACACAATGAAGGATTGTATTAAGTTACTACTAACAAGTGATCCTGGGTGAGTTTTTATAAATTTTCTTGACTTAACCACAATTTTCTAGTGAGTTTCCATTTTAATTTTCATCCCATATCATCATTACCGATTTGGATATTTCGAAACATGAAAACATCAATCAAAAAACATTTATACAGTGGACAAAAAGCAATCAAATTAAAGAAAAATGGAAATGATGTAATTGTGGGGGGCTAAAAATAATTCCATGTAAAATAATTACCAGTTGATTGATGCAGAGCTGAAACGCATCTTCCTTCAGATTCATGGTATGGAGATAATTTCATGCCTAATAAGTACTCAATAAGAGCTTGAAACAGACAATTAGCTGGACCACTATCATTTTCACCACCACCTAAGAAACAGATAATACAAACAATTAAACCAGTGACATCACATTCAAGTAAAAGCCAGAAGGTCAAACATGTATTCCCTACCTGATGTGTCAATAGTTCTTTTACAGCATTCAGGCTGGAGATCACAATAAAATAGTCAGACATAAAGACAATATAACTAACTTCAGCTTAACAAGCTTAGGGTTACAGGCATACCAGCTGCTCATTTAAAAGAGCCCCCCAGGACACATTCTCCTTTGATAAATCCTTCGCTGATTGTCCTTCAATGGCGTCATCTTGACCACGTGAACTAGCCGTAATCATGCATTCACTCTCAGATTCACTTCCAAATTTCCTCCTACGCTTTCTTGTCTTTTCTTTGGATTGATTTCCAGATGTAGGCTGAGCACCTTCAGGAGTGTATAGCTGCATATTATCAGTGTTGTCATCCTTTGAAGAGGAAGCAGTTCCCTCTTGAAGGAGCTTTTGGAGTGTCTCAACTTCTTCAGACAGTGCTTTATCTGACAAAAATTGAGACCTCAACAAGTAAAGAGATCTGAATACTTGGTCAGAGTTACAACCAAGTATGAAACATACCACAAACAATAAGTTCACAAAAGATTTTGCTTCATAATGCTTCTCAAAGTCTGAGAATCCTTGCTTTAGCGAGACTGAGGTTCTCGCAAACACAAATGGGTTTTTCTTATGGTACCGACGGCCAGAGAACAACAAAGGTGACTATAGAGAACCTTTTGCTACTTTGATTTATGACACTTGTGGATAATTAAACAATACACAGACATGGACCATAAAAAGTGAAATTAGTTTGGGCTCTACAGGGCCATTTTCATGCATGAATATTTAAAAAACAGAATCTCATCTCAAAGTGACTACCAAATAACTATCTCAGACATGAGCTTATGCACACATCACTCTTTTAGGTGAATTAGTCTTGAAAAGAAGAAAGCTTATTGGTGATTTCAAAAACCTTAATAATCTTCTTAGGCTTAGCAGACAAGAGAAAGACATGGACAGTATGTTATATGTCAAGCTCATCCTTCCTACAGAAGGTATTGGCATCCTTTTATAATTATGGATAGCTTAAAGATGCTAGTGACTCCTTCTCCAAGAAGAATGATCATTATGCATGGCTCCTTCCCCACTACATTGCCAATTCAATTTCTCAATCTTTATACTTGTAAAAACATCTAATCAAACTTACTTCTGTCAAGGTGGTCTAGCTCAGCTCCACTTAGTTTTCAATTAGTTTTGTAGAATGCTAAGAACCATGGCCTAGGTTGGCCAGGTTCAAGGCTGATTCAGTTCGCACTTAGCATCCTGAGAAGAATGAGTGCAGGGTTCTACATTTTTATCCAGAAAACATATTTCATGCACAGTCCTTAACAAGGTATTTTCAATAACTTGAGCATCAAACCCAGCTTCCTAAATACCATCTATGCCATTTTCTCTGTACGTATGACAATTTTTTATACATCGAGTGTGGTCTTAAATGAAAGCATAACAGAAATGCCCAAGGTTGCAAAATGTTTTCAAATTGATACACTAATGCACATGAAGTGTGTGTATTATTTTTATTTTCTTTTAAAATCTATCAAAATATTTAATTGTTTCTTACTCTTTTGATTCTCTTCCATTAGAAGCTTTTGGTAACGCAAGCATTGCTCATTACTGGTTGACCTGCAATGAAATGTAAGTATGTGTCAATTTCTGTTATTCGTGCCCCAGAAACAGCTGGATCTGATTGCAACAACAAAAAAAATACAACCAAGAAAATCAGCAAAAACCAAAAATCCAGTAAAAAAAAAAAATTGAGAGTGCATGCCTGATTGAGTCCACTTCACTCTTCAAGTTGTTAACCTGTGCACATAACTTTTCATTTTCACTTCTTAAGAATTCTATATACTTATCTGCAGCTGTAATGACAGAAAATAAGCACTTGATCAATTCAGAGTATGATTAAAAATTAGAGTTTTGACTTTAATTCTATTGGATACAGTAAGCCAGATTAAATTCCTTTTAAAGAAACGGACTACTAAATTCCAACAACACTTCAGAGGCTTATACAAAGATTACATTCTGAAACATAGACAATTATTCTCTGCTAATTTCCAGGAGCTAAACAGATAAAAACAATACTCCAGCACAAACTTACTTATCTGAGTCAAATTGCAGTCACAAATACTTTATTAACACTCTTTCCTTTCATTTAAATACTTGTATACTAGTTATGGATCCCAAAAGTATGCTAATCATATTTACATTGAAAAGAAATTGCCCTGAAATTGATAAAAACATGCCCTGTGCTAAAAAATAGTAAAAATATTCAGAAGCCGCATTAATAGGCAACAAAATACCTTTAATGCCCTAGCAAATATAAAGGACTCAGACAAGGCCCAGCTCTTAGCCTCAAAGAGCAAAACTAAAGGAAAAACACTAGACAAGGTCCGGTAATGAATCATAATCACTCCAGCTCTTTAAAGATATCATATCAGTCAATAATCCATTACTTCAATGCATCAACACAAAAATCAGTAACACATTAAAAGTCCACTGATCATGAATAAATAGTGTATCTGAACTTGTTCTGTTGATGCATTTGAACCTCAAGTCCAAAAATGATTGAATTAACATAAGGTAAGCTGAGTTGTAAGTATGTTGATAAACAAGTTGATGCAAACACCACGGTGAAACTTTGAAACCCACGCTCAATTTGGAAGTTTCAAATGCCCAAGAAAGCTCTAAACAGAGTTTTAAGTTAAAACAAGCCTTGATCCAATGCTTAAAAAAGCATGAAGCAGAGATAAACAATCATTGACCCAATGTTTTTAACTAAACCCTAAATCCTAAAGTCTACTTGAATTCTTGGAACATCCCTCCAAGCATAGTTTTACACAAAAGGATCCAGCAAATGACTTAGACTAAAGATAAAAATTAAAACTAGACTTAAATGAAAAATTGTTAAACTTAAAACATTGCAAAAGAAATCATAAATAAGGTAGAAGTCATGCAAGTTCCTTTTGACTAAAAAACTCAACAGGTTATAATGAATTGGTCATAACTTCTTCTAGAAAACTTCAAATTCAATTCCATGAAATGCATTAAAAAGCTAACTCAATTAGCTTTCCAATAGTATACAACTTGTGAATTAATTCCAACCCAAGCAATGTCAGTTTAATTCTGAGATACCCCTCTCTACATTGATTTAAGCTACAATTGGCATGACTTGAATTTTTGTCAAGCATTCGGCCCAAACTCTATATTTGCCTGTCCAATAGCTTGAATAATTTTCGCAATGGCTTGTCTTCTCTCCAAGTCCAATTCATCATGTCTTACACTTTAAATTGTGATTTGCCTTCTCAATTCATCCATTTAAATCGATCTATTTAAGGAAGCTTCTTCACTTTAGCTCTTGTAATCGAGCGCCGATGAATGTACAAAAATCACTTAAAGCTTAAATAGTATTTCCTTTGGATTTATTAACTTTACTTGTTGATGCGAATGGTAATTTAAATAGTAAAAAGAAAGCTAAATTTGTTAAGCAACTGCACGAGAAAGTGTGAGAACACACAGAAAAAAGACAGCACAATATGCTGCTCAAGCCAACAAAGGACGCAAGAAAGAGGTTTTTCGACATGAGGATTGGTTTTGGGTGCATATGATAGACGAGAGGTTTCCAGCCCAAAGGTGTTCCAAGTTCCTTCCACGGGAAGATGGCCATTTTCAAGTGGTTGCACGGACTAATGAAAAAGGCTACAAATTGGATCTTTTTAGTCAGTATAATATGAGTACTACTTTTAATATTTTTGATCTTTCTCCTTTTGACGTAGATGACGATTCAAAGATGAATCCTTGTGAGGAGAGGGGAATGATCAGAACTATCAAGGAGATATGATTAAAGTTTCAAGTGATCATTTGCACATTCATGGATGTCTGATTACAAGAGATAGAGCCAAGAGGATGTAAGTTGCCTTAAATGGATTAATTAAGAACATATGGACTGAAATCGCAATTCAAGATGCAAGATAAGATGAATTGGGCTTAGAGAGAAGACAAGCCATTGTGAGAATTGTTTAAGCTATTGGACAGCCAAATATAGAGTTTGGCCCCTAATGCATGATAAGAATTCAAGTTATGCCAATTTCAGCTCAAGTCAATGCAGAAAGGAATATTTCGGAATTTAACGAACTTTCCTTGATTTGGAATTAATTTGCAAACTGTATACCGTTGGAAAGATAACTGAGTTAGCTTTCTAATGTATTTTACGAAGCTGGATTTAGATTTTTTCAAAACAATTAATGATCAATTCACTATAATTTTCAAGTAAAAAAGAACTTGCACGAGTTTGGGAGTTTTCAACTTTATTTATGGTGTCTTTTGCTGTGTTTTAAATTTACCAACATTTTATTTAAGTCTAGTTTTAATGTTAGTCTTTTATCAAGTCATTTGAAGGATCTTTTTGAGTAAACCTATGCTTGGAGGGATGCTCTAATAATTCAAGTGGACTTTAGGGTTTAGGTTTCTATTAACTTACGTGTATTTAGCTACCATAGTTTGTAGAACTGATGAAGAATAATATCGTTAGTTGAATTGAAAGATAATTCTTTCTTTGGTTCTTTTGAGGACCAACTAACTTATCAAGAATTGTACTCTTGTGGCATTATAAATCTGACTTATTAATCACTTTCTCATCTATATTTTGAGTGTCACATCAATAGTATTCTTTTATACCTTCGGTTCATGTTTAGTTAAAAACACTGGGTTAAGGATTGTTATCTTTGTTTTGTGTTTTCTTAAACATTGGGTCAAGATTTGTTTTAACGTAAAAATCTGTTTAGAACTTGCTAGGGCATTTAAAACTTCAAATTGAGCATGACTCTCAAAGTTTCATATTGGGTTCACATCACAATTCATGGGCTAGCTCACTAACGAAAAGTCTAGCATAGGCAAAGCGGTAAGATCTATCTCATCTTTGCAGAGCTCAGATCCGGAAATTGCAAAATAAAACTATAAATGAACCTAATAAAGGTGTAATTTTGAACATATTTATGTTGAGTGAATGAATAACCATAATTATGAAGCATGGTTCCAAAATTGAAGGCAGTTTCAAAGGAATAGTTCTTGGAGTAAAAGTTCAGTCCAAAAGGCTTTGATGAGGCCTTAGGTTGTATATTTTTGTTCTGTTGAAGTTGAGTTCCATAAAGTTGCTAGAAACAATTGAGTTCCATAAAGTTGCTAGAAACAATCAGGATAATCATAGCTATAATTAACAAAAAGACCTCTAAAATCTTCCGAAAATGGATCTCGGCTTCCGTCAAGAATATAAAGAGGTTTCATCAAGAAACACATACACCACATGTTATATATTAAGTTAATTTCAAATCAATAAGTGCATTAATTTTAAATTCATTGAAACCTAAGCTGCCAAGCAAATATAATCAAATTCTACATTAATTAAATGTGAATCAATTTATTTGGAAAAAGAATGAAACTTTTTACACCTAGCACACAACATTTAATCTGATACGTTGGCAAGAAATACATACCATTCACATAGGTTGTGAACTTCAATTCTTGTTCTTTGTTGAGATTATCCAATTCACTGAATTTTTTCTTCTGAAGTAACCCCCCCCCCCAAAAAAAGAAAAAAATTCATTAAAACATATAGGCATTTCCTCTATTTTCTAGGGAAAGAGAGAGAGAAAAAGATACCTTTAGTTTATCATATTTATCGTAGAGCTTCTTGTACAAAGATTCCATCTGTAACAAGAGTTAGCAATTAATCATAGTCTTAAATTACCTAAAACACGTACACAGAGAAAATCGAAGAAGAAAAAAATTAAAAGGGTGAATTTTCTCACAAATTTCATTTTTCTAAACGCAAGTTGACAAAGCCGATGCACTTTGACATTTAATCAAACACAAAACATGCAATCAAACAAACACACCCCGGGCCCCGACTCAGAAACCCAAAATCAAATACTTTAATTCACCAAATCAACCAATAAAAAAAATCAATCAAATAAATAAATATCACATAGAAATCTTCATTTCAGCAAACAATCTACTAAATAATACAACAGTAGTCCGTCTTCTCAGTATTAAGGCCAAATAAATAAGAACCCACATTATAGAAAAATTCTTATTAGAAAATAAAAATTAAAAAAAAATTAAAAAAGAAAAAAGACCTCTCAAGTTATTTGCTGCAAACGGAAGTGCTGAATGAGATTGTGAAGAGCTGAAACGCGCAGAGGCGCCGGCCGTACGGACCTCTCAATTTATTCTAGGTTTTGTTTGTACACTGAACAAATGGTGTTCGAATTCGAATGAATTTTTAGGGATTTGTGATCTTACGTTTGTGTGGAAAGCGCGGTAAAAGCAGAATTTAAAATTCGAGAGGAAAAGGCTCTCGCTGTCACTCAACTACTTCACACATGAGGTGAAAATTTGAAAGCGATGGAGTTTTTTTGTTAATTTTACTAATCGAGTTGGGTGGGTTTTAAATTTCTTCGGGGAAGGAAGCAGAGCTGTCGCACAGTGAGCAAATAAATATGCCACGTCATCAGTTTGCTAAGGTTACATAAAGAGGCTTCACGTGGCATTGACGTTTAACGAATTTTAAAAATTATTTTACCTTTTATTAATGTAATTTATTATTATTTATTTATTTTGAGGGTTAGTATAAATTAATTTTTTATTAATATCTCTAAAATTGTTATAAAGTCATTTTGATAAAAAAAAAATAAAGAAGAACTATAATTAATTAATAAGAAAAGTGTCTTGTATTGAAGTGTTTTTAAAATATAAAAATTAAATAAATACTTAATCCAAAATATTAAAATTTATTGAAAGTTTTCGCTCTTTCTTAGTATGGTGAGAAAAAGGTGATTTCTTGGTTGGTGGGTTATTGGTTTTGATGATTGATGCCTTATGATGTTGATTGAGGATTAAGAAAAGCAAGAGCAAGATGGTATTAATCAAGGAAGATAGATATTAATGATTGCTATATATATACATATCCAACTTTAGTGAGAATACTCACACTTTCCTAAAGTGACTACACATTTTTTTTTAAAGGAAGTGACTATTTATTAAAACATAAAAATATTACAAATTTTAATGTATTAGGGATTGTATTTTTTTATTTATTAGTAGCATCTTTACTTTATTAAAATAAAGATATCCTCACACCATCATTAGTGAAATAAATTAAAAATTGAAATAATTTGTGATGAACTAGGAGTTCAATAAGTCTAGAGTTTCTTACATAGTTTGAAAAGATGAAGTTGCAGTGGTAAAATTTATAAATGATTAATGATTATGTATCTAATTACAGAAAATTCACAAGAATTTTAATAAAAGAATCTGAAGATTCTCTTAATTATTGATTTTTGTTTAAATCAAATAAAGATGAATTTATGGAAACAATTTCTTATTTATTATGATTCACCATTACTTATGCTTAAATATTTTTTGACATATTCTATGAAAAAGTCATCCTATCACAAGGGGCAGGAAAGCTATATGTGATGGTTGACTTGATTTTATGATAATAGTGTGTACACCTTTTTTTCTATTTTAATCTTTTTATGAGTTAATTTACTTGAACTTGGAGTTCAAAAGTTTATTTTACAATGCACATTATTGAACAATTATTGGACAAATTTATTGATATAGATGAAGTGATAAAAATCACTTATAGAAAGCATCTTAATTTGGGTATATGTAGTGCTGGTAGGATGATATGGTGATACGAAAAAAAAAAGTCATTTCCAACCCTAGAGTTTAATGCAATCCCATTTCCTCATTACTATTTAAATAATAAAACTCATTTCATCTTTGTTTCTTAAACAATAGTTGAAAACACCCCAACACACACAAAAAAAAATGTGAAAGAATATTGATTTATATGATTGGTCAAAATATGGACGTCTAGTCCGAAAGCTAAAAGATGCAAAATTAATTAGCAAAATATAAAGAGTGTTGGACCTATAGTCCATATTCATGAAGTCATAAAATTTACTAATAAAATGTGAATTTAAACTACGTATGTTCAAATTAATATAGAACGATTTATGTACTTATCCTTGAAAGACAAAATGCTTGAAACAAGTGCCTAAAGTACTAAACTAAAAAGCTTTTAGGTTATATATTCTTGATAGTCATAATCATAATTGTGTATGTTAGAGCAAAATATAATCACTTGAGTAAAGATTAATTTATTATAATTGGGATACGCTATTATCCATTTTTGATGTAATTTTTACTGAAAATTGAATTATAAATTTGCTATCTCAACAGATACATTGAGATGATTTGATTATTAAGATAACTCTTGAAGAGTGTATGAATTCATGATCAATTAATTTCTGTTTGGGGAAGAAATTCAAGATAAAAAATCTTGAAATGAAGAAATTTTGTAGTAATCTGCAGATTAATTAAAATTTGCATGACATATAAATAAATTCTTGAAGTATTTCATATTAGAAATTGATATGATAATTTATCATTTTCTTCTTCCATAGCAAAAATGTTGCTTTGGGTCTTGAAGTACCATAATCCATCGCAAATATCTTGTGCCAAATTGCATTATATGATATTGCATTCTTACAATTGCTCCGTATAAATTTGAAGGCATGAAAATAATGTGTAACATAAAGCTTATCCAAATTTTTTTATGAATACGAGCTTAAAAAAGATTGTGTGTATATTCAGGTGTAGGGGCCCTCATTTTTTTAATATGGATATGCTGTTAAACTATGAAATTATCAACACTGATTTTATTAAACTGTACAGTTTAATAATGTTTTCACATAAAAAAAAAATTGAGGGTGGCCACAAGGGTGTGTGTGTGTGTATATGTGGTAAGTTAATATCAAATCAATAAGAGCATATCTTCGGATACTACTATTAATTGGTACATTGAAAGTGCCCAGAATTAAACAAGAAAGGTAATAACAAATAGCAACATTTCCATTCATACTACTATTATTCCTCTAATTAATAAAATTATATTAATTTCTTGCTCATTTTTCTGTCAAGTAGAATAACGTATGCACTGTATATGACTTGTAATTTAAGGACACTTGGGTGTTCCTTCCTTAGTTTTCCAGTTGTTGTAGCATGGACATTCTTCTTTATGCCCATAAGTACCTGAAGGAACACATAAGCATTTTTTGCAGCACATATTGCAAAATTCTATGCATGGGTTTCTATGTGATGTTGCTGAACAACGATAATTGCAGGCGCTCGCACACTCTGCACGTGCATGTACAAATGATACATTTAATTAGTACTCATAACTTGAATAATGATGCTTAGATACGGATGTCTGGATTTTAAAAATCGGGTTTAATTTAAAAATCTGAATTTTATTAAATCCGAGTGTTCAAATTTGAATATGACTCAAAAATATTGATTATTAAAAGAAAATAGAAGGAAAATGAAATGTTACTTACGTTCAGGTTTGAGTGATCCCTCTCCACCAGCCTGCGAATATCAACCATTATTAAATTGAAAGAGCAAATTGAAGGCACAAACATAAAATATTGATATGTTGGTGTCCATTAATAGCTCTCATATAATTTTCACGTTATAACTTATAATATGTAGATAGTAGATATGTGAACAATTCGATATAAATAGAGAGAGTGTTTTACATTTGCAACTTCAATAGCAAAGACCACAGAAAGAAAAAGAATAAGAGCAATAGAACTACTCCATGAAAGCTTGGCCATTATTTTTGGTTTAGAATGAGAAAATAATAAAAGTTAAGGACAACACTGATATGCCTAAACTATGAATAGAAGCATGCTATTTATACTAGATATAATCCTCCTGACTGATCCTATATTTAATTCGACGTGCTTTCATTTCTTATTCAAACTAAATATGTTACCAAATCTGTAGTTGTATTCTTTAGAACAATTACTATTTGTTTTGGTAACTCTTATCATTTTGTTTTCTAATTAAAGTTGGTATGTTTGCATCATCAGATTTTACATTCTATGTATAAATTTGTTACTGTATCATACAATGTGTCATATTCCATGTATATGGTTTATTATGAATTTTATTCTATATAAATATATAATTCGTTGGCAATAACAAATTAAGATTAATCTCATACAATTATTGTTGATCTAAATGTAAGCTATCCAAACTATTAAGGACGCAATATAAATAGATGAAGTTTTGGGAGCTAATACTAATAGATGTGATGGACTTGAAAGTGGAAGCCATCCCTCCTTCTCCCAAGGTCTGATCTCTATGAAAATATTTAGATGTTCGTAAATATCTAAATAAATTTTAAGAACAAAGATGTCTACACACTTAAAAATTTTAAAAATTTGTCATGAAAATTCCTAAATTTTTTAAAGAAGATACTAAAATTTTCTTTTAACCTTAATACTCTTTGACTCAAAAATTTACTCTAATATTTTATAACAAATTAAAATATAATATTAAAATAAATGTAATGATATATACATTTTAAAAATATTTTAATATTTTACAATGTATTAGACATATTGTGTTATATTAAAGTAATTTTTTTTATAAATATAAACATAATATTAAAATAAATATATTAAAATTTGAATTATTTTGAATATTAGTAAAATAATAATTTTAACATTATTAGTACGTGAGACTTTTTTTTAATTGAAAAATGTATTTAATCCAATATTTATTTAAAACTGTACAATAAGTATAAATATATTATTAAAAATATAATAATTCACATATTTAAATTTATTTATCTACTAGACAAATTAATTTTTTGTATTATATTTATATTTCTTAAAAATCACAAATTTAACTTTTAATTACTCTATTCAAGAAATATTATAATAAAAAGTGATCTTAGTATGTTTTTTTTTTTAATTTTATACACACACATACTTATATATACACATACATATACATATACTTTTTTTTTCTAAATCTTAAGGAGGTCAATATTATTTTTCTTTTTGTTAATTTATATTTAATAATGATATGAAAGCCATAATTAAATCTTTAAATTTCTTACCTTGGAAAGAATTAATCATGAGAGCTTTAACCAGATATAGTTTTTCAAGGCAGCAAGCAAGCATGTTATTAAGTCGAAGATATATTGAAGAGATAAAAGGAATTATCAAATCTTTTTGTATAACTAACTTTTGATACGAAACATTTATAGAACGTACAACTGTAAAAGAATTATGGATACTATAATTGAGATTGGGGCTTGAAATGATCATTGTAAATATTTTTTTTTTAAAATTAACATGCTAAAGATTACGGTTATTATGTAAGAACTGTCATTAAATGTGATTTTAAATGACGGTTTTTAGGAGAAAACTGTCATTAAAATTATAGTATATATAGTAAATAATGATTGTTTAGTAAAATAACTGTCATTATAAATATATGTTTAATGATGGTTTTTGATAAAAAAAACCGTCATTAAAATTTATTACATATGACATATAATGACCGTTTATTAAAATAATCATCATTATATGTATATATTTAATAACGGTTTTTGAATTGTTATAAAAATATACCCCTTTTAATGTCACTGCCTAAGGTGACGGTTTTAAAACTGTCATTAAAACCAATTTTGTAGTAATTTCTGTCTGATTCCACAACACTAACACATGTGCATATATAAATAATATTATTACATAGTTGAGGATGAAGATTAAAGATTGAATATTGAAGATCTGCATGAGCCAGCCAGCTAACATAATCGATTAAGATACAATATAATCGGCCGGCTGGGAGAGCTCATCAATAAACTCTAATACGTGCGCATTTATAAGTAATATCATGACATAGTTGAGGATGAAGATTGAGGATCAGCATGAGCTGGCTACCTAGCTAGCGACCACATAGTCGATTGAAGTACAATCGGCCAGGGGGAGGACTACAATGTTCGCCTTTTCTGGTATTCTGGGGAGCAGGGGTACAAGGCTTGTAGGCACCAGGTCTCCCACAATCGATTACTACCTTACCGGCGTTCAGAGTCTTAGTTCTTGCAACAGTAGAATCAGCCTTAGAAAACAACATGTCGTTGTGATCAAAATGGAAATTAGCAATGATGGTTCTGTTGCTCTTATGCACGGCTGCAGCAGCATCAGCACGAGATTGATCATTTGCGGCGAAGAAGAGTATCGTGACTATGATGGTCGCTGCTAAGGCACCACCTCCCAATCCCATCACGTTACTTCCCATGTTTTTTTTTATTCCCTCTCTTTTCCCTGTTCACTCTACTGACTTCTTTTTCGAGCTTGTTTGTGAGAACTAAGAAGCCAGCTTCTCCCCAAGTTCTCCTTTACTATAGCGCTTCAATTACGAACTGTTTCTTTTTTCCTTTCTTAAATAAATAAATTAAAAGGAGAGTCCCTTGTCCAACTAGAGAGTTTGTATGGTGGAGATTGCTCTTATGTACACAGATGTTTATGGCAAAAGTTAAATGTCATAAAAAGCTTTTGTCCAGAAAGTGTCTCCCCTCTTAGGGTGTTATTACGTAGGGCCTTCTCACCCTAACGAAATAATGTAAGGTACGTCCCAAGAAATGACAACTAAATCGACAGCATTACGCAGGGTTAATCCCTTCTAATAACAGCCCACTATCTCGCCTGTGTTTTTCTGGGAAAAAATAAAATGTTGTGTTTTAATCCTCAGTTTAACCTATTCGACACTCCGGCTGTCCCTTGTCTTTTTGTGCAGATTTCATTCATCGTTTCCTCTTTGCCTTTCATTGCTTACTCACCAGTCCGATCATAATCTTTTAAATTTAATTTCCAAACTGCTAGTCCCAGCACCGCCTTTAAAGGAGTAGCTGAAAGAGAGTGCTTCACAATGGCACCATGGTTGTGTCTAATGTTTCATTGATGGCCGTGATAGATGGAAAAAAGAGCAAGTCCTTATTTTTTCAGTTAATTTAATTAATGAGAATGGATACTGAAAGGGATGGAATTTGTTAATGGCTATGTCGGCATCTTATCTTAAAGATTTGACATTTTTTTTTTCTTGATTCTTGATTCTTGATTAATCACCCAAACTCGCATTCCCTCTTCACGGTTGCCCACTTACTATCTTTAGTTGTGCAATTAATTTCCATCCGTCTGATTTCATTAGTCCAATCTGACGGATCATATTTGCTTAATGTAAGTAACTTTATTATGTAAGATAACAAGGCCCTCTCTTAGGTATCTTACCCTAGCCAAACCGGTTCATTTTAAAACCGATTTATTATTTTTCAAACCGATTTATTTTGGTTGTTATAAATACACAGAAAGTAAATACTAGGGACTTTAACCTAGTGATAGGCTTGTATCTTCAACTTTGTTGGTGGCACAACTATTTTTGCGGAAAACGTTTGTGAGTAGAAATAGATTTTTTTTAAACATTAGTACGAGTAAAATTTTGTACTGATAATAGTAAATTTTCTTGATTATAATGTAAATGCATTTAATTTTTTTTTGTAAATTTCGTATTTTATCATGTACAGGTTGTATCAAATTTCAAAAGATTATTCAAAAACAAATAAAATAGAACATAAAAAAGTTACAATATTTTTTTAAACTTATCCAAGGTGTATTTCAAATAAGGAGTTATGAGAGATGTGGTATTTAATAAGAGAATGATGATTTTGAATAATTTTTCAGTTCATTTTTTAATCCTTACATGATGAATATGACATTATATAGGACGTAGATAAGTTTTTGGATGATATAGGCATTACTTAATGAAACAAAGGCTTTTGTTATGTTACATAATCAAATAACATGATTTTATTATCTTATATTTCCACAGGTTGCTACATAATCATATATGTTACATGATTATGTAACATAACAATATCCTGAAACAAAACAACTTCGATATTAGTGCTAATAATATTGAAATATAATATTTTAACCTTTAGTAGCCGGCAAACTACACAAAATTTTAAACTACCTGTTTGAGTTTAAGGTGCTGATGTAGTTAGATAACAGAAGGAAAAATAAAATTAGTTAATTAAACTTTGGGAAGAGGGTGAAATAGTTCCGAACACAATGAGAACTAAATGATGCTATAATCTAAAACGAAGTCGTTAGACTCGCATTGTTGTGAAATTTTAAAATAATGCTCGACACATAAGATGGAAGATAAAACTGCCATTATAGTAATACAAGGAAGGATTTTATTAATTTAATAATTCATTGAAATAGTAATAAGACTTCCATATTTACAATAGAATAATGCACTTTCCTAAGAAACTTATGCCAAAAAATAGAATCAGAATCGAACTCAAAATGAAGAACCTAAAACATACCTAATTGACTCCAATTAAAATGATAGGTAACCCTTATATGTTGATTAGTTGTACAGATTTCCAAACTTTGATATAGACAGATTAGTACATTGTAATATAATTCATTAAAAAATTATGTAAATACAGTTGTTGTGCCTTCAATATTATGCTGAAGCACAAATACATACGTTTAAGATCTACTTGGTAGTTGGATAAAATCATGTGATTGGTTTATTTTTGTTGGAAGTAATTCTAATACTACAATTTGGTGTATAATTAAGTAAACTTAAAATAATTTTTTCGGCCCGCCATATAATTCAATAAATAGTGTGAAAACTTGTTCAAGGAGAACTAGGGATAATTTTCTTAAGGCTAAAATATAATCCTAAGTATTGCATGAGTCAAGGAAAAAGATTAAAAAGGGAAAAAAAATCTTCTCTTTTTTTTTCTCAAATTAACGATGTATGGTTAAATAAATATATGTGGTTAACTAATTGATTTTGTTTTTAATATTTTAATAACAAATTATTTTTAACATCTAATTTGTTCTTATACAATCCAATCTAATCTAATCTTTCACGCATCAATGATGTGGTGCAAATTCAACAACTGTACAAGTCATGTAGTTGTCGTCCTTTAAAACAAACAAGGAGGTAGTTGTGTAGGTCATGTGGTCCATAGAAAGCAGCTCCGTACTATTTTACTGATGAGCTCATCTGTAAGATAGTGATAGCTAAGTTTTGTTTTGCTTTTTGTTTGCTAAATGTTTTTAGAATTAATTGATAGCCAGCCTGTCTTCCAATCGACTTTTTATTTTAATCATAATATTTTGGCCCCGACAACACATAAAAAAAAAGTTAGATATCTTAATATTCAAATTTTAAATTATCCGATATCTAAGTGTGAGTAATTATGAGTATTGAAATTATAAATTAATAATATAAAATTTGTATAACACATTTTTTAATAGGTTTTCGGTACTTGATCATAGAATTCTCTGGTCAGAGTGTGTCAATATATTTAGTATGTTGAAAATAATCATTAGAGAAAATCAGTAAGTATCAATGAATAAGATATAATTAAATTAATTGGACAGTTGAGATATCGATTTAATTAATGGTGTGGTGCCAAAAATTATACAGTAAAGAGATCAATTTGGCTTGGGACGAATTATAATTCGAACATACAATTATAGAGATCGATTCTAATCTTACAGGGGAGTATAGGAAGTATGCAATTAACAATATATAAAATGTATGTTTTCCAAGGAAAAACCAATTTTAAAATATTGAGTGGGAGAGGGAAAATTCAAGATAATTTTTCCCATGGGGCTCTATTGTTAGTTTAATAATAAAATTATATATATACATCGACTTTATGATATAGTGATGCTCCATTTGGAGGGCATATATATTAAATATTTTATTTGATGAACTTCCTGAAAGATAAAATTGAAATATTTTTTAATCGATTAATCACCCTAACGATGACTATTGATATGAAAAGTACTAGATTGAAGCAATGATTATACACTCAACTAAAATTTGTTCTTAACCATCCCAACGAAGCTCTGTTAATAAATTTAGGCCCAAAATGATAACGATAATTATTTATCATGTCTCTATACGAAAGAAAATAATACAATAGATAATTGGGTCTAGTAAGTGTAGACATGACTTCCCCAACGGATAGCTTGTCAAAGCGGTACTAGATTATCGTTACAAGAAATTAAAATGCATTAATGATTTTTTGCATTTTTATTATTTATTGTAAATATTATATCAAATTATTTATGCATGAATGTTTTATTTTTCAGAAAATGTTTTCCCTAAGCCCACTTACTATTATTTTAAGTCAAAACAAACTCACTGGCGAGAACTATATAGATTGGAAAAGAAATATATTCATTATTCTGACTGTTGAAAATTATAAATATATCTTAACCCAGTCATGCCTTCCAGTTCCAGTGGAAGATGTTCATCGAAATCAGAGAAGGCTTTATAAGAAATGGGAAAAGGCCAATGAAATGCCAAAATGCTACATTTTAGCCTTGATTTTTAATATTCTTCAAACCAAACATCAAAACTTGGAGACTGTCACTAAAATAATAGAGAGTCTCCAAGAGATGTTCAGGCAGAGTACTTGCTCCACGAGACAAGCAGCACTGAAAGGTATTATAAACAGCAAAATAGAGAAGGGCACAAGAGTTCGTGAACATGTCCTCAAAATAAATGACTATTTGAATGAGGTCGAGATTCAAGGAGCACAAATCGATGATAACTCAAAGATTGATATGGTGCTAAAATCTCTCCTAGAAACATTCAAGGAGTTTATAGTCAATTATAATATGAGCAAAAGAAACATGATCTTAATTGAATTGATGAATGAACTCCATTCTGCCGAAGAGATCTATCGTACTGAAAAATTTCTGGAAATCATAAATATTATTACAAAAGGTTATTCTTCTAAACCTAAGCCGAAAGGCAAAGGTAAAAAGAAAGTTAGGAAAAATAGACCGTCTACCAAACAAGATGGCAAGTCGAAAAACAAATGCTTCAAGTGTGGATAAAAAGGCAAACATGACTTAATTGACTGCACCACTAATGGACCTAAAAATAAGAAAACCGGTATATTGGGTGATAAACCTAATTACAATATTTGTTAAAAACATTATGTGTTATATTCATGTGCAAATGGAGCCTTTTGTTATTTTATAAGGTGGGGCCCTAAAGTGGTTGCACATGATCTCCACTTTCACTTAAGTGGAGAGATAATATTAAATTTAAAATATTTATTATTTTGAACAATAATAAAAGGATAATACGTATTTAGGATTTTTTAAGAAATATTATATAAGTATATTTTTCTCAAAAAAAAAAAAGAGAGAGGAGTCGTGATTCAAAATACACGTTTTGAGAGAAACAGTGAAAAGAAGCTAGTTGTTTTGATGTGAAACGGACACCCACACATCTAGTACTGATCAAATTTGAGTTATAAAAGGTTATTTGGTGACGGATCGTGATCTAACAAGCATGGTGGTGACAGATCGTGATTTGGGAGTCTAGATTAATTTCGATTGTTCATCTTCTCATATTGTTAAGGTATGATTTTCTAGATTACGAATTCTTGGGTATTATATGAGATCGATCCTGAAAGTTTTTATGAGAAAAACTAATTTTTAACCAACAGATAGTGTATATGTGAACAATTAGATATAAATAGAGAGTGTTTTACATTTGCAACTTCAACAACAAAGACCACAGAAAGAAAAAGAACAAGAGCTATAGAACTCCATGAAAGCTTGGCCATTATTTTTGGTTTAAAATGAGAAAATAAGAGAAGTTAAGGACAACACTGAGATGCCTAAACTATGAATAGAAGCATGCTATTTATACTACATCTAATCCTCTTGACTGATGCCATATTTAATTCGATCTGCTCGCATTTCTTATTCATACTAAATATGTTACCAAATCTGTAGTTGTATTCTTTAGAACAACTACTATTTGTTTTGGTAACTGTATTGTTTTGTTTTCTAATTAAATTTCGTATGCTTGCATCATCTGATTTTACATTCTATGTATAAAACTTGTCACTATATCATACAATGTGTCATATTCCATATATATGGTTTATTATGAATTTTATTCTATATAAATATATGATTCGTTGGCAATAACAAATTAAGATTAATCTCATGCAATTATTGTTGATCTAAATGCAAAGTATTCAAACTATTAAGTACGTAATATAAATAGATGAAGTTTTTGTTGGGAAAATATGCTCTTTAAAAGCATATGTGTTTATTTAATTGTAATAAATAATTTTTCTGATTAATAAAATAAATGAGGTATTTTATTCAAATATCTTAATTGCATTAATATTTGTATTAAAGTCCATTTAATCATATTATATGTATTTATATGATCACCATGTGGATTCACAGAAGACATAAATACAAGTTATCTTATGATTAAATAAATTTAGTTCACAATTGATAAATAAAGTTGGGCACTTTATTTAGGTATAAACTATAATGAATTCATTGAATGATTTGTCTTAATCATGTATGAATTTATTGATGTAGTACGACTACATTGAACAAGATCACATATGAGATTTAATTAACTTTGTAATAACTGTCAGACTTATTAAATCTCATAGGCGTTGATTTTACTGTAATCTTAATCTTGAGTTAATTATGATTTCATAATTGTAATTGTTATTCCATTTGAGTTACCAATGGGCATGACACATCCTTGTGGTCAAGATTACCCGGTATCTTAGTAGGAGCAATTATGAGTATTGAAGTTATGGATTAACAATATAGAATTTGTACAACACATCTCTTGATAGGTTTTCGGCACTTGATCATAGAATTCTCTGGCTAGAGTGTGTCAACATATTTAGTATGTTGAAAATGATCATTAGAGAAAACCAGTAAGAATCAAGGAATAAGATGTTATTAAATTGATTACACAGTTGAGATATCAATTTAATTAACGATGTGGTACAAAGGATTGTACAGTAAACAAATCAATGTGGCTTGGGACGAATTATTATTCGAGCATACAATTATGGAAGTCAGTTCCAATCTTTTAGTGGAGTAGATTTGGAATTAAATAATTGAGCTAGTTTAATTACAGGCCTAATTATTGTAGCCCACTATTGTATGTTTCCAAATGATCTCCGGGTTAACTCATTTAATTAACTGCACCACTACTGGACTAATAAGTAAGATAACTAGTTATTTGGGTCAAAAGCATAAGTATATACATTTAGTGAGAGGCTCCATTTAATTAGCTTATGTATAAGGGGCCTTATGTTATTTTACATGGTGGGTCTCCTATTAAATGAAAAGTAATATGACGGTTTATGAAAAAGGGCATTATTTGGAGCCTAGAGTTTTCACTAAAGGGAGATATATAAGGGCTTATTTTCTCTAAAGAAAAAAGAACAGGTCACTTTACACAGATTAGAGAAAAAGATTTTTCTCTCCATTGTTGAAAGAAAAATTTTCTCGTGCTAGTTGCTTTGGTAGTCATAAAGGCGACCTACACGTCAAGTGTAGATCGAACCTGAGTCATAACCTGGAAGATCATTGGTGACGGATCGTGATCTAGGAGCCTAAATCACTTCAGGGGGAAAAAGGCCAACTTGGATTTTCAAGGTACGAATTTCTAGATTACAAATTCTTATATATTATATGAGAGCGGGTCCTTAAAAGATTTTATAAAAATTTAAAAACCTAATTTTTTCCCCAACAGTTTTGGGAGCTAGTACTAATAAATGATGGACTTGAAAATGGAAGCCATCCCTCCTTCTCCCCCAAGGTCTGATCTCTATGAAAATATTTAGATATTCGTAAATATCTAAATAAAATTTAAGAACAAAGATGTCTACACACTTAAAATTTAAAAAATTTGTCATGAAGATTCCTAAATTTTTTAAAGAAGATACTAATTTTTTTTTAACCGTAATACTCTTTGACCCAAAAATTGACTCTAATATTTTTATAACAAATTAAATATAGTATTAAAATAAATGTAACGATATATACATTTTAAAAAATATTTTTAATATTTAAAAATATTTTAATATTTTACAATCTATTAGACATATTGTGTTATATTAAAGTAAATTTTTTTAATAAATATAAACATGATATTAAAAATAAATGTACTAAAATTTAAAATTATTTTAGATATTATGTAAAATAATAATTTTAACATTATTAGTATGTAAGACTTTTTTTTAATTGAAAAATGTATTTAACCCCAATATTTATTTAAAATCTCTACAATAAGTATAAATATATTATTAAAAAATATAATAATTCACATATTTAAAATTTACTTAAATTATTTAAATATTATAATTCATATTTATTAGAAATCTTAAAATTAATTTTTAATTAATAAAAAAGAGATCTTAATAATTTGTTTACTTTTAGGGAATATATATAATTTTAAGGATGTAAATATCATTTTTCTTTCAGTTAATTTATATTTAGTTATAATATTAACGTCATAATTAAATCTTTAAATTTTTTACATTGGAAAGAATTAATCATGAGGAGAGCTTTTCTGTCTGATTCCACAACACAACACACGTGCATATATAAATAATATTATTACATAGCTGAGGATGAAGATTAAAGATTGAATACTGTAGATCAGCATGAGCCAGATAGCTAGCATAATCGATTAACATACAATATAATCGGCTAGCTGGGAAAGCTTTTCAATAAACTCTAATACACGCGCATTTATAAGTAATATCATGACATAGTTGAGGATGAAGATTTGAGGATCAGCATGAGCTAGCTAGCCTAGCTAGCGACCACATAGTCGATTGAGATACAATCCGCCGGGGAGGGAGGACTGCAATGTTCACCTTTCTTGGAATTCTGGGGATCGGGCGGTACAAGGCTTGTAGGCACCAGGTCTCGCACAATCGATTACTACCTTAGCGGCGATTCCTACGTTCAGAGTGGTAGTTCTTGGAACAGCAGTAGCCAATTGCAATTCCGAATCATCCTCAGAAAACATGTCATCGTGATGAAAATGGAAATTAGCCACGTTGGTTCTGTTGCTCTTATTCACGCCTGCAGCGGCATCAGCACAAGATTGATCATTTGCGGCGAAGAGAAGAGTATCGTGACTATGATGGTCGCTGCTAAGGCACCACCTCCCAATTCCCATCACGTTACTTCCCATGTTCTTTCCTCTCTTTTCCCTGTACACTCTACTGATTTCTTTTTCAAGCTTGTTTGTGAGAACTAAGAAGCCAGCTACTCCCCAAGTTCCCCTTTACTATAGCGCTTCAATTGCGAATTGTATCATTTTTTTATATTTTAAATAAAATAAATTAAAAGGAGAGGCCCTGATCCAACTAGACGGTTTGTACGGCAGAGATTGCTCTTATGTACGCCGATATTTATGGCGAAATTTAATGTCATCAAAAGTTTTTTGTCCAGAAAGTGAATTCCTAGTTAATGTCATAAAAAGTTTTTGTCGTTAAATTGATTAGCACGTTTTGGTGGGGGTATGCAGTACCGCACGACACGCACTAAGTATGTAAATTGAGCTGAGCTGAAATTAAAATTTTACGTATGTAGGTTTAAAAAATATGATATGATCAGAGATGAATTAAATAAAGTATGATAAAAAAATTTGTAATAAATATATTTTATTTTTTAATGAACGTAAATTTAAAATTTTATAATTTTATAAATAATTTGAAATTAAAGTTTTTAAATTCATTTAATTCTTAGTTTCAAAAAAAATATTATAATTGATTTATATTTATAATTTATTAAATAAATAATTGATATCATGATTTTAATGAATAAAAATTATAAATATTATGATTTTATAAATATGGATTAATATTATTGTGAACTATGATTCATGACTCTATGCAATCCCAAGTTAACAATTAAATTAACCCTTAAGAAAAATTTATTATTATTATTGTTGTTAAGTATTAAAAAATTTCTAATACTATAAAGTCATACTTAGTAATTAATATTATATTTTCTTACTATTATTAGTTTATTATTATTAAATATGGACTTGAGTTTTAAATTTTCGATTCTATTAAATTTGAATAAAAATATAGACCTAAGAAAAATACATAAACTTAAAAAAAATATGTTAACAACTTAGCATGCACTCTTAAAAATTAAAAAAAAAAAGTTTATTGAGTTTTTTTCTTAGGCACGGCACTGCACGTGCCGAGTTGAGTCTAAGTATAAAAAAATTAGGCACAACACGAGCACGAGCATGTATGGGTCTTATATTAGTGGACTAGCTTGACCCATTGACCATCTCTAGATATCTCACCCTAGCCAAACTGGTTCAATTTAAAATCGATTTATTTTAGTTTTTTTATAAGTACACAAAAAGTAAATACTAGGAACTTTGACCGAGTGATAAGCTTGTATCTTCAACTTTGTTGATGACACAACTATTTTTGCGGATAACCTTTGTGAGTAGAAATAATTTTTTTTAAATATTAGTGTGAGTAAAATTTTGTATTGATAATAATAAATTTTCTTGATTATAATGTAAATGCATTTAGATTTTTTTTTTATAAATTCCGTATTGTATCATGTACAGGTTGTATCAAATTTAAAAAAATATTCAAAAACAAAAAAATAGAACATAAAAAAGTTGCAATAATTTTTTTAAACTTACCGAAGGTGTATTTCAAATAAGGAGCTATGAGAGATGTGGTATTTAATGAGAGAATGACGATTTTGAATAATTTTTTAGTTCATTTTTTAGTCCTTACATGATGAATATGACATTATACAGGACGTAGACAAGTTTTTGGATGATATAGGCATTACTAATGAACCAAAACCATTTTGATATTAATGTTAATAATATTGAAATAAAAATACTTTAACCTTTAGTAGTCCCACAAACTACACACAATTTTAAACTACATGTTTGGGTTTAGGGTGTTGATGTAGTTAGATAGCAGAAGGAAAAATAAAATTAGTTAATTAAACTTTGGGGAGAGAGATGCAATAGTTCCAGACACAATGAGAACTAAATGATGCTATAATCTAAAACGAAGTCCTTAGACTCGCATTGTTGTGAAATTTTAAAATAATGCTCGACACATAAGATGGAAGATAAAACTCATGTTATAGTAATATAAGGAAGGATTTTATTAATTTAATAATTTGTTGAAATAATAATAATAAGACCTCCATATTTATAATAGAATAATACACTTTTCTAAGTAAATTTTATACCAAAAAAATAGGATCACAGTCAAACTTAAAATGAAGAACCTAAAACATACCAAATTGACTCCAATTAAGATGACAAGTATAAAATAGACCTAAAACAAACTGAAATTCTAAAATTGTCCATTCTATATTTTATTCTTTTGGATAGGCAACCCTTATAAGTTGATTAGTAGCTCAGATTTCCAAACTTTTCGATATAGACATATTAGTACATTGTAATATAATTCATTAAAAAAAAGGGTACATATTATATAAATACAGTTGTTGTGCCTCCAATATTATGCTGAAGCACAAATATATACATACCTTTAGGATCTACTTGGCACTTGGATAAAAACACGTGATTGGTTTATTTTGGTAGAGATAATTCTAATACTATAATTGGTGTATAATTTGGTGTATAATTGAGTAAACTTAAAATAAATTTTTCGGCCCCGCCGTATAATTCAATGAATAGTGTGAAAACTTGTTCAAGGAGAGCTAGGGATAATTTTCTTAAGGCTAAAATCTAATCCTAAGTATTGCATGAGTCAAGGAAAAAAGATTAAAAAGGGAAAAAATCTTCTTCTTTTTTTTCCAAATTAATGATGTATGGTTAAATAAATATATGTGGTTAACTAATTGATTTTGTTTTTAATATTTTTAATAACAAATTATTTTTAGTATCTAATTTCATCTTATATAATCCAATTTAATCTTTCGCACATTAACGATGTAGGGCAAATTCAACAACTGTCCTATAAGATTAATCTCATACAATTATTGTTGATCTAAATGTAAGCTATCCAAACTATTAAGCACGTAATATAAATAGATGAAGTTTTGGGAGCTAATACTAATAGATGATGGACTTGAAAATGGGGAGCCATCCCTCCTTCTCCAAAGGTCTGATCTCTATGAAAATATTTAGATGTTCGTAAATATCTAAATAAATTTTAAATTTAAAAAATTTGTCATGAAGATTCCTAAATTTTTGAAAGAAGATACTAAAATATTCTTTTAACCGTAATAATCTTTTGACTCAAAAAATTGACTCTAATATTTTATAACAAATTAAAATATAATATTAAAATAAATGAAACCATATATACATTTTAAAAATATTTTAATATTTTACAATATATTTGACATATTGTGTTATATTAAAGTAAATTTTTTTAATAAATATAAACATAATATTAAAATAAATATATTAAAATTTGAATTATTTTGAATAGTAATAAAATAATAATTTTAACATTATTAGTACGTGAGACTTTTTTTAATTGAAACCCAATATTTATTTTAAAATCTCTACAATAAGTATAAATATATTATTAAAAATATAACAATTCACATATTTAAATTTATTTAACTATTTTAATATTATAAATATATTAGACAGATTAATTTTTTGTATTATATTTATATTTCTTAAAAATCACAAGTTTAATTTTTTGTATTATATTTATATTTCTTAAAATCACAAATTTAACTTTTTAATTTTTTGTATTATATTTAACTTTTTTAACTTTATACACACACACATACATATACATACTTTTTTCTAAATCTTACAGATGTCAATGTTATTTTTCTTTTCGTTAATTGATATTTAATTATGATATTAAAGCTATAATTAAATCTTTAAATTTTTTACCTTGGAAAGAATTAATCATGAGGAGAGCTTTTCTGTCTGATTCCACAACACAACACACGTGCATATATAAATAATATTATTACATAGCAATGAAGATTAAAGATTGAATATTGTAGATCAGCATGAGCCAGACAGCTAGCATAATCGATTAAGATACAATATAATCGGCTAGCTGGGAAAGCTTTTCAATAAACTCTAATACACGCCGCATTTATAAGTAATATCATGACATAGTTGAGGATGAAGATTGAGGATCAGCATGAGCTAGCTAGCTAGCTAGTGAGCACATCCTCGATTGAGATACAATTTGCCGGGCGGAGGACTGCAATGTTCACCTTTCTTGTAATTCTGGGGATCGGGGGTACAATGCTTGTAGGCACCAGGTCTCGCACAATCGATTACTACCTTAACGGCGTTCAGAGTCTTAGTTCTTGCAACAGTAGAATCAGCCTTAGAAAACAAAATGTCGTTGTGATCAAAATGGAAATTAGCAATGATGGTTCTGTTGCTCTTATTCCCGGCTGCAGCAGCATCAGCACAAGATTGATCATTTGCGGCGAAGAAGAGTATCGTGACTATGATGGTCGCCGCTAAGGCACCACCTCCCAATCCCATCACGTTACTTCCCATGTTCTTTCCTCTCTTTTCCCTGTACACTACTGATTTCTTTTTCAAGCTTGTCGGTGAGAACTTTTTTCTTTTTTTAGGAGTTGTCGGTGAGGACTAAGAAGCCAGCTTCTCTCCAAGTTCTCCTTTACTATAGCGCTCCAATTACGAACTGTTTCTTTTTTCCTTTCTTAAATAAATAAATTAAAAGGATAGGCCCTTATCCAACTAGAGGGTTTGTATGGTTGAGACTTGAGATTGAGAAATTTATAAAAATAATCATAAAATTTTTATTATTTTAATAATTGATTCTCTAAATTTTTTTCTATCAACATTAATCAAACACACGCTTTTCTCTCTAAATTACCATTGTTTACAAACCAAAAGCAATTCCCAACTTTCTTTCTCTCCTTTCGTCAAACTAAACGCAGCTTTCCACTTTTGAATCATCACCCGGCAACGGCAAAAGGCAACAATAAACACCGACGGAGAGAAATCCGATTATAATCTATCCGGATCCAACACTAATCGACATCACTTAGTGGTATGAGTTATTTTCTGAACTTGCTCGATAGTTTCAGTGAACTACGAATCGTGTGTGAATCTGGCGACAGACTGCTTGTCACACGGAGCTTCGTGCGACAGGGTGCATGTCGCACCAAGAGGCAAATTCACCGACTCTGCCTTTTACTTGTTGCACCAAAAGCGTGTGACAGGCACCCTATCGCACCAAGAGGCAGATTCATTGCAACTGACTATTAATTTGATAGTGATCAAATAATTTATTTTTTTTTATAATTTCATGCTTAATGGATTCAGTTGTACTTGAATTGTGTTATGATGGTTGGTGGGAGACGTTAAAGGATGGTCGTATGGAGTATGTGAATGGTAAAAATAGAGTTTTTTTAGTTCGAAAAAAATTGTTTGTTCAATCAGTTTTTGGCAAGAGTATACGAGGTATTACAAAAAAAATCCTAATGGATATAGTATCACAATAAAAACAACTTTGAGCCTAGTAACACATTATATCATATATGTGCATTGCCCCATGGATATATTTGATGATGAAATGGTGAGGGTTATGTTGCATATGGCATCCAATTTAGCCAAATTTTGGATATATTTCCATATTCGTTACCACATCACCTCGAGTTCTGAGCGAAGATATTGAGCCACATGTCGATACAGAAACTTCGTTTAGAGCAAATATGTCTGACCCCGATAATGAAGAAGAGGTGTTGCTAAGGACAATGTCGCTGCAGCAATGTTACTCTCCAATCCACGACAATTATGACAACATTGATGACAACGGCATTACGTTACAGGATGTTGGAGAAGAGGTATTTTCAATTACGACGTCGTTGGAGCAACGGTATTCTCCGTATCACAACAATGATTTTCGGGACAATTATGATCTTCATGATGAGACAGAGGGGGATAATATTTTTACAGAACCTTCTAATAGTATGAGGGGCACTCATTTTAATAATGATGGTGATGATGGAGGAGCTGGTCCTTCGAATATTTTGACGTTTCTGCATGAGGATGAGTGTGAAGACAATATCCTGTAAATAAAAAAGGCGATGATGATATTCCTCCTATGATTCGATCGAGAATGAGGATTGACCCTCTCACAAGTCTTGTTCCAATTTTGCCTTCGAACATGGTTGCTCCAAGCTTTCTTAGCAGTTGTGACTTAGACGATATCAGTGTGGGTAAGCTATTTGCTGAGAAGAATAAGTTTATATTACCCCTACGCAAGGTTGCCTTTAGGGATAAGTCTGATTTCAAGATTGCATGATCTACAACAACACGTTTCAAGGCTCATTGTTGTTCGAAATCATGTAAATGGCATATTCGAGCAATTAGAAGTTCGAACAAGCAAAATGTTCCTTGAGTGGTGCAGAGAATTGACAATATACACATTTGTCATAATGAGGTATTGGTTGATGGACGTAATCAAGTAAGAAGCTGGGTTGTCGGTCCTATTATCGTAGATAAATATATTCAAAACAAGATGATTTATACTCCGAATAACATAAGAGCATATATGCAACAAGAATACGGTGTTCAGTTAACATATCAGTTGGCATATCGGGCCAGAGAAATTGGTCTTAAAATAGTTCGAGGCAACCCTGCAGAGTCATACAACTTGCTTCCTAAATACTCTCACGTACTAACTAAAGCGAATAAGGGTACAACCACTCACCTTGAGCGGGATGGAGATGGTAATTTCTTGTACTATTTTGTAGCACTTGCGATCTTCCATCAAGGGTTTTATGGAGTACATTCAGCATGTCATTGCTGTAGATGATACTGATCTCAAGAGGCTATATCGTGGAAGCATGTTCGTAGCAACATGTCTTGATGGTAATAATCCATTGTATTCGTTAGCCATTGGGGTCATGGATTTAGAAAACAATGATGCTTTGGAATAATTTATGATGAAGTTACACGGAGTGATTAGCGATAGACCTGAGTTGGTAATTATCTCTGATCGATGCACTGCCATAAGGAGAGCCGTTCTTAAAGTATTTCACAATGCAACTTATGGCGTTTGTTTTTACCAACGTGAAAGGTAATATTAAGTCATGGTTTAGGATGTCCAAAGCTCTTTGAGATGAATTTTAGCCCGCCTTTATTTAATGCAGCAAAAGCATATGGCCACGAGGAATTTAAAAGACAACTTGAAGGGTTGTGGATGATCCACTCTGGTGTGGCTGAATACTAAGAAAATAATGTTGGTACGTGTAATTGAGCAAGGTCTCAGTTTGAAGATAAGAGGTACAACATATTTACCACCAACATCGCAGAGAGTGTTAATTCTTTCATGAGGGAACCGCGAAAATTTCGTGTTACTCATCTTGTTTAATTACTTTAGGAAAACATTGCAACAATAGTTTTATGATAGAAAAATTGTGGCTGAATCAATGAGTACTCGACTAACAACATGGACGGATGAAATAGTCATTAAGAGAAGAACTATAGCTGAAAGAATGATAGTTCGGCCGATGTCTCCGCATCGATTTCAAGTTGTAGGTGGTGAGATTAAGGACGGTTTGGTTGACTTACAAAAGAAAACTTGCTCCTGCAGAGTGTTTCAGCTTGATCAGCTTGTATGTGCTCATGCAATTGCGGCGTGTCTAACTCTCTGAGTGGGTTTTATTAACCTTTGTTCGGAATTTTACAGTACAGAATCGTTGGCGATGGCTTATACACAACCAGTGGAGCCAGTTGGTGGCGTGGCTGATTGGGAAGTTCCAGATGAAATTCAGGAGATGCAAGTATACCCACCAGTTGAGGCACCACCACCTGGCCGTCGTAAAGAGCTCAGAATACTTTTGGCTGGCGAAGACATTAACCGATAGACTGTTAGATGCGGACGGCGTCATGAACTGGAGCATAATTGTAGTTATGTAAGAATCCAATTCCGTCGACTCGAAGTTAGATGTATTGTTTCAACGATTTGTTGGTTAAAATTGTTATTATTTTTTTTTGTATTGTACATTTATATGTCATGAAATTTTATTTTATTTTTAATATTAAAATGTTAGCATTAAAATTATATAAACTTAAGGTCATGTTTGGGAGTTAGGATTAAGCATGGGATTGGATTAACTTTGGGATTAAATATTTTATCTCATATTTGGCTACTTTGCTTGGATTGGATTAGGGAGGACTAAATTTAAATTTAGTCCTTAAATCATGGGATTAACAATCCCAATTTATAAGTGGGTTTTGATGGGATTAGGATAAGAGAAAAAGATTTATTCACATTTCTTTCATAAATAACACTATTTTTTACTTGTAACCTAAAATTTAATTAATTAAACCTAAAATTTAATTAATTAATTATTTTATTCATGGTTTACTTCAATTTATTTTTATTTTGTTTTTATAGTCTAATTAAATTGGTTCTTTTACTCCAATAAAATTAACTATTTAATAATTCGTTATAATAATTGATTTTATTAAATGTAATAATCACCAATGTATATTAAAAATAATCATGAAAATTAATAATACAGGTAAATAATTGATTTTATACATACATTATTTGCTAACTTTTTGATAAAATAAAAAATATCTAAAATATCTAATAAAAATTAATTAAATAATTAAATAGTTTTATTAATTTTTATTTGTTTGTTATAATTATGACTACCCAATAACCAATTTACTACATATTTAATGCTCTTGTTAATTACTTTTAAATTAATTTTAATAATGATTTAACATTGTTCAATCCAATATTGTACCAAACATAATACATCACATAATATAATCCAGCTTAATTGAATCCAATTTAATCTAGTCCAATCCTAATAATTAATCCAATCCAATTCAGCGTGCCAAACGCAACCTAAGTGCGCAAATTGGAATAAAAATTTAAGTTTAAACATTCGAATTACTACAATGGCTTACAATACAATATCGTCATTAAATATGTCAACTGCAATATTCTTTCTAAAGTACTCGACATGACTAGCGTCAAATTCTAATTTAAGCTCGAACATTAAATACATCGTAAACATCAATAAAAAAAACACCGCAATCGCCAGTTTCGGGCTCTTGTTGTGGCACGCTCTTAATTGCGATAACTTTCTAGGGGTTGGCACCTCCGCAAATCAGGTCGGATGTTGTAGAAGCCAACATATTCCAACCATCGAGGGAAGATAACTTCAAGCGGCTTGAATTTCAACTTGTATCTGTTGTCGTCGCGAAATGTCAGTAATGAGGTCATAAATCCAAACTTTGTTTTATCGAAAGTCTACTAGTGCTAGTACCCAATGCGCGGCCGTCTAAGTTAATAGGGACGAGTAACTGCATATAAAAATTTATCGTTAAATAATCATGTTCGTTAATTATGAAATTGAAAAAAAAACCAACAAAGAGCGACAACTTGTATATTTTGATTATGGATGTGAAATGCAATAAAATACATACCATATCGACATCCGTCATTGGTTTGAATATAGTGTGTTGTCGCCCACAAATATAGCTATTCAAGCGGTTGTCGAATACTAATGAATCGACCGCACAATCTCTGTTATTTCATAACTGATTCAAGAACACCTAATACCATAAATAACTAAGAAATGCATACATTAACAAAACTTAGGTGATAAGAAACAAATAGAAATGGTATTGATAAGTTATCTCGGCACGTTACCCAAAAAAATGTGTCAATATGTGTGACACATTGAACTAAGGCATTCAGATACTCCCGTTGTTTCTCGCTAACCAAGAGAAAATACTAGTGAATATGCTGTAGAGGAACATAAACATTTCGATTTAAAAGGAAAAATTTATACACAAATCCACAACACTCAAAAAACTTCGAAAATATAATTACCTCATCGCTTAGCATTTCATTGAAGTTATACCCAAAATTATTTCAAAGAATGACCGCGGGTGCTGGACTCTCCGATCCACTGTCATATCACCAACTAATCATCGATCAAACTTAGCATACAGACTAAAATCCTCCAATCCTCTTAGTGGATTTATATCCATACTCGTATTAATGTCAATCATATAGTCTATGATTTGGGGTCGAGGTAAAGGCCGAGCGTTCTTTTCTCGCTAAATGGAGGAATTATGTAAGGACTGTTATAAACATATGATAGTATGTACGCGTGGCTGAACTCACTAACGCCTGGAGGCACCTCAGTGAATACCTGCACTGTCTCCCACTAACATCCCCATAGAAACTATACAATGACATGAGCGTAGAAAAATTTTGATTGCCCATGTCAGTATACACTCTATAGTCATCTAGGGCCTGTTCATGTCGCCAAGATAAATATATTAAACAACTATCAAATTAAAAGTTAAACCAACATAATTATTAAACTTAAATTTGCTCACCACATACGAGCGTCCAGTCGGAGAATTCTTATTTGGGCTTTTAGAAAATATGTCGATAAATCCAACAACAGTTTCTTTAAAATCTTTTAATTATGACTTCAATTTATAAACATTACGATCAATCTTATCCAGTCGTCGTCGCATGTAATCATTAAACTGCTTTGTCCTCGACTATTACAAAAAGAAAATAAGTAAAACTTTATAATAATAGTAAAACAATAATGATTTATAAAGGAAGACTCTCGTATATTATTTATAACTTCATAATCATGTGCGTCATCAGAGTTGTCTGTCTACTCCTGGTGGTCATCAACAGCCACCTCATCCTTCATCCTCAGAAGTGTCATGACACTGCTCTGGTGTTGGGTTTGGTATGTCGTTATGCTCGTCTAATTGTCTTGTAACGGACGACATCGCGTTGGTTGAGGGTTGGAGTTGTATAAAGTATAATTTAAAATTAGTAAATGAAAAGTCAAAAATTTTGATTAAAAAATTAATAGTACTTAGAGGATAACCGACCTTATGAACCCAGTCTGAAATGCTTGGCATGTAGTCTTTCATAGTGAGCCAATATTTTTTGCTACTCTCCTTTGCATTCGGCTTACGGATTTGTAAAATGTCCCCTGCCATAAATTCAATCCAAAATTTTAAGTAAGAACACATAACTTAAATTTAGTAGCGTTAAAAAAAAATAACTAATACATATTACTTACAAGACGAGATTCTTCGTTTAAGAACGAATAAACATCAGCAAAGTTGATTCTTGAAGACGCCCATGGGCTTCTATTGCATGATGCAGGGAATCTTCTTATTCGTTTTCACGACCCATGTTGATAGTAAACCTCTGATTGTTTCGTAAATCCAAGCCTGCAACAACCAAAGTGAAAAAACTATTAAAACAACTATAAAATATTTAATACTATAAAACTTATTAATAAACAAAAAAAACAACGCACGTGAACCCCGGACGTAAAGCTGTAAAGATTATACTTTTCAATGTTATGATTTGGGTTTTTCAACCGAGTCATCTTAAATTTCTCGTCTTTCTCGAACAGTGCATCATCAAGACTCTCGTATATCATTTTCCACGACAAAAGACCCCATGGACGGTTTTGGAAGTACTCTATATCGTCTACTTCATTAAACCATAAGAAATTGATTTGACAATGATTTTTTCTTGCATTTAGAACTTTATTCGCAAAATAAAGAACGCAATCTTTAATGCGTCAATATCGTCCATTACCTCGAATTTCAACTTGTCAAATAATACATCGAATTCCTTAAGATTAATCTTGCGATGCACACCACCAAAATATGTATTCCGTAGCCCTATGCATCGTTTTGTTATCTCTTAGTTCCGTATCTACACCATAGGAAAGTCCAGTAATCAGGCACCATTCTACAATTGACAAATTAATCAAATGCTCACCAATTTGAAACCATAACTAATTCTCACGGATGTCTTCTTCATGAGCCACTTGCCTCAGTAATAGATTGTGTAAAATTACCCCACTAAATAGAAAGCTTCAACACTCTAAGAAATGCCCAAAAATGTCCTTCTTGAACAGATTCAACTGCCGCTTTGTTAATTTTTTCTCGATGGCTTTTACGACCGAAGATAAATTACACATGCTCAAAATTCGACCTGAAAAGTGACAGGCATAATGAAAATAAATCCTGCCTGGTTTGATTTTTGATGATTCTGATTTCGCCATGGATCTGATAGGCATAAGAGAAAGGGGAAGAAGAGGAAGGAGAGGGGGGAGTTATGGGAGGGGTATTTTCCCCATAAGAGGGGAGTTTTGGCTAATGTTGATAGAAAAAATTTTAAGGGGCTAGTTGTGAAAATAACAAAATATTTTGGGTTACGTTTGTAAATTTCCCCTTGAGATTGCTCTTACGTACACAGGTATGTATGGCAAAAGTTAATGTCATAAAAAGTGTTTGTCCAGAAAGTGACTTCCCTCTGAGGGTGTTATTGGGTACCTTACCCTAGCCAAACCGGTTCGGTTTAAACCGATTTATTTTGGTTTGTTATAAGTACACAGAAAGTAAATACTAGGACTTTGACCGAGTGATAGGCTTGTCTCTTCAACTTTGTTGATGTCACAACTATTTTTGCGGATCAAAATGTTTGAGTAGTACTAGAATTTTTTTTTTAAATATTAGTACGAGTAAAATTTTGTACTGGTAATAGTAAATTTTCTTGATTATAATGTAAATGCATTTAGACTTTTTTCTTTTTTGCAAATTTCGTATTGTCTCACGTACAGGTTGTATCAAATTTCAAAAAAGTATTAAAAAATAGAACATAAAAAAGTTGCAATAATTTTTTTAAACTTATCCAAGGTGTATTTCAAATAAGGAGTTATGAGAGATGTGGTATCTAATAAGAGAATGACGATTTTGAATAATTTTTTAGTTCATTTTTTAGGTCCTTACATGATGAATATGACATTATACAAAACGTAGATAAGTTTTTGGGTGATATAGGCATTACTTAATGAACCAAAACCATTTTGATATTAATGTTAATAATATTGAAATAAAATACTTTAACCATTAGTAGCCCCACAAACTACACACAATTTTAAACTACATGTTTGGGTTTAGGGTGTTGATGTAGTTAGATAGCAGAAGGAAAAATAAAATTAGTTAATTAAACTTTGGGGAGAGAGATGCAATAGTTACAGACACAATGAGAACTAAATGATGCTATAATCTAAAACGAAGTCCTTAGACTCGCATTGTTGTGAAATTTTAAAATAATGCTTGACACATAAGGTGGAAGATAAAACTCTTGTTATAGTAATACAAGGGAAGGATTTTATTAATTTAATAATTTATTGAAATAATAATAAGACCTCTATATTTATAATAGAATAATACACTTTCCTAAGTAAATTTATGCCACAAAATAGAATCACAATCGAACTCAAAACGAAGAACCTAAAGCATACCCAATTGACTCCAATTAAGATGACAACTATAAAATAGACCTAAAACAACTAAAATTCTAAAATTCCAGATAAGCGACCCCTTATAAGTTGATTAGTAGCACAAATTTCCAAACTTCGATATAGAAATATTAGTATATTGTAATATAATTCATTAAAAAAAAAGGTACATATTGTGTAAATACAGTTGTTGTGCCTCCAATATTATGCTAAAAGCACAAATATTGAAATTTGTACCTTTAGGATCTACTTGGTAGTTGGATAAAATCACGTGATTGGTTTATTTTGGTAGAAATAATTCTAATACTACAATTTGGTGTATAATTAAGAGCTCATTTGGAAGTGTGGTGAGGTAGTTAGGCTTCCAAAGTCCAGCTACTAAGGTGTTTGGTGACACTTATATTTGAGCTTTGATAGCTTAGTAAAAAAAATTTTCTCAACTTATACTCCACAGCTATAGCTTTTACTTCACAGCAGTTGCTGCTTAAAAACTACAACACCTTACTCTCAAACATACTCTAAGTAAACTTAAAATAATTTTTTTGGCCCCGCCGTATAATTCAATGAATAGTGTGAAAACTTGTTCAAGGAGAGTTAGGGATAATTTTCTTAAGGCTAAAATCTAATCCTAAGTATTGCATGAGTCAAGGGAAAAAGATTAAAAAGGGAAAAAATCTTCTTTTTTTTCCAAATTAATGATGTATGGTTAAATAAATATATATGGTTAACTAATTGATTTTGTTCTTAATATTTTAATAATAAATTATTTTTAATATCTAATTTCATCTTATATAATCCAGTTTAATCTTTCACACATTAACGATGTGGGGCAAATTTAACAACTGTACGAGTAATGTAGCTTTCATCCTTTAAAGCAAACAAGGAGGTAGTTGTGCAAGTCCTATGGTCGATAGAAAGCAGCTCCGTACTATTTTACTGATGAGCTCATCTGTAAGATAGTGATAGCTAAGTTTTGTTTTGTTTTCTAAATTTTTTTATAATTAATTGATAGCCAGCCTGTCTTCTAATCGACTTTTTATTTTAATCATACTATTTGGATTCCTGGCAACACATAAATAAAATAATAATGTTGGATATTTCAATATTTAATTTTAAATTAAATCCTAATTGATGTGGCATTCATCATAATTTTATAATAAATTATAAAATCTATCATCTAATAAATAAATGATGCATAGTATTTAAATTCAATTTAAGACTCATATGTTGGAATCCTTAATATTATTGATAAATAAATCACAAAAATGTACAAAAATTAATGAAAAACAGAACAAGAGGAGACAACATATAAGTTGTATCATCAGGCTTATGTATTATATAGTTAATTAGAATTTTCAAATTAAACTTTATACAGATTAAATTTATCAAATGAAGTATGGAAAAAAATTAGAAAAGTGTTGTGCCAAGGATATTTTGTTAAAATAGATTAGAAACTGGATATGATATTTTTAACAACATAAATTATCAAACTTAAAAATTATATGAATACTCTAGCTCTTGCTTTAGAAAACATATTTAGGGTCAGTTTGGTAATACTATAGTTTTTTAAATTAAGTATTATTAGTTGTACTGTAAAAATAATCAATTATGAAAAGAATCGGTTAAATATTTAGTAAAATTCATTTTTAAAAATATTGTGAGTTTTAAAAACAGTTGCATGCATTTGATGAATCCTATTATTAAATTACTGTAAGAATACAAATAACTAAAATGGACGTAATATAAAATAAAATTTATTTACCATATGTGTATGTGTATGTGTATGTACATGTATGTGTGTGTGTGTGTAATATAATATAATATAATATTTTTTATTGTTTATAGATAATAATTGATGGCTAAAATAAATTTTTTTATTTTATAAGTTTTATTTTTTATTTTTTATTTTGTTATCTCATTATTGGTAATATTAATATTAATATCTTTAAATTTATTGATTTTGTTTCCTAATTAAATAAGGATAATTTTAAATTTTTATAATATGTGTATGTGTGAGGATATATATAGAATTTTAATAAGTATAAAAACTGATTCTCAAAATTAGAATTTGAAAAGTTACTCATTCCCTACTTTTTAAAATGTACTGTGGGATGGATAATTTTGGCAAAAGTTATTTTTTAAAAAAATTTACCAAACACAAAATTAGCTTGTAACTTTCAAAATCATTTTTGAGCCTCCCAAAAGTAATCCCGAATGAAGTCTTAGTAATCCTAATATAATTAATTCAACCTTTCAGTATCTTACGATAGTTTTAAGAATAATTTTTTAAAATTTGATTTTGAGAATTAGTTTTATATTTAATAAAATATTACATATATGATACATTTAGGGCGTGTTTGGAGGCCCGCATAAGGCTGCATAAAAGTACTGTTTTATATTAAATTAATGCACACTCATGTTTGGCGCCACCGCGCCAAAACCAACACACAACATTGCATTAAAGGGGTGAGCTAATGCGGTGAGTATAAGGGTGGACAAATCTAATCCAACTCAATGGACGCAATCTAACCCAATCCAACCCAATTTAATTTTGACTAATTCAGTAAGTTATTATGGGTTAATTGGGTCAATTTTTTTCAAACCCAATTAATAATTTGGTCGGATCGGGTTAATTATGATGAACCCATTTAACCCAACCCAACATAACCCAACCCATATAATAATAATATAATTCTCAATTTTCAAAATCCTGAAAATATAAACGCCTAATCTATTTTTTATTTTTTATATAAAAGAGATTATTTTATTCTTACATTTGCTATAAACTCTAATATCATAATTAAAATCAGAATTAAATCACTCTCTTCAATCTCAATTCGCAGTCAACTAAGTTATTTCTCTAATTTATTCATTCTATATTCTTTTTTTTTTTCAAATATTAGACCATGAATAGAATTTTCATGCTATAATATATTTATATTTAATTTTAATAAATTTTATTACAAGTTTCATATCTTCTTCTTTATTTAATTTTTAATTTTGATTCGATCTTCAAATCTTTAACCCAATCAACTCAACTGGATAATTTAAGGGTTTGGATTGGGTTGGGTTAAATATGTTTATTTAATTAGGTTGAATTATTTTTATTTCAATCCATCCAATAAATGGGTTGGGTTGGGTTGAGTTTTCACAAACTCTATCTAACTCAACTCATATTCACCCTAGGTGAGTCGAGTTTAAGTTAATGCGGCAACTGCTGCTTGTTTTTGTTTTTTTTTCCTCCCTTTGGCTTTTGCAACTGCAGCTTGACTTTTGCGTTTGCTTTATTATTATTATTATTATTATTATTATTATTATTATTATTATTAATAAATATTATTATAATAATAATGAATAAATATAACTTTTAATTTAATATGATATTTTATAATATTTTTATTTTTATTTTTACATTATAATTTATTAATAAATTTATAATAACTAATAAAAAAATATTTAAATATGAATCAATTTGAATAATATTAATTTAAAATTAATAATAACATAAAATATTAATACAATTTAAATATATTAATATAACATAATATAATATTTAAATTAAATTAATCACAAAAAATTACTACAGTACAATATAGTACCAAACATTATATAATATTGTTATAATACAATGCTAATACAATATAGCATAATACAATACACCAAAATTAAAATAATGCAATACAACATAGTATAATACACCAACATTAAAATAATGTAATACAGTAAAATATAATACAGTGTGTCAAATGCACCCTCAATATATTGTATTGTCTTGCAGTGTATTACATTATTTAATATAAAATATATTGCATTATACTATATTGTATTAGTATTGTATTATATTAATTCTGTACAAAGTTTGTGCTACATTCTACCGTATTATATATAATAATATTTTTTATAATTATTTATAAAATTAATATAATTTAGACTTATTAATATTTTAAAATTTAATGTTGTTAATTTATTAAACTTAACAATATTAAAATTTTAAATTTTATTATTTAAATTTTATATAAGAATAATTCAAATGCATTAATTTAATAAATAATTATAAATAAATTAAATAACTTTAACTAATTAAAAAAAATTGCTTTAAAAAAGAATTTAATGTATACCTGCGTAAACCCTAAGGGGTCGCGAGCTTCTTTTATGCAGGAAAATCCGCACGAAACTTTTACCTAATGATGCACAATGCGCCTTCTTTATATTGCCAAGCACTGGATTCTCTTTAATGCAGGGCTCGCTAATAATGCTATCCAGTTCCAGTGCATCATGCCAAACAAACCCCTATTACATAAAATCAAAACTATCATTACTTAAATTAAGTACAAAATCAATAAATATACAAGCAATAAAAATTACAATGAATTTTTATTTTTCATTAGTAATTTTTTTTAAAGTTATTTCAATAACTTTGTATTATTTACTTATTTTATCTTCTATTTATAAATTTTAGGTGTAATTGATAAAAGTAATGTTTTGTTTAATGCTTAATGTTAATTTATTAGTTTTATGTTTTATTTCTAAGTATTATCTTGTTTGATAGTAAGACACCAATTTACCATTTTTATATTTATTTATTTATTTTACCTTCCATTTACAAGTTTTGTGTTTGTTTTTTAAAGTTTATGTTTTACTCTATACTTGAGGTTGATTTATTAGTCTTATAGTGGTTGTTTTGTTTACCAATAGTATATTAATTTATCAGTTTTATATTATTTATTTATTTTACATTTCATGCATAAGTCTTATATTTTATTTTTAAAATTTATATTTTATTTTGCATTTAATGTCGATTTACTAGCTTTAAATAATATTTTTAAGTTTTATTTTATTTACTAGTAATGTAACGATTTACTAATTTTATATTAATTTACTCATTTTATCTTTCATTATAAGTCTTATGTTCTATTTCAAAAGTTATGTTTTCTTTTTTACTTAATGTTGATTTACTACTTTCCAGTTATATTTGCAAGTTTTTGTTTTATTCATCAGTAATACATCAATTTATAAGGTTTATATTAATTTACTTGTTTACCTTCCACTTACAAGTCTTATGTTTCATTTTCAAAATTTATGTTTTAATTTATAGTTAATGTTGGTTTACTAATTTTATATTATATTAGTAAGTTTTTGTTTTTATTTTTTAACTAGTAATACATTAATTTAAATGTTTTATATTAATTTACTTGTTTTACATTCTATTTGTAAGTCTTTTGTTTCATTTTCAAAATTTATGCTTTATTTTACACTTAACATTGATTTAATAGTTTTATATTATTTTTGTAAATTTTTGTTTTGTTTACCCCTAATATATCAATTTACCAGTTTGCAGTAATTAATTTATTTTAATTACCATTTATAAATATTATTTTCCATTTTCAAATTTTATGTTTTATTTTATAGTTAATGCTGATTTACTAGTTTTATTTTATATTTGTAAGTTTTTATTTTGTCTATCAGTAATACATCAATTTACCAATTTTATATTAATTTACTTATTTTAATCCAATATAAGTCTTATGTTACATTTTCAAAATTCATATTTTATTTTACTGTTAATATTGATTTATAAAATTTATGTTAAATTACAAGTCTCTTACATTTCACTTACATAATTTATGTTTAATTACAGTATTAATGCTGTAATTTTAATTATAATATGGTAGAATGACCCAAGCATTGACATATATCATGTTAATGAATTTAATGTACTTTATGATGTTATACACAAAAAGTAATTCTTTTTTTTTTGAAGAAATCGTAGGATAAATAATACTCGTTAAAATAGTAATAATCGTTAAAATAGTAATAATGTGTTGCTATATTATTACAAGTTATGAAATTTACAATAACAACTTTTAAATCTTTATAAGTAAAGTTGAGGAATAAATAATCCAATAAAAAGAATTACTTATGCCTTTTCGAAGAAGGAAAATTAGTAGGTTTTATTTTGGTGATGTGAAATTAAATTAATTGGATATTTTAGAATATTTTTTAATGTTTTCATTTATACTTTTTAGATTGAGTTAAAGTTAAAAGCAATTAGTTTTTTTTTTCCTTTATAGTAAGTTAAAAATTCAATAAATTTTTTTTATCAACTTGAAAAGGCAAATAAAGTAATTATCTTAATTCACTTAAGCACATTAGATTAATTAACTCCATTATGTCTTATTAAAAAAAAAGTCCATTAAGTTAGAATACAAACACTCAAATAGATTGTAAAAACTTTTTTTTTTTTGTTTTAAAGCAAATCTAGGTGTGCTTACCTACCGTTTGTGGGATGTGTCACTAATTAGCTATTTAAAAGGAAAATGATGTTAACATGACTTCATTTATAGTTTATTAAGTACATAGCCACATATTATATTCTCAAATACCTAATAAAATTAGGGATGGCAACGGGGAGGGGAGGGGAGGAGACCAATCTCCCCGTATCTATCCCCGATATTTTGCGTGTATCTTCGTCCCCTCCCCATCTCCGTCAAAATTATTTAAGAGAATCATCATCCCCTCCCCGAATAATAACAGGGGATTCCTGAGGGTCCCTGATCCCTAAATAACTAATATATTTTTTTGTTTTCGATTTTAAGTTAATCATATTAAAATAAAAAATTTAAATAAAAGTAAAGTTCGAAATATATCTTATATTAATATCCATTACAAAAGTCACATATATTAAATTAGTAAGTAACGCAACATGCAAGGGATACAAACTATCATGACTAAATTAATAGTCTAATACAAAATTGTTACAAATAAAATCAAATTTAGATTCAAAATTAACTTTTCAATGGTGGCGTTGGCACTTTATAAATGTGGACTATTCCTTTTACAGTACAATAGTTAAGTCGAAGTAAATCAAGAGTAAATATTATATTAGATTATATATTAAAATTGTGATTTGTCGTGGGCAATTATAACATCTAAAAATAAATAAAAATAGATTTAAGATAACTAAAAAATAGATTTAAGTTTAAAATATTTAATGAATATTAAAATTAAAATAAAAGTTTTGGGCTAATAGAATCTGTCTGGTCTTTTTAATGTCCTAAATAAAAATTTAGAACTTTAATTAGTTAATTAGGCCTAAAAGTTTAATAATATAAATATTTTGATTTTTTTATTTTTACCAATACTTATAATTTTATAATTCAAATTTTATTATTTATTTACTAGTAATTTTAAAAATTAAAAATTAAAAAGGGAAAATGGGTAGGAGATGTGGATTCCACCTCATCCCCGTTCCCTCCTCGAATAAGAAATTGGATAAAAAAATTTTCTCGTCCTTTTCCCGAATAAGAAATTAGGTATGAAATTATCCTCATACCCTCCCCGAATGAAAAAAATCCCCGATAATACCCATCCCATAGGAATTTTTGCCATCCCTAAATAAAATGTTGAGCACTGCACTAACTCACGGGAGACTTTTAATAAGGATATTGGAGAGATGTAATTGTGGAGTGCTACACTAACTCATGAGAATTTTTAATGAAGATATTGGAGGGATCTAAAATATTTGGATGTATGGCTGCAATTGATTCGATAATTTCGCCCTACATTAACGGCGGTCTAAAAATGTAGGTTGACATTCTAGTGGTGGAAATATTCTTTTAATAATTTTATAATTGGAAAAACATTTGACAGATTAACAATTATTTAACTATTCAGCCAAAAATTTAGGCTTTTGGCTTGATGTTCCCCAATTTTTTTTTTTAGTATAGGATAGCAAAAGCAATTTCCTCCATCGAATTCTAGGTTCAATTTTTTCTTTTTTAGCGAAAATATTTTTTAATTTTAAATGGTTGGATAAATTTATTTTAAGACTAAAAGTTAAATGAAAACAATAATAGAGAAAAAATGCTTTCATTGTGCATTTCTGAAAAATGTACTAGAAAATAACAATAATAATAATAATAGAAAAAACATTTGTCACTTTCTTGAAAATATCACAGCATTTATAATCTATTCAAATTATTTATTAATTCAACGTGTTATTTAATAAAGGAATGCCATCACTCACTTTAAGGGGACGTGATTAAAATATTAGTAAGTGTATTTTATTTACATATGTTTCAACAAAATCGAAGACTAATCAATATACAGAATCACCAACCTCCATCCACCTCGTCAATGACGAGTCAACACCAAAAAATTGCATACGATTATCACATACTGGAATCAGTTAACGATACAAAAAATTGGCCACATTTTTCGGTGAATTTGAAGACTAATCCATCTCGAAAACAGTTGCACTCCATTATCAATTTATCATATTTTAAATCAGTTACAATTGTCACATCTGCTTATAATGATAACATTTATACATATATTATTATCTTACTCTAATTAAATATATTTAAATAAGAAGAACAAGAACAATACCCCACATGAGCTCGGCATAAAGTGATTTAAAAGAGAAGTCCCACAAAATTGTTCAACTATCTTTTCGAGATTAAAATTGCCCCTTTTTTAATGTTTTAAATTAAAAAAAAAACTGGTTAATAGCTAACTCCTTAGTTATATTGGTCGGGCCATTGAGGGAATTGCGTGGGATATACTCTCTTTATCTTATACTACTGAAAATATATCTTCATCCATTAAAACATATAATTTTATATATACATACTTAAAAAAATTAGGGAAAATATAAAAATAACCTCAATAAAATGCTAGCAAAAAATTAATACTCGACTCATTCAATTTACTTACTCGACTTATTGAATTGCCTTCACTTTTTACTCAACTGAATGTTCAACTTATCAGACTTCATACCCAACTTCGTACTTAACTAGATACTCAATTTATTTAATTGTCTTCACTTCTTACACAACTAAATGCTCAACTTACCAGACTTCATACCCGACTTCGTACTTGACTAGATACTCGACTTATTGAATTGCCTTCACTCCTTACTCGACTGAATGCTCAACTTACCAGATTTCATATCCGACTTCATACTCGACTTATTCAATTGCCTTTATTTCTTACTTGACTGAATGCTCAACTTATCAGATTTCATACTCGACTTCGTACTCGACTTATTCAATTACTTTAATTTCTTACTCGACTGAATGTTCGACTTACCAGACTTCATACATGACTTTGTACACAACTAGATACTCAACTTATTCAATTGTCTTCACTCCTTACTCGATGGAATACTCAACGTACCAAACTTCATGCCCGATTTCGTACTCGACTAGATACTAGACTTATTCAATTGCCTTAACTTCTTACTCGATCGAATGCTCAATTTACCAGACTTCACTTCTTTAAAAATATTAATACTCGACTCAATGTACTTACTTGACTTAATACTCGACCTCCTTAAAAATTACATAAATTTTTATTGACTTGTTCAAAATATTTACTTGACTTTTATTTAATACTCGATCACTTAATACTCGACTCATTTAATACACTTACTCGACTTCCTACTATACCATATACTCGACTTACTTATCTTCAATTCTTACTCGACTAAATTCTCAACTTACCCGACTTCGTACTAGACTTCTTCCTACACTCAGAGAAAGAAAGGATGGATTCTTTATTTTTTAAGGTTATTTTTTACTTTTCCTATCTTCGTGAGGTATATGTATGTAATAGGTAATAAATTTAGTATTTAAGGATAAATTGGAAATATTTAAATAAAAAACCCTCGGGCACTTCCTTTTCTTATTATCTTTTAAGGCGCAACATTCGAGAATTCCCTCCAAAGAATTAGAGGCATGTGAGGATGCAGAAATAAGTTTGTAATAGCAAAGAGGTGAAAACGTCATTTTCCAACATTTTTAAAACACCACCATCAAACTTTGCCTGATTAAACCCTCCTAACCTCCTATTCCTAAAGCCTTTGGTTACCGAGAAACGAAAATATATATATAAAGAATTTTTGAAAATATCTGCAACTGCAAGTGATAAATGATACAAAATCCAACTTTGCAAACGTTCACATTCCCGGTAAAGAAAAAGCAGTAAGATTTCATGTAGATACTGGTTGTGCACTCACTTTGCAAACCTCTACCTTGAACCCACATTCCATTAGCAGCAGTAGCCATGCTCTCTGCTGTTCAGAGAGCCGATCCCTGGGGCCTTTAACTTCGACGAGTTTGGCTTCACCCCTGTATTCGTTGTGGAAACGCCATATCAACAAATCTGGCATTCCACTGGACCAGCTTCCGTAATCTTGGGCAAGATGTCGGCACAAATGAGCCAAACAAGGGCCCCCAATGCAGGTAACAGCTGCTCGAAGCTCAGAGAGAGAATGCCGGTCCCAGTTAACCCCTCTGCAAACTGTTCCCACATGTGATTCCCAAGATGTGATGAGAATCTCCTCGGCCATACCATCATAAATTTTTTGTAGCTGAGATTCTATAAGGTTCTTTCTCACTATATAAAAGCTATCAGTTGCCAAATCCAAGGGAGCATTCTGCGGGGAAAGAAAAAAAAAAGAAAAAATAATTTCAGGGTTGTTTCCTTTCTTCGTCTGGACAACTTGGACCTCTTTTAGGAGTATATTAATACACAAACTTCCTGATTTTAATAAAACAAAATAACAACTTCAACTAAGTTAGAAGATTATGCGATCAATGTGAAGAATGAATGGTAAGTGCATACCTAGAAGCAATAACATGTTTGGCTATTTTGGTTATAAGAGCCAAGTGTTGGACTGAAAAATGGAATATTCAAAAGAATATTCCATTTTTCTTTGTATTCAATAATATCAGGAAGCTGCTGTTAGATGAATTTCTTGGCAATTTTGGATTTTTTCTTGGATAAGTCATTTTGTAAACTGCTGGGCCCGCCTCTTTGTAATTTCTTCTATTGTTAATAAAGTTTCTAGTAAAAAAAAAGGAAAAAATGAAGAGGATCTCTCTTAAATAATTGGCAGATTGTGGAGACAACAAAACGGAGTTTACGACCCCCAATCTGATTCAATTTATTCAATTTCATATCTTCCGTTTTATTACTTCCATTTCTCCAATTTTGGAGAGAATTGTAAAAATAAACCCAATTGAAGTACTTAAACAATAGAAACCGAGTGGTGGTAAGTGCATGCATGTGCATATGAAGATACATGTGTATGTTAAAGATCAGGGAGAGAATGAGAAGTTAGAAAAAAGAATACCTGAAATCTGCTGCGGAAAACATCAGGTACATCAGAAAACAAAATGTCCCACATGAGAAGCCCAAAAATAGTTAACCAAATGCCACTCTCTGTATGAACACCATGCCACCCACCTCCTTCCCCAGCATAATACTGTAAAGCAAGCTGCTCAACTCCACATTTTTCACCATCCTCTCCATAGAACCAGCTTTTCATACCAATTTCACAGTTCAAAGGCCTCCCTTGAACATGAAACTGTTTTATTTACAAGGAAATCAGATTCGCAACATTTTAGATTTATAGTTCAAGAAGCATCTCAATCTCAAAATCTTAAAAAATTAAAGCAATAACCTCAGTGATCTTTCTTTTAATGGATTCTGAAAAACTAGGAATTTTCCACCGCCTTGGTGGTTTCCCCAAGCGAAGGACCCTCCTTTGTAGTGCTACTCTTGAACCAGCACGTACCCATGAATCCAGTAACCCACCTTCAGCAACTGACAGACTCTCACTGGGACAGCCCATATGCTCCAAATCAACAGACAACCTCAATGTCCAATATCCTCTTCTACTATCACAGGTGAAGCAACTTAGCAGCCTTCTCAGCAAATTTATGGCATCATTGAACCTGAGACAGAAATAGGATCATTTTGATAGCAAAATGTCTCAACTGCATCAAATGCAAAAACTCTTCATTTTTCCTGGGGCACCATGTTTCCAAACTAGTAATTGAACTCAATTCTTTCTGGCATTAATCAGTCAGTGATAACCAAAGAGCATTATGCTCAATGCAAACAATTACCCGCTGGAGACATAGAAAAGTAGAATAATCAATTATTTTCTAGAAGAGAAAAAGAGAACAAAGGTTTAAAAGGTGGCATATGATATGAAACTGTTCGTTTACCCCTAAAGATAACGTTATTTATCCTTTGCCAAAGGTAGGAGACTAAGAGAGGTGTCTTGTGCAAAATAACAAATGAAGTAGTGTGGAACAGAACAGCAAAAATCCTTATCAACTTCACGCAAAGCAAACACCCATCTTTCACCAAGTTATCAATTTTATGATGTACTTATTAAGATGGGTTAATTTCAGATTACCCCTCGTGAATTGAATTCAAATCATCCCTCTCAATTTACCTATATTTTTGTTAAGAAGACAAAAAAAAATTCATCAACCCACACCCAATTTTCCCTTATCTTTTGGACAAAACCGAGAGTAACTTGAGGTTTTTAAAAATGAGGTGATTTCAAGATAGTCAATTCACGAGAGGGGTAATCCGAAATTTCCAATTAAGATCAATTTTCCTTATCACTGATCGAAGCAATGATAAGAAAAAGCATCTTGCTTAATGCGCACAACTGAAAATTAAAATAAAGTTTTCTTCCAGCTATGCCAGAGGTGGTGGTATTAATGGGGAACCAAAAAAGAAAAAAAAGTGCAACCAATGGGGGGAAAAATATAAGGATTCTTTCAATTATATAAGCGGTGGTAGTATTTAAAGTTTTAGAAGTTACAACTCCAATGATAGGAGGTATAAACAAGACAACTTAGCCAATCAATGGAGGAAGCTTTTGGACAAAGGAGTACATACATCCAATTATTGGGAGAGTTCACCTAAGCAATCACACAAGCTTTATAGAATGCTTTTGCATATGCTGCAATGCAACAAGAGCATTCTCGCTTTAAGACAACTTTTTACTGAGAATAAGATTCAGTTAGGTAGACGATTAGGAAGCATATTGTAATGAAATGGAGTTCATTTCAGAAAGCAATTGCAAGTATGACTGTGGCAGCAGGAAAAAGGCAAAAGAGGGAAAAAAAGGAGAAAATGATAGAGCATTGACAGATCAAGAAATATGGTAGTTGTCACGCAAAAGGGTTCTACTTTCAAAAGAAATACAATTATTGTCACGCAAAAGGGTTCTACTTTCAAAAGAAATACAATTATGCTTTTAAGAAAGGGGAAAAAAAAAAGAATTTTGATTGTAAATTGCATACCTATGCTCACGCTCAAGAAACGAAATTCCTAACAAGACCACTTTTGAGTACACCCATGACGCCGAAAAGCACGAATGAAATGTATTTGCTAATTCAGAAGTTATGGATTGAGCTGATTTGCAGGAGCTACTGGACATACGGGATTCAGCTATCATAATGCATCGTAAAACCAATTCAATGTTGTTTTCATCAAGAGATTGATCCATTATTTGTGCCAATTCAATGGCCTGCAATAAATAACAACACTTAGAGCAAAGGCAACAAACTCTCCAACAATATTTCCATATAAACACAAATGAAGACCTCTTCATAAGCAAGCAAGTCACATAGACCAGAGAAAATCTGCTCTGCAATTATGCAGTTGTAAGTTGGATATTTGACAATCCCCAGATCAACTAGCAGAAATGCAGACAGATCCTGCTCTCCATTAAGGAAAAAAAGCCTCTGCATAAGAAAATTCCAAAGAAAATACTTAGATGTGAAACCAAAACCCAAAAAAAAAAATAGAAGCCAAATGAGCACCTCGGCACGCCAGATAAGATGTTCGGCTTTTGAAGATACTCTAATACATAACCCTGTTCTGTCCAGAATCATTTTTGGTAGGAATGGACTGCAAATTTGAAAACAAGGAGAGACTAAAATTAACAAAAAAATATAAGACTTAAAAATCTCAAAATACTGTAAGACTTAAAAATCTCTTAAGTATATCATATGTACCATATACCATCTTCATAGAAACAAAGAAGAGATGCAATAACCTTTTGCTTTCTTGAACCACGATGGCAATTCTGAAGACTCAATAAAGAACATTGCAGAGCAATTAAAAGACTATAGAAGAAATAAAGACCACAATATGAATATTATATAGAGTTGAAGAAACACTTCTCTAAAGGAACACCACTGAATGGAATGCTCTTCTTTTCCTTTGTCTAACAAGTAGGTATGGATGATGGAAAATATCATACTGGAAATAAATAGAAATTCATATAAAGGAATCCTTGCTTAGTCAAGGCATGGATCCTCAAGGTTTCATGCAGATATCAAGGTCTTCAAAACAATTACTGACAAAAAGAACATATCTTTGGACAGAGCATCAAAATATCTAACTAAATATAATTTTTGGCAAAGGAAAACCTGATATTAAGTTAGTGTGAAGCATATCTCGCCAACTAAAATAAATCATACAGTTACTGGAATCTGAAACTTATGCTCGTGCAAGTATCGAGGTCTTCAATACAACTACTGACAAAAAGAACATATCTTTGAAACGAGCATCAAAATGTCTTAACCAAATATAATTTTTGGCTATGGAAAAAATTGAAGCACATCTTGCCAACTAAAATAAGCCATATGGTTATTGGAACCTGAAACTTATGCTCATAAATACTAAAATAGTTACAAGGTTTCGATGGGATATCAGAGATAGCCACTTTATTACCTAGAGTATGTTAGAAGTGAGATGGACAATTTTTGCTCTCAATTCAAGAATGACGCACCTGAACACAATGTATCAATGGTATATATACCAAAGACAAACCAAAACTTTCGAACATGCAAACAAAATTAAATTTCCAATAAAGAACATATATTTAATAAAAAAGAATTGCTAAATCCAAAGTCAATAGTGATGGGAGAGAACACCATGTAATATGGACACTTGAATGTTGTTGAAATTTCTGAACTAGCAACATAGATGGAATATATGTCTATGCAATGAAAGGCTTGCTTCATGCAACGAATGGTGTCTACTTATTGATACAGACACATGTGCAATAGACTTTAGAGCAACAAAGATTGACAAAAGGTATAATCTCTACTTGTCTACATGGTAGCTGTTTAACTGTTTGTCGTCGTGCTGTATTTGATCAACAACCGCACACGCTTTGCTTTCAAGGGGGTGTAACAAAACTCATTGATACAGACACATGTGCAATAGACTTTAGAGCAACAAAGATTGACAAAAGGTATAATCTCTACTTGTCTACATGGTAGCTGTTTAACTGTTTGTTGTCGTGCTGTATTTGATCAACAACCGCACACGGTTTGCTTTCAAGGGGGTGTAACAAAACTCATATGGTATCAATGGTAATTTGCTGACTCAAGCTTATGGTTTAGTGGCTTCTTAATACTAAGCAGCTAATTTTTAAACATGCAATGCTCTTTAGGTGTTTATTTAATTAGGAATAACCTTTTATCAAAAGGTAAAAAAGGTTCCACACCTTTAAGCAAAAAAGAAAATTACATATAGCAATAACATGTGTGCAACAGCAACCAAAAAAATAAAGTTAAAATGTTGCTGCTGTAAATTAATCAACATTTTCGAAATAATATTGCTTACTAAAAATTCCACGCCTAAGGAATCCCAGATCAGATGACATGTATGCTCGATGACATGTATGCTCAGTATCATAAGGTTCTCATTGCATACTTCTTGAATAAGTTTGGGAAGTGGGGGGGTGTGAAAAGAAAAGAAACAAAATGAGACTGACAAATAGGAAAAACATAAACCTTTGGAAGCACACATGAAATTTCACGTAGCTCAAAGACAGTGAGCAAATTACAAATATCCTTAATGCCATCATGTAGTTCGTTTGTATCTTCGGAGGAGCATATATAGCCATTATCTGCAATCCAATGACATTTAGAAAATTTCTTTAAGGAACCCATTGAAATTTGGAAATAATCTTATCAAAAGAGTTGAATTACCAGTGAGCTCCCTGACTGCTTCTCGAGAATTTGATACTTCAGGATAGGAAATATTCGACAACCGAAACCATGGCCCTTAACAGTGATATGATATCAAATATACCGTCAAATGTCAGTCTTGGGAGAAAGGACATTGTTCTCAATTGCTCATCAAATAGCGTTCCACAAAAGACAACAAATTGCTTGATAGAATAGACATTTTTAAATGATTCATTTACCTGAAAGTGATTTCATACAACTTCTGAGAATGCAGTTTTTCTAACTTGGCATAATCTAGCATATGTATAATCAAATGCACTTAATCAGAAAATTTTAGGGATAACAGCAAGATGAAATAGAATGATTCACCCATGGCAAAGATGGCAAGATTTATTAGTCAGAATACATCTCTTAACAAAAAAAAAAAAAGATGGAAAAATTTATGTTTTTCATACATCCAATTTAAGTTCCATAGAAAATGTGTCTACTTTAAGCTTCCCACAGTATTTACTTAAAAGTGTGTGTATATGTGTGTTTGAAGCCACATCCTACCAGCTTAACAATTTGGTATGGTAATGAATTTAGAAGATGCACTAGAAGCCCGGAAAGTAGAGACATAATAAAATCTTAAGGCAGCTAGAAGTATAACTCTGATGCTACAACAAACTAAAGAGATAGTCTTGTAAGTAAAGTCTGGTAAGTAAAGGGACCTTTCCGCATATAAAGCCGGACAAAAAGCCTCTGACTATCCTCAGAAAGCATTGAGAATGATTCTGACAAAAGAAAGTGCGGGTAATTGTCATAACTTTTCTGGAAGATGTAGCAACAAAAGAGAAAAAAAAAGATACTTAAGTATCGGCAGTGATACCTAGGAAGTCAATTTCATCAGCTTTAAAAAGATGACGACTATTTCCCAGCACTTCTTGTATTAACAAATTGAAATTGCACTGATATTTGATCATACTGGAAGGATAGCCTTTTGCTGATCTAGCTACATGCAGAGCCCTTTTCCAGAGACATGTAGAAACCTCAATATCATCATCATTTTCATTATCTGATTCAATCTTGTGATATGTAATCTTTATTTGAACAACATCAAGGGAATGTTTTGGAGCTGAAATCACAAATCCCTGCATAGAAAAACCACGTGCAAAAGTGATAAATAAAGTAATTACTCATCAGTTTCCTAATTCCATCATATGATTTTATCTACAATATTCTGGCATTGAAAAGTTAGGCACATGATGGAAACACTAGCAACTGACAGAGAAAAACAGAATGGAATCAGAAGATCAAGGTGGTCTTCCATTAAAGTCCACCAATTTGATATTCTCTCTTTCTTTCTGGCTTTCAAACACAAAGCCTGAATTTTTGTTCAATTAAAAAATTTTTCACGAAAATTTTCTTAGTGAAATACAGGTGCAGTGGTTGTAGAAAATTGGAGAAGAGCATAATCAAAGTAGACAAGAATCTGACAACAGTGAAATAATTAGCTAAGCAATGGATAGCACTTTCACCTCCTCTTACTATCGTTATATTTTGCAGATTAAACAGTTGCCTGTGAAGAAGAGAATTTGCACTTGACCGAAAAGGAAGTTGGTTGCACAATGAGACTTGAAAATTATTCCCTTTACACCAAAGTTTTTACCTCATTGATCATACACCAAACATTCTTCCACAGTACAATAACAAAATAAACAAACTGCATAGAAATTTAGCTAATATGAATATTTCCTACTCGATAACTACATCACCTCAAAGCTCAGGGAGTATTTTTCCATTAGTGGAGATAAATATTCTGATAACTCTTTAGGAAGATAACCGAGCACTTTACAGCATCCAGAATCTGCTGAAAAAACCTGACTTGGAAAAGAATGCAAAGACTTTAAATGAGGGTATGTATATTGCAGAGGAATGAACCTTCAACAATGAAATATATGAATGAGTGTGTGGGTGTGTGTTCACTCATGCACAACATCCTCATCTCTTGCAAACATCTCTATTAACCCAAATTTCAAAGCAGTAATTCTCTACACATAGCATTGCTAAAAGACAAAAATTTAGTCAACTCTTCAGTATAGAGTTGCATAATCAATGAAATTAAATTAAAAAAAGTTAGTATTTCTGTAATTCTCTGTATGTAGAATTGCTCATACAATTTTTTGAGTATGTATCTATGTATGTAATAATAAGATATTAACAAAAAAAAAAAAAAAACAGCTCATGCAAATGCCCAGTCAAAAAGAAATGAACCTTTATAGCATTGGGGTCCTTAACATTATTAGGATCTCTTGAAAGAGAGATGTGAGCTCCAATTTTAATCTCCTTTTCATCGCTATACCTCCGACCAACAATAAAAGTTTGAAGAGTAGCCTCAGACCCGCCATCAACAGTCACATTCACATCATGTTCAGGCCCATTAATATGTGGGGAAGACAAAGGTGTCTTCTCATCACAGTTAATCCTTTGATAGCTGGTTGTATTCTCAGTTGATCTCCAGTGATTACTATTATAGTCTTCAACTGCTACATAGTTAGCCAGTCCACAAATAGAATTCTGTTCAAGACTCTCAACTGGACCCTCAGAAAACACGTTGGTAGTGGAAAGCTTTGTTTCATTGGAATGGCTTTGATCTTTAGTTTGTGCAGAGAAGTTCAATTGAAGAAGGGTGCGCTGAGTCAATTTTCGTTTGGTTCCTCTAGCTAAACAGGCATCTAGAAGCAATTCATTCAAACTATAAGCATAATACAAAGAAATCAAACAATTTTGTAACAGCCAATCACCAAATTTATTTACACTAACGCAATCAAAAAGTTCAAAAACCCTAATAACAGGTATCCCCCAAATGAAATATGAGTAAATTATTAGTTAGCAATCGAATGAATTAAAAGGGAGAAGAAAACAAGCTTACCCAGATGAGAGTTGATCATATGATTATCACTAGGAACATCAGAACCACAAATTGGGCAGGTCACAAGACGAGCAACTTTGGAATTGCCTTTTTCCGTTTCTTCATCCCGGATAATTTTACCATTTTTCGTATCATTGCAGAGATTCAAAGAGCTCTAACAAACATCAAGTGAAATTCAATTTTAAACAAAGAATTTAAAAAGATGAAAATAATTTCACAGTGGTAGAGACAGAGTCACCTGGATTGGGGCAGAGAGAAGAGATTCACGATTGGGAAGATATCGCCTACGCTTGCCGATCAATCGATTCAAGCTGTCTCTTCCGGTCAGCATTATTTAATTTCTCTTGCAACAACAACAACAATAATAAGCTGCTGCTCTTTCTAATCCATTTTATTTTTATCGCGAATTCTTTTGAGTTCTCTCGTCCCGCCAATTTGTTGCTGGGACGGAGCCACGCTTAGAGATGAGACCTGCCTCGGCTGAATTTTCAAATTTTCTTGGGGAAAATATCACAAAGTCACCAATTCTCTTACGTTATTACAAAATTAACAATTTAAGCCAAAAAAAAAAGTGAATGGACTGATTCTTTTGAGGAAATTTTGTTTATCAATCTTGGTTTGTCAATGACAGGAATTTTTTTATGGATTAGTTTATTTATTTCTTAATTGCAATTTTTCCCAGAATTTAATTGTCATTTAGATCTTTAGAGAAATTTTTTTTGAGTAATTGAGGGAATTTTTATTGAGTGATTTTTTTTCAAGGTTTTTAAATGGGGTTTTGATGCGGAAATTTACAAAAAAAGCCAAAAAATTTAGGCATTTTTCAACTTTAACCCCTCAAACTTTTTTCTTTCAACATTAGCTAAATCACCAAATTATGGACAAAATTGCCCTCCCCATTCTCACGTTTCCCTCAAGTAAATTTCTCCCCCTCTCACCAAAATCTCATCACCGGAAGTTATATAGATCGTCGGCGGCAGCGTAGATCGGCAGCGGAGGAAGTTGTCGGTGGCTGAAAGAAGCTAAATCACGTTGAAAATCTTCGGAGATCTCCAAAATCAAAGGAAAAAATTGAAAACCCTAGGTGAGTTGTTATTGTTGTTGTTGTTGTTGTTGATGTTGATGTTGTTGTTGTTGTTTGGGTTGTTGTTGTTGGTGGTGTTTAATGGCAGTGGTGGGTGAGATGCATGTGGGAAAGGGAAGGGAAGAGAAAGAGAAGAGAAAGGGAAGGGGAAGTGACGAAGCACTTGTCGCATGCGAGATGCGAGCGGCGTGCAAATCTCGCGAGTGACGCAGCGCCTGTCGTGCGTATCTCGCGTGCGACAGGAGCTGCGTGGCGCGCGAGATGCGCATGTTGCGCACATCTCGCGAGCCAGGCATTGGCCTCGCGCGAGGGAAGCCAAGCGAGCGCGAGTTGCGCGCAGGCTAGCACGCAGCTCGCGCGCGACTGATTTCCCTCGCACGCCCGTCGCACGAGATCTGGTACGACAGGCATGCCCATCGCACCAGTTTTGGTGCGACAAGCTAAAAATTACAGTGGTCTTTTTTTTTTACGAGTTAAATTTTTTTTTTCTGTAAATGTAATGTAATAATTTTATAAATATTACAGATACATGGTGAAATCAGAATCACCGGATATCGAAGTAGGCAAGATGTATTTTGGTTATGCTGATCACTTTCCTAGTCGAATTTCGAGCATGTGTAAGTTATCTTCGATCGTTAAAGTCATCGCGGAAAAATTAACAAAGCGGCAGTTAAGTATGTTTAAAAAGGATATATTTGGACATTTCTTGGAGTGTCGAAGTTTTCCATTTAGTGGGGTAATTTTGCACAATCTTTTACTGAGGCAAGTGGCCCATAACGAAGATAGTTGTGAGGATTAGTTATGGTTCTAAATTGGTGAGCATTTGATTCGCTTGTCAATTGTCGAATGGTGCTTGGTTATTGGACTTTCATTTGGTGTTGATATCAAACAAAAAAATGATGAAATGGAGCAGAGGCTACGGAATACGTATTTTGGCAGTGTGCATCGTAAGATGAATGTGAACGAATTCGATGCAGTATTTGTGAAGTTAAAATTTAAGGAAATGGATGATATGGACGCATTAAAGATTGCGCTGTTTTATTTTGCGGACAGAGTACTAAATGCAAGAAAAAATCACTGTCAAATCAATTTTGATTGGCTTGACCAAGTTGATGATATAGAGTACTTCCGAAAACGTCCATGGGGTCTATTGTCGTGGGAAATGATTTACGAGAGTCTTGACAATGCATTATTCGAGAAAGATAAGAAATGTAAGAGGACTCGGTTAAAAAATCCAGATCATAACATCGAAAAATACAATCTTTACGGCTTTACGTCCGGGGTTCATGCGTTTTTTTTATATTAATAAGTTTTATAGTATTAAATATTCAATAGTTGTTTTATTTGATTTTTCACTTTCGTTGTTGTAGGCTTGGATTTACGAAGCAATTAGAGGTTTGCCATCAATATAGGTTGTCAAAACGAAAAAGAAAATTCCCCGCATTTTGCAATGGAAGCCCATGGTGTCTTCGAGAATAGCTTTGCGGAAGTTTATTCGTTGTTTAACAACAAATCTCGTCTTGTAAGTAATATGTATTAGTTATTTTTTTTAACTTTACTAAATTTAAGTTATATTTACTTACTATTTTCAATTGAATTTATGGCAGGGGGACGTTTTACAAACTCTTGAGCCAACTTCAAAGGAGAGTAGCCAAAAATATTGGCTCTCTGTGAAGGGTTACATGCCAGGCATTCCAGACTGGGTTCATAAAGTTGATATATTGTAAGTACTATCAATTTTTTAATCGAAATTTTTGACTTTTCATTTATTAATTTTAAATGATACTTTATACAGCACCAACCCTCAATCAACGCGATGCCGTCGGTTACAAGAAAATCAGACGAGTATGACGATCATGATGACATACCAAACCCAATACCAGAGTAGCGTCATGACACCTCTGAGGATGAGGTGGAGGTGGCTGTTGATGACCACCAGGAGCAAACATACAACTCTGATGACGCACGTGGGGTATTTATTATAAATAATATACGATATTTTTTCTTTATAATTCATTATTGTTTTACTGTTATTCTAAAGTTTTATTTTTTTCTTCTGTAATAGTTGAGGACAAAGGAGTTTAATGATTATGTCCGACGACGGTTGGATGAGATTGATCGTAACGTGTATGAAATAAAGTCAGAATTAAAAGATTTTAAAGAAATCGTTGTTGTCTTTATCGACACGTTTTCTAAACGTCCAAATAATGATTCTCCCACTGAACGCTCGTATGCGGTGAGCAAATTTAAATTTAATAATTATGTTCGTTTAACTTTTATTTTGATAGTTGTTTAATATTTTCTTCTTTACGAATGGACATGCCCTGGATGACTATGGAGTGTATATTGACGTGGGCAATCAAAATTTGTCTACACCCACGTCATTGTATAGTTTCTACGGGGATGTTAGTGGGGAGAGCGTGCAGGTGTTCACTGAGGTGCCTCCGGGCGTTAGTAAGTTTGGCCGCGCGTACATACCGTCGTATGTTTATAACAGTCCTTACGTGATTCCTCCAGTCAGGCGAGGACAGAACGTGCGGCCTTTACCTCGACCCCAAATCATGGAGCATGCAATTGACATGAGTATGAATGTGGATGTAAATCCACTGAGAGGGTTGGAAAACTCTAGTCTGTTTGCTGAGTTTGATCGATGGTTCGCTGGTGATATCACAGTGGATCGGAGAGTCCAGCACCCGCGGTTATTCTTTCAAATAGTTTTGGGTACACCCTCGATGGGATGGCTAGGCGATGAGGTATTTATATTTTCAAAGTTTTTTGAGTGTTGTGGATTTGTGTAATTAGTTTTGTTTATTTATGCATTTCTTGGTTATCTATGTACTAGGTGCTCTTGAATTAGTTATGGAACAACGGGGATTGTGCGGTCGATTCATTAGTATTCGACGACCGTTTGAATAGTTATCTTTGTGGGCGACAGCACACAATGTCCAAATCAATGACGGATGTTGATATGGTATGTATTTTATTACATTTCACATACTCCACTGTCAAAATATTCGAGTTGATGCTTTTTCTTGGTTGTTGTTCAATTTCATATATGACAAACATGTTTTTCAATTTTTATATACAATTACTCATCCCTGTTAACTTGGACGGCACGCATTGGGTACTAGTACGAGTTGACTTTCGGAAAAACAAAGTATGGATTTATGACTCATTGCTCACATTTCGTGACGACAAAAGGTACAAGTTAAAATTCAAGCCACTTAAAGTTATATTCTCTCGATGGTTAGAATATGTTGGCTTCTACAACATTTGACTTGAGTTGCAGAGTGCAGACCCCTAGAAAGTTATGGCAGTTAAGAGTGCGCCACAACAAGAGCCCGGAACTTGCGATTGCGGTGTTTTTGTATTGATGGTTACGATGTATTTAATATTCGGGCAAAGATTGGAGTTTGACGCTAGTTATGTCGAGTACTTTAGAAAGAAGATTGCGGTTGACATATTTAATGACGATATTGTATTGTAAACTGTTAACATGTATATGTTAATAATATTGATTTTGATGATAACAAACCTTAAATGGTTTTTTCTAAAATATTGGAGCTATTTCTTAATAAACGAAAGTCTTAAAAATCATTCTATTCATACTTATAAAATATGGACTTTCAAATTGGAAAAAGAATTCTTTGCAAAATCTGGTTTAAAATGTGTTTCTGGAAATAAACAGTGAACCAGTATCTTTTAAGCGGTTAACCGATTAAGACCAGAGAGCAACAATTTGCCTAAGCTCTAACCGTTTATGAAAAACGGAAAAATAGAAAGACTACTGGAAACTAACGGCAAGCCGTTTATTACAAACGATTAACCGATAATATCCAGAGAAGTGACTTCACGCAAATCCTTAATCGTTTACTTAAACGGGTAACTGATGTTCATTTTGCAGGTTACTGAAAACAAACGGCGAACCGTTTACTAAAAACGGTTAACCGATAACATTCAGAAAGTCACTTCATGTAAATCCTTAACCGTTTACTTAAAACGGGTAACTGATGTTCATTTTGCAGGTTACTGGAAACTAACGGCGAACCGTTTATTACAAACGGTTAACCAATAACATCCAAAGAGTTACCTCATGCAAATCCTTATTATAAACGGATAACTGGTGTTCATATTGCAGGTCTCTGGAAGTTAACAGCGAAAGGGTAACCCTAAACGGCAAACCGTTTATTTGAATGTTGAAACTTGAATTTTTAATTTAATTTGTGCACTTAAGCTTATATAATTTTAATGCTCACATTTTAATATTTAAAATAAAAAAAGTTTTATGACATATAAGTGTACAATACAAAAAATAATAATAGTTTTAACCAACGAAACACAAAAAACAATAAAAGTTTTTTACCAACGAATAACACACAAAATACAACTAGCTTCGAGTCGACGCAATGAAATTCTTACATCGCTTACAATTATGGCCCAGTTCATGACACCGCCCGCATTATACAGTCCGCCGGTTAATGTCCTCGCCAGCCGAGGGTATTTTGATCTCTTTACGACGGCCAGGTGATGGTGCCTCAATTGGTGGGTATACTTGCATCTCCTGAATTTCATCTGGAACTTCCCAATCAGTCACATCACCAACTGGCTCCACTGGTTGTGCATAAGCCATCGCTAACGATTCTGTAGTGCAAAAGTCTGAGCAAAGGCTAATAAAATCCACCCGGTGTGTTAGACACGTCGCAATTGCATGAGCATATACAAATTAATCAAGCTGAAACACTCTGCAGGTGCAAGTTCTCTTTTGCAAGTCAACTAAACATTCCTTAAGCCCACCGCCTATAACTTGAAATCGATGCGGAGACATCGGTCGAACTATCATTCTTTCAGCTATAGTTCTCCTCTCAGTGACTATTTCATCCGCCCACGTTGTTAGCCAAGTAGTCATTGGTTCAGCCACAGTTTTTCTATCATAAAACCATTGTTGCAATGTTTTCCTAAAGTAATCAACTTGATGAGTAACATGAAATTTTTGAGGTTCTCTCATGAAAGAATTAACACTCTCTACGATGTTGGTGGTAAGTATGTTGTAAGCTGAGACCTTGCCCAATTACACATATCAACATTATTTTCTAGGTAATCAGCCGCACCCGAGTGGATCATCCACAACCCTTCAAGTTGTCTCTTAAATTTCTCGTGGCCATATGCTTTTGCTACATTAATAAAGGTATGTTCAAATTAATCCCAAAGAGCTTTGGACATTCTAAACTATGACTTAGTGTTACCTTTGACGTGGTAAAAACAAACGCCATGACTTGCATTGTGAAATACTTTAAAAACGGCTCTCTTGATGGCAGTACATCGATCAGATATGATTACCAACTCAGGTCTATCGCCAATCACTCTGTGTAACTTTATCATAAACCATTCCCAAGCATCATTATTTTCTGAATTCATGATCCCAATGGCTAACAGATACAATTGATTGTTACCATCAAGACATGATGCCACGAACATTCTTCCACGATATAGTCCTTTTAGATGAGTACCATCTACAGCAATGACAGGCCGAATGTACTGCATAAAACCCTTGATGGAAGATCCGAGTGCTACAAAATAGTATAAGAAATTACCATCTCCATCCTGCTCGAGGTGAGTGATTGTACCATCATTCGTTGTAGTTAGTACGTGAGAGTATTTAGGGAGCAAGTTGTATGACTCTGCAGGGTTGTCTCGAACTATTTCAAGACCAACTTCTCTCGCCCGATATGCCTGCTAGTATGTTAACTGAACACCGTATTGCTGTTGCATATCTGCTCTTATGTTATTCGGAGTATAAATCCTCTTATATTGAATATATTTATCTGCGATAATATGACCGACAACCCGGCTCCTTACTTGATGACGTCCATCAACCAATACCTCATTATGACAAGTGTATTCATTGTCAATTCTCTTCACCACCCAAGGAACATTTTACTCATTCGAACATCTAGTTGCTCGAATACGTCATTTACATTATTCTGAAGAACAGTGAGCCTCAAAACGTGTCGTAGTAGACCGTACAATCTTGAAATCAAACTTATCTCTAAAGGCCACCTTGCGTAGTTGTAATATAAACCCATTCTTCTCAGCAAATAGTATACCCACACTGATATCATCTAAGTCACAATTGCTAACAAAGCTTAGAGCAACCATGTTCGAAGGCAAAGTTGGAGCAAGACTTGTAAGGGGGTCATTTCTCTTTCTCGATCGAACCATAGAAGGATTAGGTCTATTGCCTATATTATTCACAGGATTATTATCTTCACACTCATCCTCATGCTGATCCGACGGAACATTCGAAGGACCAGCTTCTCCATCATCACTATTATTATTGAAATGAGTGCCCCCGTATTATTAAAAGGTTCTACACAAACATTATCCCCCGTTGTCTCATTATGAAAATCATTATTGTCCCAAAAATCATTGTTGTGATACGGAGAATACTGTTGCTCCAACGACATCGTTATTGAGAATACCGTTACTCCAACATCCTGTAACGTAACACAGTTATCATCAATGTTGTCATAATTGTCGTGGATTGGAGAGTAATATTGCTGCAGCGATACTGTCCTTGGCAACACCTCTTCATTATTATCGGGGCCAAACATATTTGTTCTAAACGAAGTTTCTGTATCGACATGCGGCTTAATACCTTCGCTCAGAACTCGAGGTGATGTGGTCACGAATATATGAATACATCCAAAATTGGCTACGTCAGATGCCATATGCAACACAACTCTCACTATTTCATCATCAAATATATCCATGGGCAGTGCACATATATGATATAATGTGTTACTAAACCTCAAAGCTGTCTTCATTGTGATACTATATTCATTAAGGTTTATTTGTAACACCTCGTATACTCTTGCCAATAACTGATCAAACAGACAATTTTTTCCAACAAAAAAAGCTCGATTTTTACTATTCACATACTCCATATGGCCATCATCTAATGTCTTCCACCAACCATCGTAACACAATTCAAGTACAACTGAATTTATTAAGCCTGAAATTATAAAAAAAAAATTATTTAGATCCGAATCAAATTAATACATATTTAATAAATCTCAAGGGTTGGTGCGACAGGCTGCCTGTCGCCCGAAGCTTGGTGCGACAGGCAGCCCGTCGCCAGATTCACCCACGACTCAGATTCACCCAGACTCAGTTCAGCAAGTTGAGAAAATAACTCATACCACTAAGTGATGCCGATTAGTGTTGGATCCGAATAGATTATGATTGACTTTTACTGTTGTTTGTTGCCGTCGCCGTTGGTTGATGATTCAAGAGTGGAAAACTGCATTTTGTTTGATGATATGGGAGAAAGATTGTTGGTTTTGGTCTGTAAAGAAGGGTAATTTGGGAAGAAAGGCTTGTATTTGGCTAATGTTAATAGAAAAAAGTTGCTATAGTTAATTGTGAAAATAATAAAATATTTATGGCTATTTTCATAAATTTCCCGTTTTGATGAGTGTTCTAATGTTATTTTAGATTCCAAAATCAATTTTAATCTTGACTTTATTCTCTTCGTTTTAGCTTTGTTAAGCACATTGATGAGATTTCTCTATGCTTGAAGCTGTTAAGGCTAAAACAAATTCTTCCACACCCTATATGTTTTTGTCTTTTATCTCATGAGAAGTAATTCACACGGGAGAAATCTTGTGAGGACCATGTGGTTTGATACAATAAGATTTAGATACAATATGTACTTTATAGATGCGATACTTTGTAAGTATCCTTGATCTACTGTAAACTCATATTACTTTGTAAGTTTCACTTAATAGGACTTAGTACTTGTTTTGAGATTGTTTTTGTGAGGCTTAAAAGTGATTTTTGAAAATTTAAAAACTAATTTTAGTATTTGGTAAAAAAAAATCAAAATTACTTTTGTCAAAATCAGTCCCTTCTACAGTTGATTTTGAAAAAAAAGGAAAGGAGCAGCTTTTAGATTCTGATTTTGAAAATAAATTTGATCTTTCAATACAATTTCATAAATATCCTTAAAATTATTATTTAAACCCAAAATTATCCTTATTCAAAATTATCTTTTAATAATTTTTTATTATAATTCGTCAATATAAATTTATTAATATCAATTTGTTGGTCAAATTATTATTAAATTTGTTTCACTATAGTATAAATTTAATTATCAATTGTTTTAAGATAAAAAAATAAAATCAATATATTATAAATTTTTATTTTTAATAAACATTATTATAATACACAATAAAAAATATTATATGTACATATTTTTATATGTATAAGTAAATTTTATTCTACATTATGTAGATTTTAATTATTTATTTTCTTTCAGTAGTTTAACAGTAAGATTTACTAAAGTTCCATAACTGTTTTCAAAACTCACAGTACTTCTAAAAACAAAACACTTATGGTGCGTTTACTTCGTAGAATGGAAATGGACTGGAATGAGAATGAGGAATAGAAATGAGATTTCAATGTTTACTTGGCAAAAATAAATGGGAATGGGAGTGTGCTGGAATGCCATTGATGTGTTAACTTGGCAAAATAAACGAAAATGATGAATGTGAATGAAAATTAATTTACCAAAATACCCATAGTATTAATAATTAATAAAAATAATTAATTTATCATTATTGTTGTTATTATTAACATTTATTATTATTATTATTATTGTTGTTATATTTTATTAACTTTATTATTTTAGTTATTATTAATTACTGTTAATATTATTTTTATTAATATTATCATTATTAACATTTATTATTATTATTATTAAATTTTATTAACTTTATTATTTTAGTTATTATTAATTATTGTTAACATTATTTTTATTAATATTATCATTATTAACATTTATTATTATTATTATTATTATATTTTATTAATTAATTTATTATTAATTACTATTAATATTATTTTTATAATATTATCATGATTAACATTTATTATTATTATTATTTAATTAATATCTTTTGTATAATAATAATATTATACATGTATATAGATAATGAAAATTACATTATTATTATTATTATTAAAATGTATTAACTTTATTATTTTAGTTATTATTATTATTATTATTATTATTAACAACAACAATAATGATAATATTGTTAATAATGATAATATTAACAAAAATAATAATAACAATAATTAATAATAACTAAAATAATAAAGTTAATAAAATTTAATAATCATAATTATTATTATTATTAATGACATTTAAAATAATAAATTATTTGTGATTTGAACAAGGGTAATTTAGGAAATATGAAAAAATTAGAACGATAGAAAAGTAAATATATGTTTCATTCTCATTGCTACATTTTCATTCCCAACCCCCCATGGGAATGGGATTCTCATTCCTTATTCTCAAATTGTGTGGGACCCACACATTTTATTCTCATTCCTAAATTACATTTTGCCAAGTAAACATAAGTTTCATTCTCATCCCTTCATTCGCATTCTCCAAACCCACAAGTAAACACACCATTAATTGATTATCTTTACAACTGATTATTTTTACAGCACATCCAACAACAATTATTTTATAAGATGCAACATTCCCAAACAGGCCCTTATGTATATTGAAAGTGCTTATGTTGAGATAAAGTAATTGAGAATTATTGTGTTACTATTATTAATAGTGTTTAGATGATTTTGTGTATTACTTAATTGATCGATTAAAAATAGTTTATTTGCATCATATCCATTCTAGAGAGTTTATTTTTTAAGAAACTTCACCTCCTCAAGTTTATTTTGTTGACAAGTTTGGATGTACATATGCATCATGAGTTGAATAATAATCATAATATGCCATAGAGCTATAAATCCACTTTAAGGTACAGGTTGACTAGTAATGATATGCAAAATTTGCAAAGTAAAAATGAAGAACATTTATCTTATTGATACCTAACAACCAAATTTATAAACAAAAGGCGCAAAAAAAAAAAAAAGAGTTGGACTGTTGATAGTTTGGCAACCCTTCATCAATCTCATAAAATTCTTATTATATTAAATATATTTAAGGATAAATACAAATAAAATTAACTTCATTTATATATTTTTCTTCTTCTCTTTCAATCTATTTTACTTCCAAATGTTCCTTTTTCTTTATCTATTATATATCCAATCCATTAAAAAAATTTTTGCTTCTCTCTCTTTCTTTTATACTATCATCTATACAATTAGTTTGTACTAATAGGAGGATTACGATCCTTATGGTAGAATATAGTATTGAGGTCAAAAGATTGTGAAGGATACCTTGAAGATTGTGAAGTAGGTAAAAGAAAAGCATGCTGCTAAGAGTTAAGACTCAAAAGTTTAATGAGTTTTAAACTAAGTTTTAGAGTATTTGTATTTTGTTGTTGTGGATGATGATATTATTAGGAAATTGATAAGTGAAGCAGAGCCATAACTAAAATAAAATTAAAGAAAAGTGAAGAATAAGCACACAAAGAGGATATGAGAGTTTAAGTAGTTTGACTTTTAGCCTATGTTTACTGGAAAAGATAGAAGGAAATTTTTTACTAATGAAAAGGAGTTTAAGTTTTGTAGTATTTAGTCTTACAACCCAAAATCCCAATACATCTAAACTCTCAAAACACTAAACCAAGAGTTTAAAACTCTCAACACATTCTCAATCTCCAAATTCTTGTCTCTCTCACTTCTCAAATAGACTGAGAATTGAAGAAAATTGGTCGAATAAGGGAAGCACCCCTTCTTTTATAGCCAACGAATTGGCTACTATTTTTTTTTCAAATTCAAATTGCACAGCACCAAAATTCAATGCCACAATGTCAATTTTGGGTGGCACCAAATTAGTACAATCAACTTTGACATTCTCTGACTTAGATATTTGATTAAGAAGCAATCATATCTCCGCACCTTCTATTCCACTTAGGGATGGCCCGCAACGAGTTTGCCATTACCAAACCTAAACCCGCATAAAATTTAAATTACCAAACCCACCCGCAATTCGTAGCTAATTTTAATTTTTTTTAAAAAAAACCCTCCCGCAGCGGGCTTTGACAATTACCAAACGTGCAATGGTATCTGGCGGATTTTTTTGTGAGTTTCTACATTTAAAATCACAAATGTTTAATATATAAATTTACAATAATAACCTCAAATTCCACATAACATACTCAATTTTATATTTTACCAAGGTAAATGAAAAATTAAAATTTCAACATCAATCCAACAAAAATTCTCAAATTTAAGTATAAATTACACAAATCCATTAAAAAATACAAATTAGTATTTAAAAATAACTATTACATTTCATATTATCATTTAAAACAAGCTCCAAGAGAAAAACTTTATTTCATTTACCACCATAAACACCCATCAAACACGATGCCTACAATAATGATTAAGATTAATATTTTTTAAAAAATAATACTTTTCAAACACTAATCCGGAGAAAAAAATTATAATAATGAAATAACTCATGCATTAAGTTAAAGAAAAATAATCCATAGAAAATTATAATGAGAATATAATAATCCATGAATTAAGTTAAAGAAACTTAGTTCTTTACCCCATCAACAATATCTTCATCTTCATAGAATTTGCTATTTCATGTTTTATTAGAAGAATCTACAGCTACAAATAACAAGTATATCAAGAAAAAAATATAGATGATTATATGGTTGTAATGTATAACAAATATTATATTTTATTGAAGTAAAAATGCATTGTCATACCACTAAATTCAGCACACAACCAATTTTGAGCACACATTAAAGCCTACAACGTCTTTGTATATAGTTTACTATGATGTGGAGAGACAAATCTGCCACCAATACTAAATGTTGACTCGAATGTAACGGTGGATACTAGAATGGCTAAACCATCTCTTGCAATTGCTTACAAAGTTGGATATTTTGATCCATTTGTTTTCCACCAAAAAAGTATGTCAAAATCTTCAGATCTTAAAATAACAAATTCTTCCAAATAATAGTCCAATTCCGATTTAATATGTGTTGTACCACCACTTTGATATACAAAAGCATCAATTAGCCAAACGTTTCCCAAGTTTTGAATGAGCTACCACAGGTCGAGATGATGAACCAACTGCAGCTTGAACTGGAACTTGTGAATTTTCCTTTGACTTACACCTAGGTTGATAATCCTTCAACATATCATAACCAATGCTAAGAACATTTTCAATCTCTTTTTTAGCACTATCTCCATATAGCAAGTCAAAATAGTACTTAATTAATTTAATCTTAAATCTAGGGTCTAAAACAGCTGCCATAGCCATGAATCCATGAACAACACTCTAATATTTTTCAAACTTTCTAATCATTGAGTTAGCCATTACTTGGATTTTTTCACAATTAGAATACATCCACTTATAAATTGACAATTTAATCTCACAAATGCTTGAAAAGTAAATATTAATTGTTGGATATCTAGTCCAAAAAACAATGTAGTCACTTTCTAAAATGATTCAAGTCTATCCCGAATTTCTTTAGCAAAAACCCAATCTTCTTCAGTAGGTAAAGATTTGTATAATGATTCTCATTGTATCAAATGAGGAAATACTTTTTTGAAAATCAAAGCTCTATCAAGCATTAAATATACAGAGTTCCATCTAGTCTTACAGTCCTGAACCAGATTGTTATTACAAGGAATACGAGCAGTCCCATAAAATGTTTCTTGTCTTTTAGGTGTGGCAGACCAAAATAGAACACTATTATGAATTCTCTCAATACTATCACTAATGACACTCAACCCCTTATTCACAATTAAATTCAACATATGAGCAGCACAATGCATGTGAAATAAATCCCTATTCAACGAAAGCGAACTACTATTAAGCTTTTCCAACAAGATATCAATCATAGCATCATTTTTGGAGCAGTTATCGACAGTCAAAGTAGATAACTTACTGTCAATGTTCCACTCAAGCAACATGACACCAAAGCTTCAGAGAGTACCTTAGCAGTATGTGGACATGGCACATATAAGAATCGAAATTTTAAAAAAAATTAATAATATCATGCAATAAGTATAAAATTTAAAAATAAAATAGACTTAGTTATTTAGTGTAGAAACTACTATTGTGCAAATTTTATTGAACTCACAAGTGCACGAATCTATTGTAGAATAGATTAATGGTGACGAGTGTCGATCCCCCGAGGGGGTGGATTTTAATTATATGTAAAATTATTTTGTATGAGGGTGGTTGGATTTATGGTGAAAGTGACTTAGATTATCTTAAAATTGAAATTCAAATGACGAGAATAAATTGAAGAGAAATCTATTGAAATAAAACACTTAGATATCTAAATCCGTATGAACATGCACCATAGGCTAAATATTCCTTATCAATGCTAATTAAATCATGAGGGGAGAATTTACACCTCATGAGCCACATTCTAATCATTGCGGTGCTAAGGGCTTATTATGCCAAATAATAATAACATTGTACTAGGGAGTCGATGAAACCAGGGCGGCATCTAGACAAGATTATTATTATTTATCGACGAGAAGTCAAAACATCCACAAAAATTAGAGGGGAAGAGAAAATAAGTTTGCCAAATAAAACTCATGATACATGTTGAGACTTCACATTCAATCCAAGCTTGAAAGAAAATTAGCTACTCATAATGAACTAGGAGCAAAATGGAAATTTATTAAAATATATAGAAAATACAAGATGGAGAAGAAATTATAGAAAATGAAGCCCAAAAATGAATTCAGAGATCCCCAATTAAGGGGGAGAGGTCCCATTTTTATAGATACATTGAGTAAATCATGTTCATCGGATTAAAAACAATTTAGACACTTAGGATTGCGTCACGTCATCAGTCAATAGTACGCGGTTTGAACAGTGACACGGTTTGACCACGCGGTTTGAACAGTCAACCAGTTTGAACAGTAACTCGGTTTGGTTGAAAATAATCATGTGTAATGCATGTACCGTACGCGTAATTTTTAGTCTATTAACGTGCTGCCACGTCACCAATCAACAATGCATAAGAATTTTAGTCTAATAGGATTATGACACCTCATCAGTCAACACAACATCATTGATTAATGCCACATCATCGATCCATCTATGTAAAAAGTGTCGTGAACAGTAACATAGATAGTACCGTACATGTGAGCAAAGCCATTTTTCCTTTTATGCTCCTCCTAAGGTTTTCGACGTCCTGAGTTAAAAAATGATGTTCGTTTTGCCGTCTGATCTCTTGTTCATTATGAAATGACCATAGTGCCCCTAAAATATATAAAATATTTAATTAAAATAAAACACACGTAATTAAATCAAAAGAAGCTTAAATACATAAAAGTAAGGGTGTTAGTAATACTTGAAATGTAAAATGATGATTTTCTCCTTTATAAATATACATTTTCTAACACTCAACAACTACCTAATGATACGACTTTGCAGCTCCCAATTATCATAAATAAAATGTGATGTTATAGCCATAAATCCCTTTTGCTGGTTACTAGAAGTCCACATATCGGTAGTAATTACAATTCTACTATGATTTGATTCCAACAAGCCTCTCTCGTAGTCATAGATTTTCAAGATGTTCGTTTTTAGTGTGTTACAAGAGACAAACTTAAACATTGGTTGGAGAGAACCAACTATACTTAGCGAATACTCATGAATAATTATCATATTTGCAAGCTCTTTCCTTGAAGTTTCTTGATTAAAAGAAAATGTGGATACTTTACATTTTTCACTCTCTTTATTAACTTGCAGTTACTTTTGAGTTGACTCAACTGTGTGGTTCGACCGCATAAAATACAACCCCATATGAGTGTGTAAATGACTGGTGCCATTTTTACGCTTCACACTTAATTTCTTATTACAGTAGTTGCAAACAGCTACATATTCTAATTTCCCATCAATTTTCTGTCTTTTAAAGTGTTCCCAAACATCACTAGTCAATTTACTATTTTCAGTCTCACTAAAAGCAATTTCTTTTTCATGTACTGGAACTGGAGTTTGGGTTGAAGCTACCTCAATGTTTGCAAGTTCACATGTTATTGGAGATTGGTTTGAAGCTTTATGTTCTTGTTATAGGCGAAATATTGTCACTGGATCAAAAGCTTGCTCTATCTTTTACCTTAAAAATTTCAACAGATTTTAAATCAATATACAAGAATACTGGTTTTAAATTTTATCAAGTTAACAAGTTAAGCTAACCAAAAGTACAAAATTATGCATGCTGATTTTAAGCAAGCTAAATTAAATTATGTCAAATTAATATGTTATTTTAAATTATTTAAATGGTACCAACAGCCGAAAGTACAAAATTATGCATGCAGCATGCTAATTCTGAACAAGTACGTTCCACAACTACATAAACAACTTTAAAACAACAATAAAAATTGGTATGCTTCCTATAAGGATACATTTTTCAGTGGCTATAATGATCAAAATTTTCAGGTTCCCAATTTCTGTTGGGATGGAACCAAATATTGGATTACCTGACATATTTATAGCAAAGATGTGATGAAAAATTAAGAAGGAATTCAGTAATATCCCACTTAGAGAGTTAGACTATTTACGCTAGGCTGATTATTTACATAATAAACTTAAAAGTAACAAAATTAATAGATTGTTGATGAACTGTAAGCTATTTTTCACTTTGCAACCTAAGTATTCATATCAGTTACAAATTTTTGGCCAACTCTATTGCGTTTGACTTTTATATGGGACATTTTGTTAGGAAAGGCATAAGAATTTTGTACCTTCCACAACCACAAAATTGTTTGCAACAACAACAATACTCAAGCAGCTGTAATAGCACGACGCATCGTTGTCAGTAATGAAGGGATTTGGGTGCTATCTCATTGTCACAGGCTCACAGTTGAAGAATAAAAGAATAAGATAGATATGAGAGATGGTCAGATGGGTGCGTGGCTCAAGTCAAGGGGAAATGCTTTAGTTTTGTTTAGGTTATTACTTCAGTTTTGCATTATTTTCTTTATACATTTTTAAGATTAAAATTTTTAATTAAAATTAAATTAAAAATATTTTAAAAAAACATTAGGGGTATGGCAGATATCAATGCAGGAATCTACCGAGTATAAAGTTAGTACCAAATCCACCCACATCCATGTGCGGGTTTTAATTTGTAATACCAAACTCGCCCGTAACTGAAAAAATTAGCCACAGCAAGTAGGTTTTAGCGGACGGGTTTGGGCAAATTTGCAGGTACAATTGCTATCCATAATTCTGCTTTGCTATTTTCATGTTGCTTACTTTTTCACCAGGTCACATGATGATCTACTCTTTACAAACTTGTTAGCATTGATTGGTTTAGTCAAAACATCTACTAGGTTTTCTTTAGTATGAATTTTCTATAAATCCACACTTCTATCTTCCATTACTTTGGAGACAAAGGTACTGAACCCCTATGTGCTTTGTCCTAGAATAAAATGTTGGATTCCTTATAATGTGCAAGCCATTCTAACTATCACAAAACACGAAAATTTTTTCTTATTTCTGCCTAAGCTTCTCCAGTAACCTTCGCATACAAATAACGTCTTTGCAAGATTTTGTAGTTGCCATGTGTTCTCTTTATATTATAAATAAAGTCACAATGGTCTGCTGTTTTGAGACCCAACTAACAGCTCCTCCTGCAAGTGTAAACGCATAGTTAGTAGTGGATTTCTTATTATCAATATCTCTTGCAAAATCGAATCCTTATAGCTCCTGACAGTAAATTTTGATCCTCTATAACATAATGCAATAACAAAGGTTCTCCGAATGCATTTCAGAATCCTCTTTATATTTTTTCAATGTCTCCACCAATATTCGTTATGTATCGCCTAACCATTCCCACTGGTTGTGTAATGTTTGGTCATGTGCATATCATAGCGAACATCAAACTTCTTATTACTGATGCATTCAGTACTCAAGATATATTTTTCCTATATGCTTCATTGCTAAGACACATACTTGAGGATAACTTAAAATTAACAGGCAGTGGACAAAAACTAGTTTACAATCCTGTATGTTAAAACGTCATAAGGTTTTCTTTAATTCTTGTAAAGAAGACTAATACCTAATCAAATCTCTTATACTAATACCTCAGCACATGCTTGAGACCGTACAAAGATTTGTTCAATCTGGAGATCAAGTTCTCCTTATCTGTTTTAGTAAAACCTTCTGGTTGGAGCATATAAATTTTCTCTTCAAGTTCTTCATGAAGAAATATAGTTTTCATATCTATCTGCTCTAGATGAAGGTCAAATATATCACATATTGGTAAGACTACTTTGACTGCCGTGAGTTAAATTACTGGAGAAAATATCTCATTGAAGTCAATACCTTAATTTTAAACTTATCATTTCACCACCAATCTTGCATGATATTGTTCTAATTGATCAATGCCATTGTGTTTGATATTGTAGACCCATTTGTTACCAATGGTTTTTCTACCATGTAGTAGTAGTAGTACAAATTCTCATGTCTTATTCTTGTGTAGAGCTCAACTTCTTCCTACATTGCTGTCATCTACAAAGCAACTTTAGGTTATTTACAGTTTCATGGAAAGTTGATGGCTCTCTGTCATCTGTTAAAAGACAATATATAATATTGATCTCTCTAACATACTCCGAGTGCCACAGTGGTGGTTGTCATTCATGAGATGACTGATGAACTTTTAAAGCCTCGAACTTGACTAGTTCTTATTCCTCATGCTCTAGTGCTGCTTCAAAAAAATCTAAATCTTCTTTTTTCGGATTATTTTTCATATATACTGATATAGTCTCGGACTTTTCTTTTACAGTGCTATCATCCATATCTTTCCTTTGTAGTTAATCTTCTACAAAGATTATATCTTTGCTCATGACAATCTTATAGGCAGTAGGATCTTATAAACAATACCCCTTCACTCCATTATCATATTCTAAGAAAACGCATCTTTTAGATTTTAGATCTAACTTTGTTCTTTCTTGGGCATTATACATCATGTACACATGACATCTATATATGCATGCAAATGAGAGTAATTAACTAGCTTTTCAATCTACATTTCTATAAGATTCTTCAACCCAATTGTTATAGACAGCGATCGATTTACCACATAACAGACAATTTTGGCTACTTATACTCAGAATGAGTTAGGTAGACCAACAATCTTAAACATAGCTCTTATTATTTTTGTAAGAGTCTGATATATCAGCTCCAACACTTCATTCTATTGAGTAGTGCATGTGACTATGAACTGTCTTCCAATATCTTCCTGCTTACAAAACATAAGAAACTCACTGCCTGTACACTTTCAACCATTATTTATCCTCAAGCACTTGATCTGAGAGCACTTGATATTCTTCTCGGATTCAAGTTTAACTTGCACTTTAAATTCTTTGAACATTGGAAACACATCTAATTTTTTCTTGACTGGATACACCCAACATCTCAATGAAAGTTACCAAGTAACTTGCACCTCCCAGGGACATATCTAGTTATTCCCAAATATCATAATCAATTAAGTCTAGAATGCATTTAGTTTTGGTATAAGATTTACTGAACTTCAATTTATGTCGCTTACTTGTAACACAGTGCTCACAAAATAGTAAGTTCGCCGATTTGAATCCCATAAGCAATTTTGCTCGGAGAGATCTTCAAACTTTGTTATGACATATTTCCAAATTTAAGATGTCATATCATCGATGACTCTTCTCAATTTGACACGATAAACACATCGGCTTCCAGTAGTACTCCCTCTTTAAGCATGAATACATTAGTACCATTTTTTTTCCTTCATCAATACATCGGCTTATATTTTGTTTCACTTTTTCACTTCCATTTGGAATCCGTTAAGAAAACTAACGAACACTTTAAAAAATGACCATCTTAGCCTCCAAAACGAAAATAACAATTTCACACTAAAAATTGCCAAAAATAATCAAATTAAATCTAAATATTTTCCCCATCGGTCAATAAAGAAATTAATTCCACAACCATCAAATGCAGGTTTTTTTTTAAATATATCTGTAATTAGAATGCTAAATCATAATAGTAGTATTAAAAATAGCCCAATCTCGCAAACTATCAATTGAATTTAAAATAAGTACAGTTTTATTATTCATTGAGTTATAATCTAATTTTTTTCCCCATCGGTCAATAAAGAAATTAATTCCACAACCATCAAATGCAAGTTTTTTTTTAATATATCTGTAATTAGAATGCTAAATTATAATAGTAGTATTAAAAATAGCCTAATCTCGCAAGCCATCAATTGAATTTAAAATAAGTAGAGTTTTATTATTTATTAAGTTATAATCTCCAGTAATTAAGATTTTTTTGTACTTCATTAATGTACCAATAATGATATTTATCATTAAATTTGATTATTTTTGGTATTTTTAGGGTGAAATTGTAATTTTCGTTTTGGGGGTAAAATGGTCATTTTTTAAGTTTCCGTTAGTTTTCTTAACGGATTCCAAACGGAATTGAGAAAGTGAAACAAAATGTAACTTTAGATGGATTCCAGCAAAAAAAAAATTGTGTATTTTTAAAAAAGTTAGAAAAAACAGGTGGACGGTGGATATTTTTTTTAAAAAAATGATAGTAATATGATTTCATTTATTAAATACAAATAGACACAAATTAAATGTTTAATTAACTACAATATTTATTGATAGTCTCGTGGCGTACTACTCCCAACTCAGGGAGGATTTTAATAAAGATATTGGAGGAATCTAAAATATTTGGATGTAATGAGTTTTATAAAACCCATATTCTCAATTGACATTATTTGGCAACGGCAGCTGTGACACAGGGTCATTTTAATATTTGAAGATGGATTTATATTGGAGATTGGAATTTGTTGTCTTTACAATTGATGGAAATGATAATTGGCTGCTTGAATGAGTTTACTATGGACGTAAAACATTTATGTGGATTTGACGGACGCACCAAAGATTTTTTGCGTAAAAATTGTGCATCTTGTAATTGCTCATTTAATTTATATTTATTAATTGTAGCCATCATTTTCTAAATTGCAATTGGAGGATGTTGGTTGACGTTGTCGACTTATATATGTTGAGATAAATTGGTTAGAAATTTTTGTGTTGATAATAATGGGAGTGTTTGGACGATTTTGTGAGTTACTTGATTGATTGATTGACTATTGTTTAATGGCATCATATCCATTCTAAAGAGACTATTTCTTTAAGAAATGTCACCTTCTCAAGATTATTTTATTGATGAGAATCTAAAATATTTGGATGTATATATGCGTCATGAGTTATATTACTCCCCAGACCTACAAATCGACTTTATGGAGATTTTTCTAGTTGAGTAGTAGAGATTATACAAAATTTTGAAAAGTGAAAACGAAGTGTAAAATATTAAACAATGAGTAGGATAGTATTTCCAATCATATTTATTAAAGGTTTAAATGTTTTTTTCCACACTGAAATTGACATAAGATATCTTTTAACCTATTTTATTTTTACAGCCTTTTTTGTAACAGGAAATAAAACTCAGTGTAAGGATAAATTAGCTAGGATTAAAGGTGGTCAACAGGCCGTGTTGTCCCAAATTTTTTTCTTTAAGTTTGGCACGGCCCACAGCACAAGACCATACTTGCTGTGCTCGGCCTCTGCTCAAAAAAAGATTATCAACATTTTTTTTCTTTTTTTAAGCCTATATTTTTTGTGTGTTTTTTCAAGCCCACATAACTGACGTGCTTTATTTAAGCCTACGCGCTTGACGTATTTTTTCAAGTCCATGAGCTCATGCACTTATAATAATAATAATAACAATAACAACAACAATAATAATAATAACAACAACAACAACAACAACAACAACAACAACAACAATTTTTATTAAGGGAATAATTAACATTTCATTATCAGTTTATCACAATTTTAACAACTATATATTTAATTTCACAATAACCAACTATAATACAACAATACATAATTTTAATTCCATAAATCATAGTAATGATTAATACAAATCTATAAACTCAAGCGGCTAAAATATAAAATATTCAAATTTCATTTGTTCATTTTATAAATTATAAATATAAACTAATTAGAATACTCCATTTTAAACTAAAACTTAAATTAATTTTTAAAAGGCTATGGTAATAAAATATATTAAAAAATTTAATTTTAAGATTTTCTAAAATCATAACATTTTATATTTACTTTTCATTAAAAAATTTTACTTTGATATATTTGTCGCGTGCTAGCCTACTAGTGAAGCGTGTTTATTAGTATCTTTTTTGCGTGCTGTGCTTTTAAGGCTCACGTGCGTAAAATTCTAAGTTCGGTCTAGCCCACGTGCATTTCGTGCTGTGCTGCGTGCCCTACCGAAACATGTTCATGTCGTGACATGTTTTATGGACACGTGTCGTGCCACGTGCTGCCCGCCCCGTTGGCTATCTTTAGATATGATCACTCAATAAATACTGCAAAAAGCAAATGGTAGCATTTTAAGCAACATTATATTAGCTCATGTTACTAAAAGTCTTACAATTTAGTAGCATTTATAGGATGCTACAAATTTCAAAACATAACTGGAAAATAGCTACAAATCATATGTGATTGCTTTAGATAAATGCTACCATTTTATCATCAATAACATTCAAGAACTGCTGCTTAATGACATTTAAATCATAACGAAAGTGCTAGCTACTCTTATAATCTTTTGTAGTAGTTGGGAATGCTATTTCTACTACATCGAAAATATGTAACATTTTATTATTTGTAGCAAATGTTGTTAATATTGAATAAAATGTAATATTATTCAGCTGAGTCCAATAAATTCTTTAATTTTATTAATAAGAATGAAGAAATCACAATTCACAACCCAAATAAATTAATTTAATTGAATTACTCAAACATTCAGCCCATTCCATTGATAAACAAAAATAAGTACGAAGTAACAAAAAATCAACTTCATCAACAGATTACAAATTATCAAAAAAAAAATGCTAAAACATATACATGGAATTCATAATTTTTCAGAAAGACTACACACCAAACAAAAATAAAAACTATTTTTTATCTTCAATTTGCATCAGTACTTCTCCAAATGCTCTTTATAATGACAGTTGCATCATAAAAAAGAGACATGGGAGAGTTGCATTTTGGAGGGAGAAAAAAAAAAGCGATAGAAAATTTTATAATGGTTGGAAAAGGAAGCCCCCGCCTTGGTGGTGATTGAAGTAGATATGAATCCATGGGTATTCAACTCCATAATCTGAAATTTCACAAAAAACTATAAAATAAAATAGGCCAATGAAATGAAAAAGATAGAGTATTTGAAGAGAAAGCAGTTGGGAATTGAGATTTCAAAATGAACATTAAGCTATGATTTTTCAACGTGTGTTCTTCAAATAAAGATGATTCTGGTGCTTATGCCTTAAAATTTTAGTGAGGAGACTAGGGGAAGAATGAGAGATTTTGTTTTCTTTCCCTCTCAAAGTTGCATATTTTGAAGAGAACAAAATATTTGGTTGCTGCTTATTGTTTCATTTTGGTGGTACATAGGGTTTCATTTTTATTTCTCTCTCTCTCTCTCATTTTGTAACTATTTTTAAGTGCTATTATATATAACAACATTTGGTAGCATTTTTAATGTGCTATATTATTTATAAGTATGCATAGCATTTAGAAATATACTAGTAATTAGAGAGAAAATGTTAGAAAAAATTAAATGATACAGTTTGGACAACTTATTGTAACTTTCTTCGAAAAATGCTACAATAGATTGACATTTGGTGACATTATGAAAAAAAAAATTGCTACTATCCAATGCTACCAAAATTCATATTTGTTGTAGTGGATAAGGATAAAGATCCTTTTATAGTTAGCCTTAAGATATAATTAAGTCTCTTGAACTCACACTAATAACAAGCAAGAATTACTACAACCCTTTAACTTCCTTCCATCAAAGAAACAAAATTATAAACTTTATCACTTTCATTATAAAATTCTACTATCCTTTAAAACAAGTAAATGAGCCTAATTTTATTTATTTATTTAAACAAATTATTTCTTATAGGGACCACATTATAAAAAATTGGTAGTGGCTATGGTAGAGTTGCTCCACCATAGAGCACTGCCTTATAATTACAAGATTAAAGTGATAAATAGTAAAAAAAAAATTATTATTATGATCGTGTGGTTATTAACAATGCTCTACTGTGGGTTGAACCCAAAATTTTTTTACATAAAAAACATTTATTATATTGATACCTAATAACCAAATTTATAAACAAAAAGCACAAAACAAAGAGAGCTGGACTATTGGCAGTTTTGGCAACAATTCATTAATCCCATAATATTTAAAGACAAATGTAAATAGAATTAACTTCATTTATATTTTTCTCGCTCTCCTCAATCGATTTTTTCTTGCTAATGTTCAATTTTTCTTTTTTTGTTCTCTTTTCTTGATTATAAATCCTATTCGTTAAAAGGCTTGCTCCTCTCTGTCTCACTCTCTTTGCTTTGTTTGTTGTATCATCTATACAACTGGGTTGTGTAAACAGGAGGATTTGTTAACCTTACGGTGGAGTATTGTCTGGAGGTGCTGTCGGGGAAAGAATGTCTTGAAGATTGGAAAGGCAAGAGAAAAGCAAGAACGTCCCAAGACTCAAAAGTTTAATGAGTTTTAAACTATTTTGTTGTTTTGGGTGATGATATCGAATCATAGAATAAGTATATGGGTTTCTTAATTTGAAATTGCAATCTGCTTTTGCTGCATGAACAAAATTTTTAAAGCGCTGTGTCAATAAAAGCATTGTGCTACAGTTTTCTTTTTTTTTAAAAAAAAAAATCTAGTTTGGTGCATTTAGAGTTCATTTGAACGATAATAAAATGACAATAATAAAAGAGGTTTTTTTGGTATTATGTGGAGTAAAATTAAAATTAGGATTTTAAGAAGATTTTGGAGGGGTGTTAATAGTCCAACTCAAAGAGTACAAAATAAAAATGAGTAAGGCTATACAAATATTTTATAGGGGGATTGTCACTTTTCCCTCTACAGTAATTAACATATACTATTTACTCCCCTACTGTTTTTATAATGGCCAAAAACCTTCATGATAGTATAAGTTTATAATATCATCCTTATTTTTAATTACTCTTTTATTTACATTTATTATAAATTAAATAAATGACATGAATAGAAACTAAATAAAAAAATTAAGTATTAAAAATAAGAAATTCATATTTTGATATGAGCAAAAAAATTAATAATAAAATTTTTTCTTGTAATTATTTATTTTGTGAACATTTTCTTATAATAAATATTTTGTAATATTTTAAAATTAAATGTAAAAAGTATAGGCAAAATGTTTTATTATTTATCTTATAATAATTTTTTATTTGTCATTCAAATTTTCTTATAATAAGTTTTTGATCATTTTATAATAACTTTATTATATATTTTTTATAAGAAAATTTTCACAAAATAAATAAGTACAAGAAAAAATTTTATCATTAATTTTTTTCTCATATAAAAACATATATTTGTTATTTTTAATGCTTAATTTTTTATTTAGTTTCTATTCATGTCATTTATTTATTTTATAATAAATATAAATAAAAAAGTAGTTAAAAATAAGGGTAATATTGTAAACTTATACTATCAGGGAGGTTTTTGGTCATTATAAAAATAATAGAGGAGAAAATGGTATATGTTGATTACTGTAGAGGAGCAATTGACAATCTCCCTATTTTATATAATAAAGATGGTAAATATTTTACATAATTCATAAAAATTACTTGAGGCTTCTTGAATATTGACTTTCTTGATTGATTTGTGTAAACATTCTTTCTCATCATTTTATATAAAAATTGGACTATTAGCATTTACACATTAAAATTTATTAGTACCACTTAGTAGAACTTAAATTTAATAAAATTTAAAAAATTACTCTACACATTTTAGTAAATGCCAAAATAGTCCTTAGTTGAATCACATTTAATTGTTAAAAAGAAAAAAATCACCTTACAACACTTGTAGATATAGGGTACGTATTTATTTAGTCCCTATGATTCAAAAAATATCTCAAGACATCTTTGTTATTAAATATGTGACTCTTTCCCTTAATTTTTTCTTTATTTTTACAATAATACCATTACAACAATATTCTTGGGGACGGTAACAAAAAAATATTAATTTATCAAATAACACTTAAAAGTAAAATAAAAATGAGTTAATTTTTTTTAGAGTTTGTATTTAGCTACATTAATTTTTTTTCTTTTGTAAGTATATATATATATATATATATATATATATATATATATATATATATATATATATATATATATATATATATATTCCTTTACGAAAATATTTTTCCTTTTATTCATGTAAAATTTATTATAAATAATGCTTTTTACAAAAACTAACATCGTTTTTTTTTAAATAATCAAATATAGAATTTCAAAATTTCCCAACTAGTGGAGAAAAAATCTTTAAAAAAAAAGGTTACACGAATGTCGTTGACTGAAATCAAGGAGACAAAAACTTGGGAAAACAGATGGGATAAAAAAAGGGTTCGGTTATGTTACAGCAGCTGTAAGCAACAGCAATGACATGACTAATTGACCCATGTAACAGCGGCACGTGGCGGTTAAATAAGCTGTCAACAGTAAGTCATTGTACGGTACCCAACAGCAATTTCAAAATTTTTTTTTTTCCTTTCGTCCCTCAGTGCACGATCCAAATTAAATGGGTTTCAATATTCTACGATTACTCCATTCATAATTTAAGTTGTAGCCATCATTTCAATTTCCCAGCAGAAAAGACAAAAAAAAAAAAAAAAAACTAAAGCAAATTTGAAAATATCCATCTAACAACATATAATTTCATGATTTTATTTGTACAACTTCTTGTCCTAACACTTTAGTGCATGTTTAGTATTATTTACTTAATGAAAAAATATTTTTTTTCAAAAACAATACTTAACTAATTTAAAAAACTTATTAAAAAATTTTGTGTTACATAGTTGTATTTTGAGTAGAACTTTTGAGAATTAAATAAATTATTTTGTATCCACTATTAAAAACTCAAATTTTAAACCTCTTAGCGAGTTTTTTTTTAAGTTCAATTATCTAAGATACTCTTAATTTATTATATAATTTTATTTCATTTCTTTCATAATATATTTAAAACCTTATTTATTAAAGTACTTTTTAAAATTTTTAATAAAATTTATCATTGACAATTTTAATTAAATTTTTTTTCTTAAGAGCTCTATTTTTCTCTAAACTTTATGAAAAGCCATATTAGACAGAGCTTTAAATAGAAATTAAAATTTCGTAACGCATCATTAACCACGAACCATGGATAATTTATTTAGTATAGGAACATAAGTATAGCATTAATATTAGATTTGAGAATCGACATCTCTATCTTCTCCCATTATCATCCCTACTATTTTTCCTCTTTTCAAATCCTACATATACAAGATATTGAAAATAAATATTTAATCAATAAAAAGAAAATTTTCTTAGATATTTAGGGAAGCATTAGCTCTAATATTGATCCGAATTATAAATTAGTATACACATTGAGACACCATGAAAAACAAATAGATTTAAGATGGAAATAGGATCTATAATCTATAATTTGATTTTTTTCTTCCCTTTTAAATTTGATTAGCGACTATTTCATCAGCTGGTTTTTTTTTTTTTTTAAACTGTTGCCTCAGGTTGCCCACCTTTTGTTTGAAATAAACTTGGACTAATGCAACCTGTAATCTATTTTTTATTAAATTCAATATTATCCATTGGATTTCAGATTCCCAAATCCAACGATCCATGCAGGCGGTTTGTTACTTACAAAATATGTAACATAGTTGCTGCCAAAAAAAAAATTCTCAAAAGGTTTTACAACTTAACCGTACACCTTTTTACCTCAAGTTAAACCCTATCCCTTTTTAACTCCTCCTCCTTCCCGTGTGTTTTTATTTTTATTTTTTATTTTTTTCCACCTTAACCCCTCTGTTCAGACAACACTACAAGTAGCGCTAAACACCTTATAATGCGCACACCATAACTTATACTCTGTTAGATCCTAATCATCTTTGGTAATTATTCTTTAACCAATCGCCGTCCTCTTCCTCCAAAATTTTGAGGTATTATTATTGTCATCTTTTTTTAATTCTTTGTTCAGCTTCTGTTTTCGAATCCTTTTGTTTTTGCTTTTATCATCTGTAGCAACATGCTTGCTCTTAACCATTATGATTGAAATAATCATCCGGGTCGTGTTGAAATTGCTGAATCTGTAATGGGTAAATTTAATTTTTCCTTTATGTTTCTTGCTTCTATGCCTACAAATCTGTCGATTCTCTTTATCTTTTTCGTTCTCTTTATATGTTGATAGTTATAACCATACATGATATGTGTAATGAAAGCAGATAGGGATATTCATAATAAAAGATGAATAAAGTAGCGATTTTTTTCCTTCATTATTTGTTTGCTTTGCTTTTGCAAATCTTGGATATGTTGTTCAGGGTTATTTTGAATTTGTTTTAGTGACTGATGGGGAAAAGGGCTGAGAGGAAGAGTAGAGCTGCTGCTGCTAAGCAGAAGCAGGCTGCTGCCCGTGCTCCTAAGAGTGTTCTTCAACAATCAAAACCTGTTGAGAGTACTGATGATGGAGTTCCGGTCATGAAAGAGAGAAAACCATGCCCCCATCTTGACAAGGGTATTGATTCAGATAAAATTTCAGTTAAAATTGGGTCTTCAGATCCTATTAGATGCGAAGATTGTAGAGAAGGTGTAGGTGATAGACGAGGGAAGAAGGGAAAGGGTAAACATGGTAAGAAGAAGGGCAGTTCCTTGGTGGATTCAAAATCAGATTCAAAAGCAATTTGGGTTTGCTTAGGTTGTGGACATTATGCTTGTGGAGGGGTCGGACTTCCTACAACCCCTCAAAGCCACGTGGTTTGGCACGCTAGACAAACCCGTCATCCCTTGGTGATCCAATGGGAAAATCCTCATCTCCGGTGGTGCTTCCCATGCAATACACTCATTCCAGTTGAAAAAATGGAGGAAAATGGTGAAAATAAAGATGCTTTATCGGAGGTTGTAAAATTAATTAAGGGGCGATCTACAGAAAGTTCATCGGTGGATGTTGAGGATGCTTGGTTTGGAAGTGGCAACGTCGATAGTGAAATCAAATCTGAAAGTACCGTAGTGAGTGGGAGTGACTTAGATGGAAATGCTTGTTATGTGGTAAGAGGGTTGGCTAATCTTGGAAACACTTGCTTCTTCAATTCAGTGATGCAAAATCTTCTTGCCATGAGTCAGTTGCGGGATTACTTCTTGAATGCGGAGTTAACTTTTGGACCTCTTACTATCGCTTTGAAGAAGCTTTTTGCTGAAACAAAACCAGAGACGGGATTGAGAAATGTGATAAATCCAAGATCCTTTTTTGGGTGCATCTGTTCCAAGGCTCCCCAATTCAAGGGATATCAGCAGCATGACAGCCATGAATTGCTTCGTTGCTTACTTGATGGACTGAGTAGCGAGGAGTTGGCCTTCAGAAAAAGAAATAGCCCTTCCGAGGAAAATGGAATTTCCTCAAATCAGGGTCCTGTTTTTGTGGATTATGTGTTTGGAGGCCAAATTGCTAGTACTGTTCGTTGTGTGGAATGTGGACATTCCTCAACAGTGTATGAGCCATTTTTAGATCTTTCCCTTCCGGTTCCTACAAAGAAAGCTCCATCTAAGAAGACTCAACCCGCCTCTCGAGCCAAGAAAACTAAACTGCCGCCAAAGAAAAGTGGAAGAATTCGATCTAAAGGTACCAAAGATACTCATGCAGTAACAACACAAAGTATTTCAAATCTATCAATCAGCAGCAAGTCTCAAAGCCTGACGGAGTCTACTGCACCTCTTCGTGAAAATGTGGTGAGTTCCTCTGGGGGTTCTCAATTACTAGATTCGGTTGGCTCACCTACCGTGGCCACCCAATGTGGTTCAGCTTTACAGAATGTCCCAGCTGATCCACTCCCTCAGCATGACCAAGTTATTGATATTCCAGTTGAACAAACAGTGGCTTCATTGGATGATTTTTGGTTGGATTACATTGAACCTCAAACTACTGGAGATGTGCTGGATTCGACTTGGCAAAAGAGTGATGTGTCAGTTATTCAAGATTCTAAAGATTTTGCATGGTTGGATTACATTGAACCAGAAACTATATCAGATGAGCATGGCTTGACTTTGCAAAATAATGATATCCCAGCTGATCCACTCCCTCAGCATGACCAAGTTATTGATATTCCAGTTGAACAAACAGTGGCTTCATTGGCTGATTTTTGGTTGGATTACATTGAACCTCAAACTACTGGAGATGTGCTGGATTCGACTTGGCAAAAGAGTGATGTGTCAGTTATTCAAGATTCTACAGATTTTGCATGGTTGGATTACATTGAACCAGAAACTATATCAGATGAGCATGGCTTGACTTTGCAAAATAATGATGTTTTGTTTGTTCAAGATTCTGGAGAGAAGGATGAGGTGTCAGATGATTCTTTAATTAATTCTAATCAGATTCCCTTACTTGATTCAAAGCCAAATCTAAAAGCAGATTCTTCTTCTGGGGATGCTGGCGAGGATGAGCTACCACTAGTGGTTCAAGATTCAGAAGTTATCTTGCTTCCATACAATGAAGAAATTTCAACTACTGCAGAGAAATTAAGTGGAGAAGGTGAGGCCTCCTCATCAGTTGTGGGCTGTAGACAAGAGGAAGTGGACTTTGATGGTTTTGGTGACTTATTTAATGAGCCTGAGACTGCTATAGGACCAGTTCCAAGGCCATCTTCGGGTACTGAAAGTGTGGGGAGTGGTTTTGTAGTAGGAAACAGCAGTGACTCCGATCCAGATGAGGTTGATGATTCAGATTCTCCAGTATCTGTTGAGAGCTGTTTGGTTCATTTCATAAAACCAGAGCTTCTCACTGATGATAATGCTTGGGATTGTGAGAGCTGTTCAAAGACTCTGCAACGCCAGAAGTTGGAAGCTTTGAAGAGGAGGGCCAAACTTGCTTCTAAACCTTTGATCAATGGAGGTGAAACCAGCAACCAAAATGATATACAGGGTTCAAGTCTTACGGATGTTGACAGTCTTTGTAATGGAGATACCAAAACTAATAATGATCTGAACACTTTTTGTGAAAGCTTGGTTTCGCAGAGTGGGAAGACTGATTGTTTTAATCAAGATTGTGCAGAAGTTGAAAGTGGCCTAACAAATGACGTGAATCCAGCTGTTCCGCAAAGGGAAAAGGGAAAAATGAAGATTAATGATGCAGTGGAAATGCAATCGCGTTCTTCGTGTTTGCGTGATTCTTGCAGTCAAGAAAGCATCACTGATCAAGATGAAGGTTCTTGTAGTGTTGATGGGGCTACTAGTAGTGGGTATTCTGCGGAAAAAGTTTACCAGAGTGATTCTCAGCTTGTTGCTGGAAACTGTGAATCAGAGGAAAGCAAAGTTGAGGAGACAAATTCCAAAATTGTAAAAGTGAAGAGAGATGCAACCAAAAGAGTACTTATAAATAAGGCTCCACCTATTTTGACCATTCATCTAAAGAGGTTCAGCCAGGATGCCCGTGGTCGCTTGAGTAAATTGAATGGCCATGTCAATTTCAGTGAAATAATCAATCTTAGACCTTATATGGATCCCGGGTACCCCTTTACATTTATCAAATTTATTAAAGAAGAAAAATGTTATCTCTTTTTTCTCTGTGGTTTTATCCATTCTTTTGGTTTGGGCACGATTATCTGAATATATACTGATTACTTTTTGGATGCCTTTTTTTTTTCCTCCCTTGATGCAGATAATTGTTACTGTTGTGTGATACCTGTAAGTAAATGGTCTAGGATGTTACTGATAACATTGTTTTATTCTGCGGGCAGATTGATATTGTAAACTAAAAAGGATCGTCTGATATTTAAAGTGGCTAGAATCTATAGTTATATATATAGCAGAAGGCTAGGTTTTTAATGGTAACATCTTTTGTGTCGGTCATAGGCAAAAATGCAAGTTCTGTGCATAAGGATTATAAGGAGTGTCTGGAGTTAAATATTTTAGTCTAAATCAAACTGTCCTTCCAATAAATGTGCAACCTCCTTTGTTGCAGTTGTTCTCATATAAGACCTGGTTGGGTGTCAAGGAGATTTCCTAGTGAATATGCCAATCCTGAAACCCTTTTGTATTATGGTATTTGTCTGTTTATTCATGATCATAATATGCTTTAAAAAAAAATTAACTTAAAGTTAGAAGCTTGGATGATGGTTGTTTTAGTTGAGCTAATTGGAATAGAAAAGAAAATTCTCTTTACATGTTTTGGTTGAGTGAAAGGATTCTACCTTCATTTCACAGGAAGTGTTCTTCACTAAAAGAAATTCTCTTGTTCCCGCGATAAGTCTTGTATGGCCTAATATTATATGTTAAAGCAGGTTATGTTAAAAAACTTCTAATTGCTAAAATGAAACTTGGCTATTTGTTATATTGTCAAAAGTTTCATAATACCTATGTTTGATTGGCTTCCCAAAGAAAACCTCTTCTTAAGTTACATTTCAGGAGATGCTCATGCAAACTCTGAATAACTCCTAATCTTTATTACATACAGTGCACATGAAAGTTGTATCGTAGGGTAGATACTGCTTTCACCTTAGCTACTGTTACACCTCTTCGGTTACTGTAGGGTGGAAACTGCTTTCCCCTCAGTTACTGTTACACCTCTTATTTGATATCTTATCTTTTATTGTACTCTTTATCTTTTTGTTTTCGTACAAGTTTATTTGGCTGCCTCTGACTTAAGTAATGTGAAAATTAGTTGTTATGTTATCATTTTGGAGGAGAAACACATTATTGTTAAGTTACCTGTAAACCTAAAAGCTTAAACAGATAGGAATATACCCAGAATATTAAATTTACCCTTTAATCCTCAGTCTGGTGCAATGCGGATGCAGATGCAAATCAAAATCCAGACATAAAATGAGATTACTAAATTTATTAAGGATTGTTCAAAGTGGTATTGCTACCTTAAGCTCAGTGATGTATTTCTCCTCATTTGAAGATCAAATGTTCTTTTCTGCTGCACATTTTACGTTAGGTGACCTGTTGGACTCCAGTAGTTCACTTTGTTAAAAACAAAAGTTGAAAGTAAAAATTTTAACGCTGTGGCAATCACATGTTTCAACAGCTGAATTTATGTTCATTTCCGCAATTTGCAGGTGCAGAGACCATGATAACTATGATTATCGTCTGGTTGGCGTAGTGGAGCATTTGGGAGCCATGAGAGGTGGTCACTATGTTGCATATGTGAGAGGAGGTCCAAAAAATAAAGTTAAGGCCAAGAAAGAAAGTGTTGGTGGTGTATGGTATCACGCTAGTGATGTCTATGTTCGTGAAGTTTCTCTGGAAGAAGTTCTTCGCTGTGAGGCATACATCTTATTCTATGAAAAAATTTGAAACGATTTGTTTTTAATGCATGTGATGTTACTTGGCCCAAAGTCAGCTCCGACAAAGGGGAGGAAGAGATGCATGAAGACCGCAGGTGAGTGTATAACAACGATAACAATATATCTGATACCCATTTTTTTCTTAATTTAATTACCGGAGTTCAGAGATGTATATCATTGAGCCATGTCATCAAAAGATGTGTAATTCTTTTTGACCCCATTTCATAGGGATCTTTTGTGATCTGAATTGTGAGGCTTTTGGTAGGACGCAATGCACCTTACCAGATTAGCAGTCGAATAGCATACCAATCTTTACCATCTCAACCGATTTGTTTGAATGTACAATTGGATCTCATTCACATTGCATGAGTTGGCTCATTCTCACGTTTCTTTGTCGTCAAGCAACTTCACAATATCTGGCAAATATATGCTAGGATTGGTGTCTTTCCCCTATAGCTTAAGTTCCGGATACACAATTGGTGCATTGTGTTAGAGGTCAGCAAGCATCTGTCAACTACATCTTTGAAGTCACCAAGAAGTAATCCACTGTTTCAGTAGAATTTGAAATTATACATAGCATGGCTCTGATTGTGTTTGGAAATCACAAGTTGGCTTGATTCTGATGGAGCTCTAATTTTGGAAAGGACCCGAGAGATTGTTTAACATGTCAAGATGTTAGTTCAAACATCATTATTGATTGGTAATCATGCACTGAAATTTTTTTTAAAAAAATTGTTTTTCTTTTGAATCTGTGCTCTCGAGATGTTTATTTAAAGGTTGAATTATATCTTTAGAACCCATCCATGTGTGCCTTTCTGCATTTTGCTACATCTAATTATTGGACACCTCAATTAGATCAAATTCAGCCACAAGGCCCACAAGTAGTTTAGAAAATGTTTTTGGATGGTAGCTTAATAATACCCGAAAAATTGGCTACGTGGACGATAATTTTTCATTTAAATATAGTTGATACAGTTCTTTCAAGTTGTAATTTTATCCTGTTTGCGTCAACTTATTTATTAAGCGCATTATATTTTCCATTAGACTTCAATCCGTGAACTTGTTTATGATGTGAATAATCATGTCATATCAACACATTAACCTATTTACGACCAATTAATGGTGTAATGATTTGATTTAGAGGTGCAATGATTTGATTTAATGATTTTTTGTTTGTATGATTAAAATTTTATATCTTGGATTATCTAAATTTTCTTCTTGTTTACTAGAGCTGGCAAAATTTGACACGACCTGATTATCCGACACGAACATGACAAATAAATGGGTATGGGTTGTCAAATTTAACACGATTATTAAATGGATCAGGTCCGGGTCAACACAATTTTTTTCCGTGTCAGGTTAGGGTTAAAATTTTTGACCCATTTACCCGATCAATGACTCGATTATATTTTCTATTTTAAAATAATTTACATATTCTCATAATTAAAACTCAAAATTAGAGATTATTTTTTTATTCTTTAAAAGGGTGAATATAAATACAGTATTTTATTTATAAAATTTTATATACATTTAAAACTTCAATAGTGTAAATATATAAAAATTGATAGACATGTATATTTTATAATATTGATATATTATTATTATTATTATTATTATTATTATTATTATTATTATTATATATATATATATATATATATATATATATATATATATTAAAATCTCAATAGTGTAAATGTGTAATATATTGGTAGATATGTATATTTTATAATATCGATAAATTATTTATGTATGTCTGTATGTATGTATGTACATATGTATGTATGATAGTGTGTAAATATTTGATGTAACTTTTGTTCAATATATAGATATTAAACGGGTTATTGGGTAACCCGATTATTTTTCCGTGTCGGGTTTGGGTCTCAATATTTTGACACAATTATTAAATGGGTCAGGTTTAGATCGACCTAAATTTGACACGACACAAAATTGACACGACACGAACACGACCCAATGACCCGTTTTGCCAGCTCTATTGTTTACTATCATTGCCAGGAATGTATTATGTATATGTTTAATTTGTTGAAGTTGGATTAGGATGAAATAATGGGTGACGATTTTGACACCCCTCTAAATTTCTTACAAAACCTCTCTTCAATGGAAATCACCTAAATAACCAAAGATTTAGCTCTTTTTTTTAAATGGAAATTCAATTAAACACTTAAATAAAATATTTTTTAATGATTTCTTACGCCACCCTATTTCATAGTTTATATTTATATTCTAAAATTTAATATAGTTTATTTTTCTTTCTAGAAACTTTTAAGAATTAAGAATTATAGAGATAGAAATTATGTAATGAGAAGAGAATAATTCAAAATTTTAGAATTTGCATGGATTTATAAATAAAAACTTGAAAGATATACACTTTTTAGAGTGACAATGATAAGGTGATTGATTTTAATTTATGAGTTAGTGTTTTATAAATTAAGATGTGGTATTTTAAGGAATAAAATTCAAAAGGTCCACTCTAAAATGGGTCAAAGTCAGAATTGTGTCAAATGCGAAAATAAGCCGTTTAATATTTGTGTAATCGTGTTGTGTTGTGTTTTTTTTTTCTTTCTTTCTTAGGAAGTGTTATTCGTTTACTAGATTGTTTGTGTGTGTGTGTGTATAATCTTTTGACATAACTATAAAGAGATGTAAGCTTAAATTTGACAGTCTGATAACACAAGCTTCCAATCGATATACATCATAACCCACCATGCTCTCCTCTGAAAATTCTAAATTCTTAATTCTTCTAAAACTTTTGTACTCAATACTTCAATTTTTGCATATCTCACATAATACACCATTAGTTGTGGATTAGAAATGAAAAATTTGGGATATGAGTAATCTGAAGTTTTATAGGGGGAGTAATAATCTAACGGGTGATGGTGTTCATCTTCTAGTGAGTGACAATCCCACCAAATACTATCTAGTTACTCTATGCCTTTAACACTATTCATAATAAGTTATAGAATTCTGTCACAGGTGCTTAGGTCATCTTTAATGTGACACCTAAACTAATACTAAAACACTTTTTACACCATTTTTAATGTAAAATATTTTTTCAATGTAACACCAAAACAAACACCAAAATGGTTTTATGAATAGTATTACACCAAATACGGTGTAATACTATTCATTTGGTGCTAGGAAAAAAAGTCTCAAATATCCTTATTACTTTTCTTATTTACATATATGTAATATTTTAAGTTATTATTATTATTTTTATTATTTTTATTTTATTTTTTTAATATTATACTAATATTTTAAATAAAAATATTCAACACAAAAATTAATAATAAAAATAAAATGCCAATAACATTAATTACTAGATTACATATTACAAATTAAAAATACAAAATTAAATTAACATAAATTAAAAAAGCTACTACTACTAACATAAATTAGAACAAGTATTTAATAATATGGGAGATCATTATTAGATCCTCCAATATCATCAAAATATTATATATAAAATTATTATTATTATTGTTATTGTATTTTTCTATATTAATGTAATGTTTAATTTTCACAATGTACTAATTTAGTTAATTAAATGCAAATTTAATAATTTTCTTTTTTTTGTTAATCAATATAAAATTACTTATTACTTAATTATCTATAGTAATAGTAATATTTATTGTGTTAATTGAATTAATTCTTGAGAAATAAAAGAATAAAAAGAAGAATATTCTTTTTGGTGTGAAAAAGATATATTTTTAGTGTTGGTGTTACACCAAAATAGTGTTAATCATTGGAGATACCCTTATCATATGATAGACACCAATATCCACTAAATCATGTTTCTTATAAGAGAGTGTTATTAACCACTAATCTATATAAAAGTTAAATAATGACACTATAATTTCATTGTCGTTGGACTTCATTTTTTGTTATCTATCCAACGATAGCATAAAATCGACACTTCATCTTATCGGGGCTATTTAACAACAAAGAATCATTATTTGTATTTTACCAACACACTTGAATATTAATACTAAACCGAGTGCATAAACAATTATAAAGAGGGTCTCTTTAAGTTATTTAATGTAACTTACAGTTGGATAAATTTTATTCATTGGTCTATCTAACCCTACTAGCTATTTTGTTAATGTAACTTATATCCAGGTAAAATTCATCTTCTAGATTCCATTATTTTGTTACTAATTTCTGTAACAACTTAATTATAAATAACAACAAATGTAACTTAAGACCTTATAAAGAATCCAAATGAATGACAGGAACAAGATAAGTATGAATTCATTGGGTAATATTTAGCATGCTGAAATGTGTAAGAACTCTCTCTACCCAAGGAATCAGTGTCAGTGGTGCCTTGGGTTCAAATTTAATTAAAAAGACAAACGAATCTCTTAACATTGAAGTTTCATACTCAACAGTGTGGAAACGGAATCCAATTCGGTAAAAGTTTTAGTGGAAGTATGGACCAAAGGACAGTCGATGAGAGAATAGAACACCAGGATCAAAGCAGAGTGGGCTGTCAATGACTATAAGGTTAACTTACAGTGTAGTCCTTGCTGTTTAGCTAAAATTTAAATAAGTACATAATCCCCATCATCAATAAACAAAGTCCTCTATTTTTTCAATAAAATATTACTAAAATTACTACTAAAAATTTACAAGGATAATTAACGGAACGATGAAGAACATAAGAAGTGTATAGTTGGTTGGCATGGTCAATAAACAAAGTCCTTAATTTCTTTTTTATTTTTTAATATTACATATAATTCTACTTATATTACAATTAATAAATTTATCAAAACTTTTGGTCAAAACAATAACACGGATAAAAGTCTAAAACTCGAACAATCTTGATCAGAACAATCATAACTTAAAAATAGACTCCAAAATCGGAAGAAACTTTTCAAATAAATGAGAATTTAATCAATTTTACTATTAACCTGGATCAAAACCCTTCTTTGAAAGTTGCGGAAGGGAAGTAAGAATTACATTAGTAAAAGTGATTCTCGAGTTCTCCTTAATTTTTATTTTTTTCATTTTAATCCTGAACTTCCAATTAAACTTTAACTTAGCAATATGGCTAAATGTCCGATTTAATCTCTTTAAACACTACTAAACTAAATTTCACACAAAGTGGTTCAAGAAATTTTATATTCATATTGTATAATTAAAATGAGATTCACTACTTTCGTATCCCAATTAAATTAGTATTGTCCAATCCCAACTGGTCCAACTCGCCCCATCAAATCTTGTTTCCATCTCTGGCAGGGACTCCATACCACTCCCTAAACTTTTGTGTCGAGGCTGTAGGCTAGTAGGGCCTTAAAAATAAGCTACAAGAAATGTAACTTAAAAAAAAAACCCTTACAAAGAATCCAAATGAATGAAAGGAACAAGACAAGTATGAATTCGTTGGGAAACATTTCGCATGCTGAAAAGCGAAGAACTCTCTCTCTCCGAGGAATCAGTGAGCCAGTGGTGCCTCGGTTCAAAATTTAATTAAAAGATTCATACTCGCAGTGTCAAAACAGAATCCAATTCGGTGAAAGTTGTAGTATAAGTAGGGACCAAAGGACAGTCAATGAGAGAATCCAACACCAGGATCAAAGTGTAAAATTCACATTTGAAGCAAATAGCTGTCAATGACTATGAGGCTATTTCCAGTGTGTTCCTTGCTGTTTAACTAAAATTCAAATAAGTAAATAATCCAGATAATCAATAAACAAAGTCCTCCATTTTTTTTCAATATTACATAAATCCTTCTAAAATTAAAATTAGAAATTTATAAGGATGATTAACGCAACGATCACGAACATAATAAGTATAAAGTTCACATAGTCAATAAACAAAATCCTTCTTAATTTTCTTAATATTACATATGATTCTACTAATATTCTAATTAAAACTTTGTTAGGGTCCTTAATCAGCACAATGACAAGTAACATAACTTGAAAATCAAGTGACCTTGATCAACTCAAGCATAACTTAGAAATAGGTTCTAAAGTCAAAGGAAACTATTCCAAATAAAAGAGAAATTTAACCAATTTTACCACTAATGACGATCGTCTCAAGGTTTGAGGTATGAAAATTACTTAACGAAACGACAGTTCTCAAGATTTTCTTAATATCTATTTTATCATTTTAAACCTTAACTTTCAATTGAAATTTGACTTAATAATATGATTAAATTTCTAATTTAATATCTTTAAAGACTACTAAGCCAAATTTCACACGAAATTATTCAAAAAATCTTATATTCATATTATGCAATGAAAATGAGAATCATAGTACTTTTGTATCCCAATCAAATTGTCCAATCCCCGCTCGTCTCTCTAGCAGGGGGTCAATACCACTCCCTAAACTTTTGTGTTGAGGTTGTGGGCTAGTATTGCCCTATGCCCTGAATGATAGGGTAGGATTTTTCTGATTGAACATGCAAACTATATTTTTATTTGAATTATAGTTAAACAACAAGGACCTTACTGTAAACTGTCCCATGTAAATATATAATAACCCCAAATAGCAATACGTTCCCACTGGCAAATCCAAATCAAAACCAAAAAGCAAAAATAAGAAAGAAAAAGAGCTGAAAAAAAAAGAGAAAAGAAAACTCCACACTCTCTCTCTCTCTCTCACTGGCTCAATATTCTTTCATTCTCTCTTCTCTCTCTTCCTTTACTAAGCAAAAGCCAAAGCGAAATTCACTATAACTCTTCTTCTCTTCCATGGCATCACATCAAAATCTTACACTGCTATCCTTCGCAATAATTTCCTTATGCGTGAACATGATCATGCTGAATGTCATTGCAGCAAATGTCCCAGTTGAAGGAACTGGCAATAGCACCTGGTGTGTTGCAAGAAGCGATGCAAGCAACCAGGCCTTGCAGACGGCTCTGGACTATGCATGCGGGACTGGCGCTGACTGCACCCCTATACAACCCAATGGCCTCTGCTATCTCCCCAATACCATCCAAGCTCATGCCTCGTATGCTTTTAACAGTTACTTTCAGAGAAAGGGCATGGCCCCTGGCTCCTGTGACTTCTCTGGCACTGCCACCATAGCAAAAACTGATCCCAGTCCGTTTTCTTAATCTCTTATCACCTTTTTTTGGTCTTTTTAAAGTGGGTTTTTGCTTATTTTTGTGTTTTGCGTTGTGTGTTTCTTAGGTTATGGATCTTGTATGTATCCGTCTTCTCTGAGGTATGTTCTGTTTTTCCCCTGTTTCGTAAAGATTAAAAAAGTTAACCAACTCGATATTTTCCTCCTTTTTGGGTCTGTTTATATATGTTTCTTCATCTTCAAGTTATTGGGTATCTTTCTTTCCCACCATCTAATATTCTGTTCTTGATGGAAAAATTGGAGGACATACATACACTTTGATCATGATGAAATGGATGCATGATAAGTGTCCATTTGCTTCTCTGACCGTTTATTCGAAGTTGTGGTGGTCCCAAATCCCAATGCTCAAATTACAATGTCCTTTTTTTAAAAAAAAATTTTGGGCCTTCGGTGCGTCATTTTGCTTGTACCACTTGTCTGCCTCGGGCATATTTCAGATAAAACTCGTTGCTTAAGTTTACACCGTTGGATGGTCCTCCTGGTCCAAAATATCCAGCGGCAAGGACAGCACTGATAAATAACCCGTTGCAGTGACATTGGGAAGTACCTTGTGTCATTGTATGATGTAGTGTTTTTTCTTTTTTTTTTTGAGGCCTGGTAACTGATGCACATGGAGTTTTACTGTTGGAGCTTTTAGGTCCACCAAAATAGACTGCTGTCATTGTCATTTGGTCAAACTAATTCAAGAAAATGGTCTGGTTTGTGGGGCAGGGCAAATTTCCAGGTGAAAAAAAAAATTGATTAATCCTTAAAACTGCGGATGCTTCTTTGGGAAATTGTTAAAAAACCCACCAATCCAGATGGCCAAAAACTTCGTACTCTTTTTGAAATGTTTACTTGAAGATTGCATGTTGGAAGTGAGATGTCATGTGCCTTATGGTCGGACTTTGCCTCCCACCACTGTAGCCATTTGCTCTTAAATTTTAAGGAACCATATGAAACTTTATATGGACCATGTCCAATTTTATCTTGCGTGTTGCATAGGTTGTATATAAATAATTTGGTAACTTTAAGGCTGGTGAGAACTGAGAACTTGGCGCACACAGTCTTTAGAGTCTAGAGATCTCTGAAGTTGGGCCTACTGGCCACTAGCATTCCATCTTTTGCTACATCACTTGGCTTTAACTTTTCCCCAAGATAATCTTGCAGGCTATATTTTTATTTTTTCTTTATTGTATCTGTATGTTGGCACTCATATAATACACTAATCACATAATCACTTTGTAAATTAACTTCATTTCAAAGTTTGTATTATAGTACTTGTTCAACGAATAAGCGGTTCATCTGAAGAGTACTAAAAGATGTATTAAGTGTGCACTATTAAAAATCTGCTTTAACTTGGGACCGTGTTTTTAAGTTATTTAGGTGATCCTAATATGGGAACTTTGCCAAGCATAACCGAGCCAAAATTATGTTTGGCATTTTTATGTATTGACTTATTTATGATTCATTGTTTTCTTCATGTAATTTAGCAACGAAACATATTTCTTCGATGTAGGTCTATCCATCCTTAAATGTATTAAACCGGCTTTGCTCTATGTTTTTTGTTCAAGAACTTGCTTATTTCATCTCAAAGCACTATTAACTATTTGAATTATGCAAATTTTCAGCACTGCTGGAGGGACACCTACTCAATCGTCCACACCCACAACAACTACCACGACCAACCCTAACCCGACAACACCAGCGACCACTGCTCCTCTGAATAATGACGGTGGTAATGGAGTCAATCCAGGAATGGGCCCTCCAATGCCCACCACAGATGACTCCAAAGCTTCATCAAAGTTTATTGCCATGAAACTCATTACGTATGTCTCTTCCAGCCTAGTTCTGTTATTGACATCTCCATACATTTAGCATTAATTGTAAGCTGGAGTGGCCCTGCAACACCTTGGTATGAAGAAAAGAGGCTTATACAGTTTTGTTAAGAGTTGAAGCTTTTGTTTAGGACCATCAAGGTTTGTTGATGACCATTCAATTAGTTTTATTAATTTTCTTATATTTGCTGTGTAAAGGACAGTTAGCAAGCTTCAAATTGGCTGCTGATTCGTTTTGGAGGAAATGAACTTGGTGAAGGTTAGATAATTAATCTTTGCTATATGAATTAACAATGTAGGCAATATCTATTCAATTCAATGGTCCAGTCAATTCTTGTAATTTTCTTCTATAATTGATTTTAGTGGTAATGCTAGATTCTTATTTTAATAGCTTAAATTCTGGGATCAAACGATCAATTTGCATTGTATCAGAGCGGACAATTTTCCAATTTCTAAATTCTACTCCTGCTTGGTGGAATAAATAAGAAATATTGATTTTCCAAGATATAATGATTTGTCAAAAAGTCTATGGTCACAAATGTAATCATAATAATACCAAGATCAAGAGCAAATGTGATGATTAAATGATAAATGCAAAAGCATTTGGCATTAGGAAAAACACCTTTCATGGCTTTGAGAAATGACTGAAAAATCTTACGCTTCATAATGCTTCTAAGATTCAACAAAAAAGTTATATGCCCCCATGTCTGAATGCTCTTTTGAGCTCTATTAGAATTGAAAAAGTATCTGGCTCTCCCAATTAGACGATCATGTTATATTAGGCCAAATTCGCCTGTGTTTGGGGTTCACAGTTCCGTTTTATAACAGTGGTATGCCAAATCCCCAAAGCTCAATTACTTTGGTTGAACAGGGCACCTATTTGGTTCCCTTACTATGTAAATAATATCACCAGCAATCTCGTAGAATTCCTGATTACGGTGCCACGACCATAATGCATGAGTCTCGTTCTTCACCTGGACAACAAACCGCCTATTAGTTTGTCATCTTAGATAACCAATGTGTACATAAACACATACATCACAGCCTTTAATGCAACACAGTGCTCAATAAATGTACTAAATCTAAAACAACTTCAACTTTTGCTGCAAATACATCAAGAATTTATTGAAACTTGCTTTCAAAGTTTGGCAGAATGTAATTTTATGTTGAACGTGTTACTGACTTCTACTGGCGGTTGAAAATAAAAAATTTGTAGGGATTCATTCTCACGAAGTTGACTTTGAAATTCTTTACGTTCAATTTCAGGCAGTAGTAGGAAAAAATACTGATTCAAAGCATTTAGTATTCAAAATGTGGTTAGAGCAATAGAGAGAGAGATAAGTACCTCTAAAATTCCATGGCCAAAGCTGCTTTCCCTGTATGCACTATAATCAGGCTGCCGGTCCCAGCAAAACTTCCCAGATGCGGGGCCTGATGTAAAGTTAAATGCACAGGAGCCACCCATATCTGGTGTTGTAGATGGCTCTGGACAGTTCCCAGGTTCATCAGCATGTACTATATCCAGGCCTTCTACATTTCCTCCATCACCAACCAGTATGTAAACTGGGCCACATGGATCCAAAGAATAGTTGTAAACGCGATTTGACCTCTCATAGGCATGAACCTGTTAATCAAATAAGATATTTGACATTTTAGCTTGTCAGAGTCTGAGGCTGTCCATAAATTTGAAAACGATTTAATGTAGTTGTAGAAAGAAAATAGAACATAACCGAATTGCTAAGAAAGGGGGAAGATTGGGGGACAGCATTTATGTGGCAATAGTGAGGCACACAGAATTCAGAAGTACTCTTACATGCCCATTGAAAACTATGTCAACACCATAGTGATACAGTAAGTCCTCCATCTCCATTCTCATACACTCTACTTCTCTATAGTGTGCTGAGTAGGTACTGTACCAAGGAGGATGCCAGGCAGCAATCAACCAAGGAGTCACTTCTCTGTCAACATCACCCAGGTCGCTTTCCAGCCACTTGTATTGATCTGCTGTAACAGTAAAACTAGAGAATCTCACTAAGAGGTAGCTAAGCAGAACTAGCCATAAAGAATCAGTTCCAAAGGCCAGACACTAGTGATAATATATAGTCAAGAGAGAGGCAAATAGAAGGAAGAAAGTTGATTTGATGATTGTACATGATTTGTCATAGTCAATATAAGCACTAAGCATCACAAAATGTATGCCTCCTGCATTAAAAGAATAGTAGAGTGAAGATGATGATCCACTTTCTTCAGATGGAAATGCAAAACGGGAACTGTAAGCAGCAAACGTCTGATTTTCAGCCTGCCGTTCTATTTCATGTTCCCCTTCTATCACCATTGTCGGAACATTAGAAACTAGAGGCTGCATATACCTGATCATATTAACCCCACAACAACTTTATAAGCTTTATTGCTCCCAAGATTGACTCAAAAAATCATTAGCAAGACCCAAAGGAAATGAAGAGGTTAAACTGAACTGAAAGAACAAAATTAAAAGTAGCAAAAACCAGTTTGCAACCACCAAATTATTTGGTTTCAATTTTTTCTATACTACTGCAACCACTCTGACTCAGAAAGGTGAGAAAATAAACCAGATTGTTATCAAAATAGGTCTCGATGCCTTATAGCATGTCACTTAAGGTCGTGATTCACATGCCAAACCTCACCGTAGCTTTGAATAAGTTTGAAGTTGAAATTTATACATTTCATCCCTAATTAAGCCAGAAAGATGTCTTTGCACCTCTATTCTACAATAAAAATTATCAAAATTCAATTTTTTTTCATCAAGCAAATGTTGCTAGCTCTCCATTTAAATGGTGCAAACTGGTCATTTTTCCTCTTTGACAAAACATTTCAGTTTATATCTTGCTCTAACATCACAGCCCTAGGTAGACTGAAAAAGTTAAAAAGAAAATTTTAAACATTTTAAAAGTTATGTAATCTGACCTTCCCCAATAATCCCATCGAGGCTGGTACGTTTCCTGGATAGGAGATTCAATTGACTGGCACGAGTAGCAACTGGACTTAGTTCCATTTGTTAAATACAAATCTGCATAACTTAGATCTCCAATCAACAGAAGAAGATCAGGATGGTTGCTCATCAAGTGAGCAACTGTTGTAGTCGTATTGTAGGTAAGGCCCAGGTCTCCCACCACTGCTATTCTGTTGGGATAGTCACTGGGTCCTGAGACTGGCATAGTCCTGAAAAAATGACTGCTACTCATTGCCGATATGGAAGGATCTCCACATTCATATTCATATAGCGTGTTTGGTTGCAATCCTGCAGCAAAATATTATTGTAATGTGAAATTAAATAAGAAACATATATTAAAATCTTGTGGTTTTAATTGAAACATATAAGTTGGGACTAGATTATACCTGTAATAAGAACATGATGTATAATACCAGAAGTGTAGTTCTGGAGGCCATCAGGTGGATAAAGTTGATTGTAAACAAGGGAGTAACCCTCCGCCTGGTAAGTCAATGACGATCTAAACACTCTGAAGTAAACAATGCTTTGAACCAGTTCAGGATCCAATGGACTAATATTGTCACCAATTTGGAACTCGCCTATAAATTGAATCCACATAGTCATCAAATTACCAGTTTACAGAAAATAACATCAAAACAGAACAAAGATTAACTTCAATCTACAATGCAAGTTGTCCTGATTAACACTGTTATATCAACCAAAACTTCACCAATTATTCACCATTTCCAGCAACAAAAAAACAATATAATACTTGTATGCATTCATGTAGCAAAAGGGTAATTTTTTTTTTCGGTCAGATTAACTGCTTTTTGCTTAAAAATAACCACATACAAAGTGAAATTCAGCTTAATTAAGAAAAGTAAATAAAAAAATGAAGGAAAAATGAGACCTGTGATCCAAGAAATCCAAACGGAGTCATATCTAGCAGAGAGAGAGACAAAGATTTGTTCAGGCTGAAGCTCTTCACCTTGAGCATTGTTTTGAAGTACATAAGGCAAGTCACTCACATTTAGTCTCAAATTCTTGTCAAGTGGGGCTGTCACTGGCTTGAATGGCCCTTCAAGTGTTGTAGGAATTCCAATTCCATCGCCATCAACACACCTCAACCTCAAACTCAGTAAAAATGAAAGACATAATGGAATTAGTACAAAAAGCTCTGAGACAGACACTGAGTCTGAGACTGAGACTAAACCCATTTGTCATTTGTGGGGCTCAACCCAACCAATCACCATAAATGTAGTAACAAAACAAGTAAAAGAACGTTTTCACGTTGTTACAGTGAAAATCTAAAATTATCAGTTTAAAAGTTTTGAACTTGGAAGCGCCCATACCCACAGCATTTAGATGAACTGGTGGCTGGCTGGCCGCCACTAGTCTTTACAAGATTCCCTGCGTCACCATTTAGCAGTAATGTTATGCGTTAAGGTTGTTACAATAATAGTCATGGTAACGACTAACCGTAGTTAAGTTTTCCATTAAAAGAAAAAAAAAAAGCAATGCTAAATATAGTCGTGTGCGTCCCCGCTAGGCCGCTGGCTTAGCTTTTTAGGTTAAATGGTTTCCCTAATATTTCATTGACTCAAGGCTTTAAGCTAGATTTTTTCTATGCCCGTGCAAATTCTTTCAATTCTTGTATTCATTTTCAGGCTCATCTACAAGCTTTTGTTAAAACATATAATACTCCAATTCTCCTAAGGGTATTTAAATATTTTTAATTTTTAGTGATTTTTTTACCCTATTATAAATAGAATAATATTTCTTTCTTATTATAAGAGAGAGAGAGGCAAAGAGAGATCGGTTGAGGAAAAAAAACGACAAAAGAAAAGAAAAGAGAGAGATGGAGAGAAAAAAAAAAGAAAAAAAGAAGAAGAAAGTTTTCTTGTTCTTAGTTATGCCATAGGAACCACATGGGATCAAGTTGTGTTGTTTGAATTGGATATTGTTGGGAGAAGTTTTGGAGGTAAGTTTTAATTTTGGGTGTCTTTATTAATTCATTATGCAGAAGCATGATTAGATATTTGCAATAGAAGTAAAAACTTAAAATTTTACAAGAAATATGCTAACAGTGTATTATTTCAAAAATTATAGTAATTTGTACAAATTGATTTTGATTTTAATTTTTGGATGTATTAAACTAGACATCGTTTAGAATGTTTTGAAACTTGTTTCAAGTTAATCGGATACGATTTCAATTAATTACAATTTTTCAAACTTAAGTATGAAAACCTAAAAATTTTTAATTTCAGTGAATAACATGCATTACGAAATTATTTTTACCTTAGTTAGAATTCTTCAAAAATTATGAAATTTGGATCAGTGATTTTTATATATGTCTAGTGTGATTCTGTAAATTTTCATGATTTTATGATAAAACAATAAATTGTTTTGTATTTTCAAAGCAAGTATGTTCAAAACAGAAAACTGTTTGACAGTATTGATGGTGTTTGAAATGTAAATTATTTTCAATAGTTTGTGAAGGAATTAAGTTATGAAATTTTTATCAATTAATTTTTGATATGTCAGCATATGGTCTGAAAATTTTGAGATTTTTCCAATAAGGAAATAATTTATTAAAAATCGGAGAACATGAATAGTTCTGTTTTAAGGGCCGAATATTGAGGACATTTGAGGTTGAGTTTAGGAGCTGTTTAAAATAAGATATTTGAGGACATTAAAGTTTATAATTGAGACTTCATTTTATCTTATGAGAATTTTATTGATGATTTTAGGTCAGCGATATCAATATGCATTTGTTACATGATGATGCCAAGAGGTAAGTAAACTAGACTTTTAAATGAATTACAATAAACAATATATCTATTTGACTTGTGTGAAAAGCTTATTTTTTTATATATACGATTATGGATTTATATGTCTAGGCCTATGCGTTTATGTGATGTGTTGTTATGTGTTGGGCGTGATTATGTACGTGGGTATATGTATGTGTGAAATTTCATTGGCATAAACACGAAAATGCATTTAGTTTTCCATAAATGAGAAAGTGGATTTTAGCAAATGAAATTTCTGCTTTATGAGATTTTGCACTAGGGGTCGGCTCTCGAGACTGTGCGGAGGCCACCTCTCGAGGGCTGACGTGCCACAAAGTACCATGTATGATGCAAAGTGCCACATTGCAAAATATGTATTTTATTGAAAGAAAATGTGAAAGTTCGAAAATGACATAATGAGATTTCGATGATCTATTTTACAATGTTTTCAACTACCATGTCACGTCATCCATTTGCATTATATATATGAATGTATGTATTTTGATATATGAAAAACTGGTTTGCTTACTGAGTTTCATACTCATTATAGTTTATTATGATTCAGTTATGATAAATAAGGATTGATTCATGATGAGTGATGGGAAGGACATGAATCGAGGATGATAGATGGTTTGACATGAATTTTAAATTCTTCCGTGGCAGTTTGTGTAATATATTTGTATTTCGAGGCTTGAATTTTTATGAATTGTAAAAGGATTATTTTTTTAGAATATATATTTGAGCTATAGTTGATTCGCTCTGTGGATAATAACACCCCAACCCAGACTCCAAGGGCAAATCTGACCACAACTCACATATAAAATTAAATAACCATTTACAACCGATAACAATTCAAGCCTCAAATACAAAAGCCAACGGAATAATTTAATAATTTAGCCAAACCACTACCATCCTTAATTTAAGTTTATCTTCTCACTCATCACGAATCAATTTTGACTTCTGGAAAATAAATCACAATAAACTATACTGAGTACAAAACTCAGTAAACAAACTAGTTTTTCTTGTACCAAAATACATACATACTTATGTATAATGCAAATGGATGATATGCCATGATCTTTTAAAATACTTGAAACAAATTCATAAAAATCTCTTTATGTTTCTTTCAAACTTTTTCTTTCAATAAAATACATATTCTGCAATGTGGCACTTTGCACCATGTGTGGCACTTTACAACATTCCGGCCCTCAAGAGGTGGCACCAAATGCAAATTATCATAAATAACAAATTCCATTTGTTAAAATCCATTTTCTCATTCATAGAAAACTCAATGCATTTTCGTGCTTATGCCAATGAAATTTCACACATACATATGCCTATGTACATAATCACGCTCAAAATATAACAATACATCACATAAACACGTGGGCAGAGACATAGAAATCCATATTTGTACATATCAAAAATAGACTTTTCAAACAAATCAAACACATATATTGTTTATTGTAATTCATTTAAAAGTCTAGTTTACTTACCTCTTGGCATCATCATGTAACAAATGCGTACTGATATCACCAACCTAAAATCATCAATAAAATCCTCATAAAATAAAATCAAGTCTCAATCATAAACTCTAATGTCCTAAAATATCTTATTTTATATAGCTCATAAACTCAACCTCAAATGTCCTCAATATTCGACCCTCAAAACAGAACTGTCCATGTTCTCCGATTTTTAATAAATTATTCTCTTATTAGAAAAATCTCAAATTTTACAAACCATATGATAACATATTGAAAATTCATTGATAAAAATTGCATAACTTAATTCCTTCAAAAACTATTGAAAATAATTTATGTTTCAGACACTCGTGCAATCATAAATAATTAAGTTATGAAATTGTTATCAATAAATTTTCAATATGTCAGCATATGGATATGTAAAATTTGAGATTGTTCCAATAAGGGAATAATTTATTAAAAATCAGAGAACTTGGACAGTTCTGTTTTGAGGGCCGAATATTGAGAACATTTGAGGTTGAGTTTAGGAGCTGTTCAAAATGAGATATTTGAGAACATTAAAGTTTATGATTGAGACTTTATTTTATCTTGTGAGGATTTTGTTGATGATTTTAGGTCGGTGATATCAGTACCATTTGTTACATGATGATGCCAAGAGATAAGTAAACTATACTTTTAAATGAATCACAATAAACAAAATATATATTTGATTTGTCTGAAAAACCTATTTTTGATATGTACGGATATGGATTTATATGTCTCTGCCCATTTGTTTATGTAATGTGTTGTTATGTGTTGAGTGTGATTACGTACATGGATATATGTATGTGTGAAATTTCATTGGCATAAGCACAAAAATACATTAAGTTTTCTAGGAATGAGAAAGTGGATTTTAACAAATAGAATTTCTGCTTTATCGTCTTTTGCATTGGGGGCCACCTCTTGAAGTTGTGTAGGGGCCATCTCTTGAGATTGTGCGAGGGCCTTCTCTTGAGGGACGGAGCGCTAGAAATTGCCACGCACAGCGTATAGTGCCACATTGCAGAATATGTATTTTATTGAAAGAAAATGTAAAAGTTTGAAAGCGACATAAAGAGATTTTTATGAATTTGTTTCAAGTATTTTGAAAAGATCATGACATATTATCAATTTGTATTATAAATAAGTATTTATGTATTTTGGTATAAGAAAAACTAGTTTGCATACTGAGTTTTATACTCATTATAGTTTATTGTGATTTAGTTTCCAGAAGTGAGGATTGATTCGTGATGAGTGAGAAGATGGACTTGAATTAAGGATGGTAGATGGTTTGGATAAATTCTTAAATTATTCCGCTGGCTTTTGTATTCCAGACTTGAATTATTATCAATTATAAAGAGTTATTTAAATTCATATGTGAGTTGTGGCTAGATTTGTCCTCAGAGTTCGAGCTGGGGTTTTACAAAAAACTTACATAAATATTATATATTATTGACCATTCTACATCAATTTAAACTTCGAATGAATCAATTTCACTAATAAAAAAATGATCTATTTGTGGATATATCATCAAATATAGCCTCATAAAAAGAGAGCTAGACTTGGTGACATCTATTTGAAACATTATGGTTTTCAAACCTCCACGAACAATAAAGTTTTTGAAATTATTTTTTTTTTCAGGGAAGAGAGTAATGATGAATAAGTTTTTTTTTAGAATTGGGTTAAAAAAATTATATTTCAACTAACGCGACATCTTATGTGTCACTTGACAACACTCAAAAGTGTATTATTCTCAAGTATAAGAGTGTCTAGTTATAATATAATCCGATGAGACCGGGGTTAAACCACAGGGAGTTTAAATCTAGTAAAACTAAGAAAATTAATTGTGGGGAAAAAAATTATTTGAAATCAATTTAAAAATAAGCTAAGGTTTAAGATCCACTCTCTGTATTCAAACTATAATTTTAATACTCTCTCATTTATATTTTGCCTCACTTTTACAAATTAATTATTATATCATTTAATTCTATATATGTGGATAAATATAGAATAAAGTACCTAATGTGCCACACTATATTAATGTGTCGACATTATGTCAAAATGCTATAAAATCCAGTGAGATTTATAAATTAACATGATATAAAAATAATTAGAAAAGAATTAAATAAACTTAAAAACTGATTTGAGAAAATAATAATAATTAATAGTTTCAAACATTGAGTTTCACCCTTCATCTCAGCTTAATAAAATTAGCTACTCATATTGAAAGAAAACACAATACTCTTTTTATTTGATAAACTTTTTGAAATATATTACAAAGAAAATTGATACAAACGGAAACAAAAAAATAAAAAAAAGAAAGATAAAAATTCTTTAGTCTCGGCTTCAGCTCTCAAAATAGTTCTCTCGCTTCCCTCCCTACTCTTCAATTTCTCCTCCGTTTTTATAGGCAACAATTGCCTTTAACTTTCTTTATTTTATTATTTATTTATTATTTTATTATTATTTTAAAACATATAAGTGTGTTGAAATGTGTGATGGTCAAGAGGCGTATCAACATGTTTTTGTTCTTTTATTCTTTTTATTTTATTTTATTTTATTGATTATTTATTATTACATCTCTTCATTTTTGTTCTAGTAGTTCTTCTTTGTTCCCGCTTTCAATTCCAATTCCATATTTATTCTTGAAAAATATTTACAAGATAAAAATTAACAAATTATGAATTAATTTAACATAAAATATATTTTGGGATATTAAAATAGTTTAGAAATAATGAACGCATTAATCGACACAATAAGCGAAAAACTAATAATTTTATCCTTATTAAATGTACACTTTTTAGTGCCAATCACCACTCATTAAAAATTTTTATACAAATAATATGTATCTCAAAGACTTGTATACTTATCATGATATCATCTAATTATTTCAATACATGATCAAAATTGAAACTTGAATTTGAGGTAAAGTGAAGAAGTTCCCACCACTCAATTAAAAAGTGATAATTTTAAAATAAATTAATACTCCGTAGTTAGTTTAAAGTCTACTAAAATTCCACCATGTACTATCCAAAACCACTTTTTGTTAGTTAATAAAATCTTGTTTACTATAGAGATGGTAGTTCGTGTCAAGATTTTTTTATTCGATTCCATTGGTGTCAAATGAACATGTTTAGATTTAAAAAAATTGTTTCGTTTAATTTTGATTAGCTAAATAAATAAATTGAATACAAGTTTAGGCCACTAATTTATTTATTCATTTAGGGTATATTTAATAAACAGTTCATAAATGAGTCGAATATTAGTCTATTCATTTATTATTTATTTAATTCTATTAAATTTTTATGCATAAATTTAAAAATTTGCAGGATAGTTTCGTAATTATAAGTTATAATAAGAAGCAAAAAATAAATAATTTTACAAAAATGAACTAATGGAATTGTAAATGAATTTAATTTGTGCAATAAATGAATATTTGTTTAATAAACTAATTAAATTTGAATCCTACAATTAGGATTTATTCATTAAATGAATCAAATTTGAATTTAATGAAATTTGACCTAATTCGTTTACAATTAGATTCATTTATTCAATTTGGTACCCCTACTTTGCTGTCAACTTTTCTTTTACTATTTTGCCATCACAGTCTTGTCAACGCAGTCATGTGAATAACATAATTCAGTTTGGCTCCATTTGATTTTTTTTAAATCTATAATTTATGAATTATACATATATGTCGAATGAGGGATTCTTTGTCTCCAAGTTAATGTTTACTTTTTCAGATTAAAGTGGAAATTATGAGGTGTTAGAATTCTAGGATTAAGAGTGTGTAGTGGGCTGAGAATTAATTATTTACTTATACAGAAATGAGAATATAGAATAAGAATTAAAATCTTATTTATGTGTTTACTTTTATCTTAAATTGAAAGTGAATTATCTTAAATTATAATTTTACCCATATTTAAAGAATTGTACTTTTTAATTACAAAGTAAAAAAATATATTTGTAAAATAAACCATTTATCTTGTTGTTAATTTTAATTATATAGATTGATAACAATTATTAATTTCTTAATAATGTAAATCACAATTTTTTATTAATTTTATTTTAATAATGTAAATAAAAAATTATTGATGAGTGCAACACAATGAAACATTATTATTAATAATATAGTACAAAACTAATATTTTCTTAGAATAAAATGTTTGTTGTTATTAATTGTTAATATTAAATAAATATAATAATAATATTATGTTTAAATAATTTTATTTTTAATAAATATAATTTTTATTAAATAATATATTATTATTATTTAATTAAATATGATATTATTATTTTTAAATAAATGTGACATTATTTTATTTTAATAAATATAATATAATTATACTTAATAAAGAAAGAACAAACTCCCACATTTCCCGATGGGAATCAAAATCTTGCTCCTTGCTGTAAAAATGAGCCAGAACCATAGAGTGGGACTCCCATTCGCTTTCTTAAATGTGCAAAAAATATTAGAGTGAGAGGAATCTACACTAGGGGTGGGCGTTTGGTTCGGGTTAACCGGTAAAATCCGAATGGATTGAAAACTTTAACCCGTTCAGGTTGAATTTCGGTTCAGGTTGAACGTTCGGGTTGAAGCCTTTTTTTTTAATTCAACTTTTAAATTAAAAAAATATATAGAATTATACTTTCTAAACCAAAAAACACAAGTCTCATTCTTCTCTAACAGGTCTCACTCTCAGTCTCTCACCGTCACTTCCTCCCCCTCCTTGCTCCATCTTCTCAATCTCAGTTCTCACTTTCTGAGTTTCGTGGCCGACGACGACAGCAGCAGCCGGCAGCCCCATTCAGCTTCAACAGAAACTCTCGGTCTCACCATCTCACTCCCTCCCCCTCCTTGCTCCCTCTTCTCAGATCTCAGATCTCAGTTCTCACTTTCTGCGTTTCGTGGCCCACGACGACAGCAGCAGCTAGCAGCTCCGTCCAGCTCCAACAGACAGCAGTCGTTCGCCGCAGCCCACTCGTCGTCAGCCAGCACGCCTCACCCGCAACTGCGCTTCACTGCAGCCCACTCGCTTCCCACTCAGCCCAGCATAGTCTCGATCTGCCGACGTTGTAGCTGCTCCGACCTCTGAGATCAAGGTTTGTCTTGCCTTGCCGACGCTGTAAGCCAGTAACTTGCTGACTTGCTCGCAGCTAATGGCAACAAGCTGAATCGAATTTCAAGTTTTTGACAGCCTGTTGCTATTAATTAAATTGTATATTTTTAATTAATTGATTGTTGTAAGGCTCCATCAAGTTATATAATGCATGTACCCAGTCCATGAAAACTGAACGAAGTAACTTCTTATAAGAGGCTGAAATTATTATTCTCATGATCATGGTTCTGTGATGGTTTTTTAATTTAATTAATTAAATTGTTTATTGCTTGCATGGTTCTGTGCTGTGTTTGGTCTAAATCTATTTTTTCCTAGCCGCATTGGGCTTCCTAACCCGAACTAACCCCGAACTAACTCATTTTAACCCGAACTAACCCGAATTATTCTAACCCGAACTAACCCAAATTAACCCGAACCGAAAGTTTAACCCGAATTATCAACCCAATCCGATCCGAATTGCCAACCCAAACCGAACCGAACCGAATTAAATTCGATTCGGTTTGGTTCGGGTTGGCGTTTTCAACCCGATTGGGTTCAATTCTCCAATCCGAATGGGTTGAAACCCAAACCGAAACCCGAACAACCCGAACCGAAATCCGATATGCCCACCCCTAATCTACACTATTCACTCCTACTTTGACAAGTAAACGCATGATAAAATAAGGCCAGTGCTATAATGTCGGGACGTAAGTCGCCAGTACCATACTGTGCTTTAAAATTAACCGTTTGATTAATTTTAAATGAATCTAACGGTTTAGATAGAATAATAAAGTTGAGACAAGAAACAATACATGAAAATTTTAATGTTAAACATGAGACATCACTATTTATTTATATTATTTTTCTAAATTTTTTAATTAATATATTATTTTAATTTAATATTTAAAATTTAAAATTAAATTAAACAGAGCAATCGAGTCTTTGGCTGGTCGGGCTCTAACCATGCCGCAATTCATAACATTGTGAGTCGAGTAGTGAATGATTCCCCTTTGGTGTTCCACCATTATTTGCTTCTCTATCTTCTCTTTGCCTTTTGTGGTTTTGGTTTATTGAGTCTATATGTCTGTGTTTCACCAAGGATTACAAAAATAACAAATTAAACCAATAATATTACTATTTTCAGAAACAATTAATATTCTACATACAATTAATTCGACACAACCAACATCTTAGAGCATTTTATATGCAACTACATTTCTTTCTTTGTAAGAAACATTATGCATTAGCAAACTCAAGTGAACTTAGTGGACAAAGCCATATTTAATGTATCTAAAGCTTCATTACCTCTGGTTGAACTGGGCATAAATCAGGCTGCCTTACTATATAAATCTGATCACCGGCAGCTTCATAAAAATCCTGATTCCGATGCCATGTCCACAAAGCATGAGTCTCATTTTTGACCTACAAGACAAATATTGCCTTTAGTATTCAATTGCCTGCATATACACAATATTAAGACAGTAATTGAGAAAGAGACCTCTAGGATGCCATGGCCAAAACTGCTTTCCCTGAAAGCACTATAATCAGGTTGCCGGTCCCAGCAGAACTTGCCAGATGCTGGCCCTGATGTGAAATTAAAACCACAGAATTTGCCACCACCCAAAATTTTATCCGGCGTGGTTGATGGTTCTGGACAGTTTCCGGGTTCATCAGCATGTGGTACTGCCATTTTTTCTCGATTACCACCATCACCAACAGTGATATGTACCGGACCACAGGGATCCAATGTGTAGTTATATACTCTGTTTGACCTCTCATACGCATGAACCTGCTAATTTTTCCCCAAGGCAAAACCCCTTTGATTAAATGGATAACTTCAATGACAAGGCATTGCAACAGGATGAGGTTTAACTTTCACTTACATGTCCATTAAACACTACGTCAACACCATATTTGTATAGCAAGTCTTCCATTGCTACCCTCATACATTCCGCTTCTCTGTAATGTGCCTTATAGGTGCTGTACCAAGGAGCATGCCATGTCGCCACCAACCACGGAGTCACTTCTCTATCAACATTGGTCAAGTCTTCTTCCAACCATTTGTATTGATCCCCTGTTATGTATATAGAAATGTCAAAATCTAACCTATACAATTTATGATCATGCTTAGCTGGAGTAATATCATGTACACAACAATAAGGAAAATTTGATTTTCACCTGATTTGTCGAAGGAAACGTAAGCACCAAGCATTATAAAATGTATCCCACCTGCATTGAAAGAATAATAGAATTTCGACAAGGATCCACTGTCTTTGTATGGGAATGCAAATCGAGAAGTGTAAGCAACAAAAGTCCGATTTTCAGCCTGCTCTTCGTACTCATGGTTTCCTTCTACCACCATTATTGGAACTTTAGACAATACAGGCTGCATGTACCTGTTAGCAATTAAGCAAATGTTTCCAGTATTGATACCGTGAGCTAAACTATGCCTCCATATTTGATCAAAATATGATATACATTTGAAAAACTTGAAGTTCTACCTTCCCCAATAATCCCAACGAGGCTGATAGGTTTCGTGAATGGGAGAATTTGCAAACGAGCAAGAGTAGCAATCGGATCCAGTTCCATTAGTTAGATACAAGTTGGCATAAGTTACATCACCAACCAATAAAATAAGATCAGGACGGTTGCTAATCATGTGACTGATTGTTGAGGTTGTATTATAAGTGAGGCCTAAATCTCCAACAATTGCAATTCTGCTGGGGTAACTTGTGCTACTGGAATCCGGCATTGTCCTAAAACAGTAGGTGCCGCTCATTGCCTGTATAGAAGGATCTCCACATTGATAATGGTATAGAGTGTCAGGTTTCAAACCTGCCAAAGAACATAACTAGTAAAGGATTCTGATAGAGATATTTACAATTTGATGCTCTTTATAATTGCATATCAATCTGGAACAGAATTTTGTTAAGAATCAGATTATATATACCTGTGAGACGAACATGATGTATGATTCCAGAGGTATAGTTTTGGAGGCCTAGAAAAGGATAAAGTTGACTGTAAACTATTGAATGGCCTGTTGCTCTACGATTCAATTGGGATCTTAGTGTTCCATATCGAACAACACTTGCTACACTTTTGGGATCTAATGGTTTTATGTTGTTACCAATTTGGAATTCCCCTGCAAATTCATTAATCCAAACAACATACATCATCAGTCTGCCACCAAAATCAAAATTTGAATAACAATGACAAAATATCAAATTTGATTTGAGTTAACCTCTCAATTTCAGCATTATGCAGATGCAAGCTTATTAATTATGTATTTTGATGAACATTTTTCTTGTCTACATATACATCAGAAGGCTGCAACTAGGTTCACAAGCAAGCAAATTTCAATTCATTTGTCTTTCTTTTTTCCAGTGTCATGCTTTTCCTAACTACATGAATAGTAAAACCACCTTAATTTAATATATGCATATATATAGAGAGAGAGAGTGTGTCCTCATTTTTTTTTATGAGGAAACATTAATAAATCGTAAGGTTTAGTAGAATAAATTCAGATAAATTATTAAATAATATGATTTAATAATGTATTCGCATAAACAAAATAAATATATATATATATAAAGTAGATAATCTTATCTTAATCTAGAACAACGATAATGAGCAATGAAAAGGAATATGTGAGGGCTGTAAGTCGCTTAATTTTGACCTCAAATTTCAAAAACAAAATAAAAAAGGCTCCGACTCTCTGCCATGGTCCACTCATGCGTCACGCCTAAACAATTTGCTTTCCGACTTTGAAAGCAAAAGTTTCATTGTTTTGCTTCCAAGAACAGAAAACTCCAATCTTATATGTTATCCACAAGCAAAAGAACAAATAAAAAGATAATAACGAAGTCAAGCTTATTTTAAAAAACAAAAAATAATAACAAAGTCAAGCTTATTTTCAGCTTCGTCTGCCCTCAAACTTTCTAAAACACTATCTCATTGAAGGATAAGGATTCAGGCTTAGATTAGAATATTTAAGAAATTAAATCTCTTTTCAAACTAATTATAAATGTATGAGGGATAGGAAATTATTAAAACATCAGCATTGAATCCAAATTCCTTATTAAAACAGCGAGGTGGAACTAAAACAAGTCAAAAAATTAGGAAAAAAGAATAGATATATACCTGTGATCCAAGAAATCCAAACAGAGTCATGGGTTGAAGAAAGAGAGATAGAGATTTGCTCAGGCTCAAAACCTTCAACTGTTCTTTGAACTCTAGGGTCTGTATCAGGCAAGTCAACGGCGCTTCCTCTGAAACTCGCATCAAGTGGGATAGTAACAGGCTTGAAGGGTCCGTCAAGTGTAGTTGGAATAGCCATAGCCATAGCTCCATTGGCTAATAATATTGATGTTATTGTTAACGTTAGGACAAGTGAAAGAATATTATTGAGTTCAAATACACTTACAGGCAATGATGAAGCCATTTAATGCCTTAATAGCGTTCAGTGTTTTGCATGAAGGTGCAGGAAAATATGAGAGAGATAGAGAGCAAAGAGAAAAAGGTCACGAGGGAAAATGAGAAGATTTTTCTGAGAGAAGGAGCCTTTGGATGCCCAAGAGTTCATATCTACCTTCAAATGAAAATATTTAAAATAAAAGCTTTTCTATATATGGGATACGAAGGGACTTAAACACTTAATAATACTGTTAATAAACTAGTCGTTTTGTATAGGTTTTAAAAATTATTATTATACTTTTATGGACACAATCTGAAATTTTTTTTATTCTTAGGTACCACGGAATATGCTGTTTTTCATTAGTGGATGTAACAAAAATATATTTAATTCTAATCAATACGTAAAAGGAAACATAGTTGACACAATATCCCCTCATATTTTCCACTATTTTTTGTGCCATTTTTCTTCCTTTTCTGGTTTGCCAAAGTGGAGTTCATGATTTGTTTTCCTTTGCTGCTGGGGCCTTGGCCGTGTAAACTTTCTTTTATCTAATCATTTCGGTTCGTATTGTTAGAAAGTAGGCCGAAGAAAACTAGAAAAATGGACTTATACAAGCAACTTAATAAAAATAAAAGTTTTAATAAAAATAAATATTATACATGTACACAAATTTAAAGGGAAAAAAAAAATATAATGGGTCAATTGCAGAGTATGAATAGAACCACCCCGAAAGGTGGGGGTTAAAAGAACCAATTCATACTTTGCCCAATCCCGAAGGTAATTTGAATATATTATTTTGAAAAAAATTTCTTAAACCTTAATTGTCACATCATTTATTTATTTATTAGTTAGTACCCTTTTTTTACTCAAAATTTTCGTTGATTTTACACTTAATTTGCTTTTATTCTTCTTCTAGAAGGCTAAATGCCGTTGACCAAAAGAAAGAGTGGCATAGGCTGTCTTTGGTTGGAATCACATTACTATTATTGTTGTTAACTCTTTAAAATTCAATATTTTAATTTCACATTTTCAAATTGTTGACCGTTCATGTTAATTTATAATTTTATGTAATTGCAAGAATCGTGCCTTGGACTATTCATTTCTCGTTTTTCTTTTTTAAAATATAAAATATTAATTTGACTTTTGTTTACTAAAAGGATTATTCGTCTCATTTTTTGAGCCGCCGTTTCTGTTTACACAAATGAAAAGTCAAACTCAAGGAATTTTGGAGATCGAAGAAATGAACTGCGCGGACCTTATGCCTTGTGTGCATTTAGATTTAATGTTGAATTAATGTGTGTTCAATTTTACCTAATTTTTTTTATCACATCTGCATGTATAGCAATATACAATTATGATTTAATTAGTTTTATATTCTTATTCAATACCTATCAATTGTAACTTTTGAAAATTAATAAAAATATCAATTCAGCACTGATTCCAAATTTGTATTGTATCTATTGTTCTTCAGTCTTCTTTGTTATTTTTTTTTAAAATTTTTGGAAATATAGAATTAATTTAAATAAAGGTTGCCTTTTTATCTCCTCCCAATTTGGTCCCCCTTAGCCACTGATCTGACTTATTTATTTCATGATCATTTTGTCAGTACTAGCCGATTTCATTAGGTTTGAGACTATAGTTTTAAATTCTGTTATTTTATCCATCTTAAGAATCTTATAAAATTTGAAAAGAAGTCCATTAATATTTATCTTAAATTTATATTTTAAATAATACCTATGGATTGTGATATTAAATAATACCTATGGATTGTGGCATCAATTGAAGTTGTCCCGTTTTTTAGAAGATTTTCTGTTTTGAAGAGATAAAATTTTAGGGATCCAAACTTTGATTGTCAACTATTATGATAATTTATCAGTATATAATTGACATATCATGTTAAACATTAAAAATAAAATATTGATTTAATTATGACAGGTAATTTAATTAGTAATATCTCTTGAATGGAAACAAGAGGTTTAAGATTCAAATCCTATTCATATTAGCGAGGAAAAAATTGGGTTGCCAACATATTATAACTAAAATATATATATATATATATATAAATAAAAATAAATTAAATTAAATAATGCAGTTAATAACTAACTTGGTATAATTTGAGACTTAAATGTTGAAATCTCTTACATTAGGGCTTGATAAAAAGTGATGATGAAGAAGTTTTAGACTCAAATGATTAAATCAAATGACCAAGGAAAAACGAAGGAAAGGAAAATTTGGCAAATAAAGCCAGAAACTTTGGACTAAAAGAGTGATGGCACTGTGTATAATCCAAAATCTGCAGCATTTTCATGTGATTTTTGAAACGGTTTTTAAGTTATAATATTTTTGGCTGTTAAAGTTGGTTCGTAGGACTTTACCTTGCCCCGCAAATTAAGCTGTTTTTTCGTGGGTGAGTGTGTCTCTCTTCTCTTGAGTGTTATTTCATTCTCAACCCAGAATGGCTATAAATATATACAAACACACGCATACATACATATATATACGAGTCAACCTACCATGAATCCTGCATCTCATACAGCGCATGCATGGTACCGGTACATTATCCGGTTAATAAATAAAAATTACATTTTTTAATGTGAAAATTTTATTTTTAAAAAAGGGAAAAAAGTGAAAATTACAATTAAATGAAGTAAATCATTGTGATAGTTTTAAATTTATAAATGGTACGAAAACTTATAAAAATACTATGAATATGTAATAAAATAGTCATATTTTTATTTTTTTTAGTTACATTTGAATATTTATATTGTATGTCTTAAGTTTATTTTTCAAATTCTTATTTTTTAGACAGTTATTTTAAAATCTATCAAAATTCCACATTGTCCTACCGAAAACCACTGTATGTTAGTTAACAAGATCCTGTTTACAATAGGGTGGTTGTTCGGGTATCATTTATTCGATTTAAATGGGTTACGTTTTGAAGAAATTAATTCATTTAATAAATGGGTAAATTGAATTTGATTTAATTTGTTAAATAAACGAATTGAATTTGAGTTTGAGGTCATTGATTCATTTAGTATTTTTAAAATTGTTTAATAAATAGTTCATAAATTAATCGAATATGAGTCTATTAATTTATTATCCATTTAATTCAATTAGTTATTTAACATTAAATTTTTATGCATAAATTTAAAAATTTTGGAGGATATTTTTGTAATTATAAGTTATAATAATAAGATAAAAGTTAAATAATTATGCATACACGAATTGTAAATGAATCCAAATTTAATTCTTTTCATTTAATTTTGTACAGTAAATAAATAAATAAATCAAATTCGAATCTCAAGATTTCATTTATTAAATGAATCGACTTCGAATCTATCGAATTTTAACCCACTTCATTTACAATTCGATTTGAATTAAATTCGTTTATTCAATTTAACACTGCTAATTAGCTGTCAACTTTTCTTTTACTATTTTACCCTCACAGACACGTCGAAGACATACTTCTATAGTTTGGTTCGATATGGAAATGCTTTGAAATTCCTTTTTTTTTTTTAATTTCTGAATAATATATATGTGTCCAATTATATATGTGTCCAATGAGGGATTCTTTACCTCTAAAATAAATCATATGTTTTTCAGAACATTGTAAATGAAATAGTGAATGACGCCCCTTTGGTGTTCCATCATTATCTACTCCTCCATCTTCTCTTCGCCTTTTGTGGTTCCAGTTCATTGCTTTTGTGTTTCTGGTTCATTGAGTCTGTATGCCTGTGTTTTCACCAAGGATTACAAAAATAACAAATTAAATCAATAATATTACTATTTAGAGAAAACAATATTCTACCTACAATTCTACACAACTAACATCCCAAAATTAGATTATCACATAAACATCCAAGAGCATTTTTATAAGCATTTACATTTCTTTCCTTGTGAAATAAGAAAGATTATGCATTAACAAAAATAGCTCAAGTGAACTTAGTGGGAAAAGCCATGTTTAATGTGTCTAAAGCTTCATTGCCTTTGGTTCAACAGGGCACCAATCAGGCTGCCTCACTATATAAATCTGACCACCGACAGCTCCATAGAAGTCTTGATTGCGATGCCAAGTCCACAAAGCATGAGTCTCATTTTTCACCTGCAAGCCAAATATTGCCATTAGTATTCAAACACTTATTGTCTGCGTGTTCACAAAATTGAGATAGTAAGTGAGAAAGAGACCTCTAGTATGCCATGGCCAAAACTGCTTTCCCTAAACGCACTATAATCTGGCTGACGGTCCCAGCATAACTTACCAGCTGCTGGCCCTAATGTAAAATTGAAACCACAAAATTTGCCACCACCCAAAATTTTATCCAGCGTGGTTGATGGTTCTGGACAGTTTCCAGGTTCATCAGCATGTGGTACTGCCATTTTTTTCTCGATTACCACCATCACCAACAGTGATATGTATCAGACCACAAGGATCCAATGTGTAGTTATATACTCTGTTTGACCTCTCATATGCGTGAACCTGCTAATTTTCCCCCCAAGGCAAAACCCCTTTGATTAAATGGATAGCGGCAATTACAAGGCATTGCAACAGGATGAGGTTTTACTTTCACTTACATATGTCAACACCATACTTGTATAGCAAGTCTTCCATTGCTACTCTCATACATTCCACTTCTCTGTAATGTGCCTTATCGGTGTTATACCAAGGAGCATGCCATGTCGCCACCAACCACGGAGTCACTTCTCTATCAACATTGGCCAAGTCTTCTTCCAACCATTTATATTGATCCCCTGTTATGTATATACAAATGTCAGAATCTAACCTATATAATTTATGATCATGCTTAGCTGGAGTAATATCATGTTCACAACAAGAAGGAAAATTTGATTTTCACCTGATTTGTCGAAGGAAACGTAAGCACCAAGCATTATAAAATGTATCCCACCTGCATTAAAAGAATAATAGAATTTCGACAAGGATCCGCTCTCTTCGGATGGGAATGCAAATCGAGAAGCATAAGCAACAAAAGTCTGATTTTCAGCCTGCTCTTCGTACTCATGGTTTCCTTCTACCACCATTATTGGAACTTTAGACAATACAGGCTGCATATACCTGTTAGCAATTAAGCAAATGTTTCCAGTATTGATACCGTGAGCTAAACTGTGCCTCCACATTTGATCAGAATATGATGTACATTTCAAAACTTGAAGTTTTACCTTCCCCAATAATCCCAACGAGGCTGATAGGCTTCGTAAATGGGAGAATTTGCAAACGAGCAAGAGTAGCAATCGGATCCAGTTCCATTAGTTAGATACAAGTTGGCATAAGTTACATCACCAACCAATAAAATAAGATCAGGACGGTTGCTAATCGTGTGACTGACCGTTGATGTTGTATTATAAGTGAGGCTTACATCTCCAACAATTGCAATTCTGCGGGGGTAACTCGTGGGACTTGAATCCGGCATTGTCCTAAAACAGTAGGTACCGCTCATTGCCGGTATAGAAGGATCTCCACATTGATAATGGTATAGAGTGTCAGGTTTCAAACCTGCCAAAGAACATAACTAGTAAAGGATTCTGATAGAGATATTTACAATTTGATGCTCTTTATAATTGCATATCAATCTGGAACAGAATTTTGTTAAGAATCAGATTATGTATACCTGTGAGACGAACATGGTGTATGATTCCAGAGGTATAGTTTTGGAGGCCTAGAAAAGGATAAAGTTGACTGTAAACTAGTGAATGGCCTGTTGCTCTACGATTCAATTGGGATCTTAGTGTTCCATATCGAACAACACTTGCTACACTTTTGGGATCTAATGGTTTCATGTTGTTACCAATTTGGAATTCCCCTGCAAATTCATTAATCCAAACAATATACATCATCAGTCTGCCACCAAAATCAAAATTTGAATAACAATGACAAAATATCAAATTTGATTTAAGGTAACCTCTCAATTTCAATATATTCAGATGCAGGCTTAATAGTAATGTATTCTGATGAACATTTTTCTTATCTATATATACGTCAGAGGGTTGCAACTAAGTTCACAAGCAAGGAATTTCAATTTATTTGTGTCTTTCTTTTCTCCAGTGTCATGTTTTTGCTAACTACATGAATAGTAAAACTACCTTTGTAACATCTAAGGCAAATCCCACATCGGCAAAGCACGGGAGAAATGCTAGGTTTATAAGGGGTGATCCAAACCTTCATTGACAAGACACGTCGAACAAAACCATGTGGACCTTGTTAAGGCCCAAAGCGGACAATATTTTGTCAGGTCCAGATTGTGTCATGACATTAGTACCTAACACCCTAGGCGAATCCCACATTTGTAAAGCACAAGAGAGATGCTGGGTTTATAAGGGGTGATCCATACCTTAATTGGCAAGACACGTTTTGAGGTGTATTGGCGCCCCAGGAACAAAACTCTGCGGGCCTTAGTAAGGCCTAAAGCGAAAAATATCTTGTCAGGTCGGGATGATCCACACCTTAATTGGCAAGACGCGTTTTGAGGTGTATCAGCGCCCCAAGAACAAAACTCTGCGGGCCTTGTTAAGGCCTAAAGCGAACAATATCTTGTCAGGTCGGGATGATCCACACCTTAATTGACAAGATGCGTTTTGAGGTGTAATATATTGTCAGGTCGAGGTGATCCACACCTTAATTGGCAAGATGCGTTTTGAGGTATAATATCTTGTCAGGTCGGGGTGATCCACACCTTAATTGGCAAGATGCGTTTTGGGGTGTATCGGCGCCCCAGGAACAAAACTCTGCGGGCCTTATTAAGGCCTAAAGCGAACAATATCTTGTCAGGTCGGGGTGATCTACACCTTAATTGGTAAGACGCGTTTTGAGGTGTATCGACGCCCTAGGAATAAAACTCTGCGGGCCTTGTTAAGGCTTAAAGCGAACAATATGTTGTCAGGTCTGAATTGGGTCATGACATTATGATATCAGAGCGGTTCCGCATATCCTCTTGAGCGATGGTCGGGCAAACCTAAGCGAAGACGCTGAGTCTCCAAGCGGGGGTGTATGTAACACCTGGAGAGACGCTCAGTTCTAAGGGGTGATCAATACTTTAATTGGTAAGACGTATTTTGGGGTGTATGGGCCTCCCATGAACAAAATCGTGCCAGCATTGTTAAAGCCCAAAGCGGAAAATATCTTGCCTGGTCTGGGTTGGGTCACAACAACCTTAATTTAACATTTATACATATATAGATGTGTGTGTGTGTGTAGAGAGTCATTCTCTCATGCGGCACCATCATTTTTTTACATCAGGACACATTGTTAAATCATATGACTTAATAACGTGTCCACATAAAGAAAAAACGAAGACGCTCGCACTTGAAAATATTTATGTGTTTGTATATATAATATACATACATAAAGTGGATAATCTTATCTTGATCTAGAACATCATAATGAGCAACGAGAATGAGTATCAAAGGGCTGCAGGTTGCTTAATTTTGCGCCATTGTATTTACCCCAAATTTCAAAAACAAAATAAAAAATTCTCTGCCATGGTCCAGTCGTATGTCATGCCTAAACAATTTGCTTTTTCTGATTATGAAAGCAAAAGTTTCATTGTTTTGCGTCCAAGAACAGAAAACTCCATTATCATATGTTACCCACAAGCAAAATAAAATAATAAAGTCAAGCTTATTTTTACCTTCGTCCGCCCACAAACTCTCTAGAACATTATCTCATTGAAGGTCAAGGATTCAGCCTTAATCTAATTTTGATATAATTAATAAATATTAGATTAGAATATTTAAGAAATTAAATTTCTTTCAAACTAATTGTAGATGTATATCGGATAGGACATCATTAAAAGATCAGAATCCAAATTCCTTTTGTTAAAACAACGAGGTAGTACTAAAACAAGTCAAAAAAATTTAAAAAATAAAAGAATAGATATTGTTTGAGGGAAAAATAGGAAAGGCGGTAAAGCGCCACGTGTCGACAAATGGAATGACTCCTGCACGATCTGAGTTACCCTGCACAATCCGAGGTACCCTACACAATCTGAGGTACCTCACGTAATCCGAGGTACCTCACACAAATAGAGGTACCCCACACAAATAAAGGTATCCCGCACAATTAGAGGTACTCCACGTAACTCGAGGTACCCGACAGATCGGATGCAAGAGAATCCTCTGAAAATATCCGCCATGAGAAACGTCTCCATCTCTTAAAAGATATTATTCGATTTTTTTAGAATTAGGAATCAAGAACGTCGTACCAAAAGAGGGGGACAGTCGTCTGCTACCTCTGCCAAAAGTGAAGGACACTGTCCTAAGAGACAGTGGTCCTAGGCCGCCTACCCGACAGCAACTACAGAGGTACCCTGGACACGTCTCCAAAGGATGAGATACGCCGCGAACATGCACATAACGACCCCAAAATCATAAAAGGTAAAAAACACGTTAGCCGAAAGGGGTACGCCATGTGGCAGCTGAGGTACTCCATATATAAATGTGCATAGGTTTTATTCTCCGGAGGGTCTCTCACTCACCATAAACACTCACACTCCAAAAATGGATGCTCCATATATAATTTATATTAGTATATTTTAATCATTACTGTTGTTTTACATAATTTTCTCTAACAATAGAGGCGTATGATTACAAAAATGGGTTTACAAGGATTTTAAATAGGTGCGAAAAGGATTATTATTATTTTTAAGTAGGGGTGGGCAAGACATAAAATTGATTTTCAAATCCCTTATTTTCTTTATTTTCTTTAAAATTTAAATTTAGTGGTATACAATAAAGTTACTTAAAAATCATCTGACTAAATGTACTTTTGGGGGCTATTTAAAGACGGAGGTTTTTGAGTAGCTCCACCTAAATATTTATACATCATCTGAGTTACAGGCCCAAGCCTAATACGAAGCCCACTCAATTGTCATTCCTCCTAAAATCGTGTAAAAGAAATGGGCTAAATTGCAAAATCACCAAAACCAGAGGCAAAACTGTCGAGAAAAGCTTCCCCTGGCTGTTGGATCTACCGGAGATCTGAGGAAATTTCATCGTTACATTACCAGAAATCATTCCGGTGATCCAAACACTTTGTAATATTACATTTTTCTAAAAAAAAAAAAGAAGTAAGGAAAAAGAAAAAAAAAGATGAATATATTCAGGTTAGCAGGGGACATGACCCATTTGGCCAGCATCCTTGTTTTGCTCCTCAAGATCCACACCATCAAATCTTGTGCTGGTACTTTCATACCCTCATTCCTTATTTATTTTTTTCATGTGGTTTTTTTTAAATATTTTTGGTTTTTTTTTTTAATCTTACATTGTCTAGTCTGTGTAATAGCTATGAAAATAATTGAAAATGAGATTTTTAGTATCTGGTTGCTATATGATTTTTACACATTTGTTGTTTTTGAAGTACTAGAGCTTTAAATTTTGGTGGGTTTGTGTCTAATTTTGATAATTTCGCTTTTCCTTCGGTAGTTTTTTTTTTTTTTTGAAAACGCTCTCTAATTCTTGTTTCCCTGGCCAATTATCCGGCTTAGACTAAGATCAGTATGCTGAGGGCAAGTCTCAATTATCATGTCATTACATAAACTAGGCTAGTCAGCTTGCAAGTGACGATTAAAGTAAGATTTCTGAGCTATTCCTCAGTATCTAATTGGAGTTATTAGAGTTATGTTGGTTAAATTGGTAGACGATCTGGGTTACGATATTCCAAAGACGTCCCTAAGATTGGGAATAGACTTGCTTGGTGCAAAATTGTGCATCAGACTACCAAGAGAGGTTGCCATGCATAGAAATTACGGATCATATAAGCCAGAGCAGCTAATATTCATTTAATATAGCTTGTGCTATTATAATTGCAACATTGCTTTCTGTTACTTCTTTACCATTCACATCTTTTGAGATGTTATTGAGGATAGTATTTCTTTGTTTATCAATTTTTTATGGCAAAAGCTTTTTGTAGAAACCCTGCTGTTACATGACTAAGATCTTTGGTGTTATATGTGAATTTTGTTATTTTGGATAAGTATTTTATGTTGGCTTGCCATTTTCACCATTATTGCTCTTCCATTTCCAACCATTGTGATGTCTTAACATTTCAAATAAGATTATATTTGGGCTCATGACTATAATAAAGCTGTGTTTTACTCTTAATTTGGTGTACTCCATAGGTTTCTACTTCTATGCTTTATGTAGGTATATCCCTGAAGACTCAGGAACTCTACGCTCTCGTCTTTGCTACTCGCTACTTGGATATATTTACAAATTACATTTCATTCTATAATACTATAATGAAGTTAATATTCCTGGGGAGCTCTTTCTCAATTGTTTGGTACATAAAGCGCCACAAGATTGTTCATAGATCTTATGATAAGGACCAAGACACATTTCGCCATTGGTTTATTGTGCTGCCTTGCCTGGTTCTGGCCTTACTTATAAATGAGAGGTTTACCTTTAAAGAGGTATTACTTTACATTTAATTGTTGGATATTTCTGTGATTCTTCTTGCAGTTGCTCGCATATTCTTCTGATTTGAAATATTTACGTCAATTTACTTAGAAGCAGTGTTTGGTAATTATATGTAAATTACCACCCATTATGAAGTCAACGAGTTAATCTTTTCCTTCTTTTTTTGCCTTTTTCCACCACTCTTTCTCATCTAATAGAGTTGTTGGGCAGGTAATGTGGACATTTTCTCTATATTTAGAAGCCGTTGCCATACTTCCTCAGCTTGTATTGTTGCAGAGAACAAGAAATATCGATAACTTGACAGGACAATATGTTTTTCTCCTCGGGTATATTGTTGTTCTAAATCTTGTGATTGACGAGATAGTGTTTTTTTTTTTTTAATAATTTTGTGATCAATGAGGTACTTTTTTTTTTTGGGGCCTTTAATATGATATCGCTTGGTGTCTTCTGATTTATGATTTTCATTCCCATCTTGGTGCTATTGTTATACTGTTGGATTGAAGTTTTATAATCGTGATGTTGCTAGGCCTTTAGAATTCTCATCTGATATCCAATTATTTTAATTTATTATACTTCTTTCAAGTAGTATTGATAGTAATATTCTGCAGGAATGTAGTCAATTTTAGATTTTCCTATGTCCTTCTTTGGTACTCCTCACTATCTGACTATGATGATATGCAATCAGAACTGTGTTCTCCTATTCTCTAATTTCTTGTTTTAGTCTTAGCGTTTAGTTGGCTTCTTCAAATGCTTTCAAAATCATTTCCTTTTCTGAATGAATGTACTACTGTCAGAACAAGATAGGTATTGAGGGTAATAAAGTTTTCTGGAAAACGGAATCTTTTATTGGAGATTAAACTCACAAACACTTAATTCAGTAAAAGAACAGATGGCATGACAGATTAATGTACTATCTTAGGCCCCATTTCGTTAATCAAGGATGCTAAGAGCTCGCATCTTACTTACAGTTGAAGTGAGCCAACAAAAAAATTGTTTTGAAAGTGTGTTTAAAGCACATTTCTTTGTTTAAATTCCTGTGTTAAAACTCATTTCACATGAATTGCAATTGATCATATTCCATATTACTGATGATTTGGGGAAAGAAAAGGTAAAGAATTATGTTGTTCAGAATTTATATCAACTATGTCAGAAACAGTATTGACTGTATTCTATGATTTGCATGTATCACTTCAGATATGGCTTTTCATTTTGCAATGGAAAATTTTCTTGACCATAACATTTTTTTTCTTAAATAACTAATATCCAGTTTTATTGATCAGTAGTATTATATCCCGCTATTTGCTTGTGTCCTTCCAGTGGTACAAAACTAGTAAAAGTGGGCCTGTTTGATGTTCACCCTTCTTTTCTTTAGGTTGAATATGGTATCTTATCTTTGTTGCTTCTCCTAGTGCAGCGCATACCGAGCGTTGTACATATTAAACTGGATTTATCGCTATTTCACTGAGGATCACTACATACATTGGATAAGTATGATTCTCTCCCATTCTCCCTTACTCCTTTTTTATCTTTGTTTGTGAGCTTTTGCAACCGTATACACACTTGCTATTTTGATTTTATCTTATTGTCACACTTTTTCAAAAGTCTTTCTCTCTTTCCTTTCTTTTTATTTATTTATTTATTTTAATTTCTCGCTTCATTGGGTTTGGAAGAGGTATTGATTTCTGACAATAAGTTGGTTACACTCATGTAAGCACCTTATTTACGTGATTGTTCTCTTGCAGCTTGGATAGCAGGGCTTGTTCAGACATTGCTCTACGCAGATTTCTTTTACTATTACTTTCAAAGGTAAGTGAATTGTTCTTTCCAAATTGTATTAAAACATATGTAATGTTTACATTGATATTGATCTTTTCCTTATTTTTTGCAGCTGGAAGAACAATGCAAAGCTTGAATTACCAGCTTGAGGCATTATTAGACCAAGGTTGCGAGCAGCACACATGGATATGTTGTTGTGAGGTTATAGGTGCTTGACATTTTCTGCTTTTCTTATCCCCCTTTTTGGGTGCTCAGTGCTCAGGTGAACATGGTAAATGTTGGTTCTTATTTACATTCATCCTGTCAAACTCAAATGGGTTTTAAACTCCAAATACCATACATGTTATGTTGTGGATTCATCATGCAAATTGTTCAACTGCAATGTAGCTATCCGTTACTTGCTAGTCTTTTTATGTGGTTTAGTGCCAGCATTTCAAACATACATGTTATATTGTGGATTCTTTCAGTCCATGCCAAAGTTTTGGAATTGATTATTTGTTCATACTTTTGGTGCATGAACCAGGACAATGCTCGAATCTTTTTCTTCGTACTTTTCATTTCATGTCATTATATGCAAGGATTTCAGATGTTAAGGCCAAAATATGGTAACCAGTAAAGATAAAAACAAACGTCAAACAATAATCCACAGTAGTGTTATTTGAGTAAATAATTGCATTTTTATCTTCAAACCTCTATCTAGTTGATACAGCAGGAGTCACAAAAGAGGACGGCATGATAAATTAGCAAGGGAGGGAAAACAGAGTGATTATGCTCAGCACAAATATACAAATAGAGTTTGAATTATATATTCTTCTTTAAATTTGGACAAAAAAAATAGCATAAAATTACACTTAGCATTCTTGACTGATGCGAAGCTATCTGTAAACTTATTGAACTTTTGGGTAGCATATAATAGAAATCAAACGTGCAATGGTTGTTAATAAACACAGTTTCAATGTGCCGCTGGAGACCTTTACAGAAGAATGATCTTTTAGCTGATGACTTTCATTCTGCAACATGAATCCTTCGTGGAGGATTCTGACGTGCAATGAGAATCCCCCGTTGATGCTTCGTCGCAGATGAACAATCTTTGGCTAATGACGCCGGTGTCCAACACGAATCCTTTGCCAGGATTCAGGATTCTGATATTCGATTAGAACCCTCCTCAGATGCTTCATTCTGAGTCCGGAATCTGAAGATGCCTTCATTCCAGGTTCAGAATCCTTTGCAAACGTCTTCCATACGCGGCCACGACCTATGCGATGACAATGACTTACAGAGGCCACAGGCCATGGTACTTGACGATAATTATGATAATACACGCATAGGTTAGCAAGATATTTAAAATTTTATTTGTAAAAACTGAACATAACCCAAATATTTTTCGAAAACATTTCATCAGTCTTCGTACGTTTTGGGTGTCAGAGAGTTGAGTTTCTGAATTGAGAAATATTTATTGTTTATTTCCACCGACATCCAAATTCATCTCTTCCTCTTTCTGCAAATTCTCTTCTTCAGCCACTAAATCTTCTCTTTTCGAGTTCTTTAACTCACGTTGCATCTCCTGTAACTTGTCATGATTTTTAGCACAAACATGTGCCCAAATCTTATTAGAATCCGAACGGCGCTCCACCAACTCTTCTACCTTCTGCTTGAGGCTTTTCAATATAACAGGCAATGCTGTTTCTGGACTTTTATGCAAATTGTCTATCACATCAAGGCCATGCTCTGCGTACAAGCGCTCAATGCACCTCAAATCACTAATTCCCAAATGCCCTTCAATTTCAATCTTAGAACTCTTCTCATCGTCTTGATTCTGATCATCAATCTTGATCATCAGCTTCTCTACATTCTCAGCAGTTGAATGCATCCACCCCAACAACAGATCAAGTTCAAATCTATCATCTTCGCATTTAAACAACACCTCCTCTTGCTTTGTTCTTCGTCTTTGTTTGAAAGAACTCCTCTCAGTTCCTGTACCCACACACACTAAATTATCATTCAAAACTTGTTCACCGATCTCTGATCTATTGCTAGCCAACGGCATCCAATAATACTCTGGCAAACGCCAATAGCTAGGAGAAACTTGTTTGCATTTAGAGAGATCAAGATCTTGAATTGATTTTATAACATGCTTCTGCTCTCTACACTTTGCTACATATCTCTCAAACTCCTCATACAAATCGCCATGCTCATCACCAAAAAGCTTAGCAACCTCCGTTTTCAGTTCCTGCAACAAGAACCGCTCTCCTCGAATTCCCGCCAACAGTTCCCAGAACTTTTTATAGACTTGTTCTTCGTTTTGAAAACGTGCCTTCACCTTTTTCACTAAATCAATCGCGGGTGCAAGTGTATTTACTGGTTCGTGATTGTCGTCATCATCATGATCACTACCACCACCAGCACCATCTTCCTCATCATCTGCTTCATTGCGCACAAACACATTATACTTGTGAATCAAGTCATCGTGCCCTTTAAACAACTCTTTTACTTCCACTCCAAGACTATCACGGTCGATTTTGCTTTTGGTGAAATCACTCAAGAGCTGACAAAATCTGACAAAAATACCATCATGTTGCTTTCGAAATCTCTTCCTCACTTCCTTGAGAAAAGCCACAGCGGCACCTCTTAAATCAGCTAGAGCAAAAGCTCGAAACTGTGAGTAAACACCATTAAGATCATCATCATCATCGCGACGATCATCTCTGCTTGTGCTGCTCATCATCTTATTGCCTCTGCAAATTTGTGTACATTGCATGGTGAAAAAACTGAACATGTTAGAAGTTTAAAGTTTTGAAGTAAAGGATATTGCTTATTAACATTAACAACGGATTGCTCCATCAAGTTTTCTTGCTTCTACTAGGACAATCATCAAGTTTTCTTGCTTCTACTAGGACAATCCATGTTAAAAAGTAAAAGAATTAATTAAATTAAGAAGGTACCTTAGTAGTTAATAGAGAAGCTTAACGAATCCTTTTAGTGGAAGGAATTAGGGTTTGTGAAAAAGTTTCTACTTATATATATAGCTGATTAATGCTTGTTACATTAATTTGTTAATGGGTTAATTAAGAAATTAAGTAGGAGTGAAATATTTAAATAATGTTCCCCATTAAACTCTTCCCTTCTGATAAATCACTTACTGATTTTTCAATATTTTTATTTGTTTAAAATAGAACTTTATTATTGATTGGAATTTGAGATGCAATAACTAGATGGAATTGCAGCATACATGCCACCAAAATACCATAAATGTGCCTCAGACTTTGTAGACTCTCTAATTTTACAAACATATACCCAAAAATATTGAGAAAATACTATCATCTCCATTCTGAAACATCTGCATATATAATTACATTTCTTAAATAAAAATCATCATATACAACAACACAATATTGCAGGTTTAATTTAATCAAGTATGGTGAAAACTTTGATCTTAAAATACCTAGGCAAATTATAAGCTGCTTTCTAAAACTAACCCTGGGCTTATATGGTACCAATAACTAATGCATGCAGAATTACAAAACATTGATTGGACAATAACCATACACACTAATTCAGATTTGAATTCAACAATAACTAATGCCTGCATAAATTGAACATGTGGACACATTTGGAAAAGCAATTATCTTCATATACTCTGTTGCCACACACACGTAAACAACTTACAATTAACAAATAGGAAATACCCAAAAGCCTGATTCTTCTTTTGTTGTTGTTGTTTTTTTTTTTTTTCTGTTTAACAATTTTCTTATACTTTCCCGGAAGCCAAACAGTACACCAATCCTTTGAAACAAAAATAAAGATAGAAAGAACTACAAATTTTCCAGAATCTTTCGAATTCACAATATACAAATAGGTACATCAATTGAACATGTGACCACATTTATAAAGATCACGTTTCTTAACACACACGTTAACAACTAACAAATTAGAAAAATACCCATATGCTCTGATGTTTCTTTTGTTGCTTTTTCACTTCCTTTAAACAATGTCCTTTAACTTTCACAGAAGCCAAACAGTGGCCGAATCTACGAAGTAAAAATAAAGATTGAAATAAGAAACCCAAAACTTACCAGATCTTAATTTCCTGAATCTTTTTCTTTTTCTTGAGTTGTCTAGCGATTGGAACAGAGTAATGTGCTTTGGTTGTGAACGTTAGAAAAGCCCTAACAGTGAGCGTAAACCGCAAACCAAAAGAACATTAAATGGGTATGATCATTATCAAGCAACAATTAAAAAGGAAAAAGAAAAAAAGAAAGAGCCGAAGAAATTTTTGTGACTTTTTCTTAGTCCTTACTTTGTCTTTAAAAGCAGAGCAGAATAAGAGCACTAATTTTTCTTAGTCCTTTCTCTTTTCAAGAAACACTCTTCCTGTTGTGTGAGTCTGGGTAATGCGTTGCCTAGCTTCAGTAGAGAATTAGTACAACTTGCATGAGAAATTACATGCTGAAAAATTAAAATAAAATGAAAATGAAAATGAAAATGAACTGGGTGTTATAAAATGAAAAGGAACTGGGTGTTTACTTAGCTGCATTTGACTGCACCGTAATTTGGTCTTCTTCAGTTAATTACTTTATAATCCAACGCCTCTTAGCAGTTCATAAGCTTCATGGAGACATTTTAGTTGTCATGTAAGCATTAACTTTATACAATTAACATTAATATATATTTTTAATTAAAAAAATATTGATATATTTTATCAATTATATTATAGCATTTTTTTTGCAAGTATTATTTATAGAAGCATTGGCTTTTTTAGTGCCTTAATTCTTTTACGAAGAAAGATAATAGTCAATACTTTTACTTTTAAGTGGCCAATTAAAGTGATATTTAATTTGAGATTGATTTATCGGTGACTTTTAGGTTTTTTCACTTACGAATCATTTTAGTTGGATTGGCGGATCATGTTGGTGTTCTACCATCTTCATATTATGTCAAATTAATTCAATTCATTTATTAATTTTGTGAAGAATTTCAAGTCTTAATTCGAATTTTTTATTATTATATATCCTTTTAACAAAATCTAATACCAATTTAGTAATACATTAGCTTTTAAAACAATTGTTGCTCACAGTGCTGTGAAAATAATCAGCTGTAAAGAAAATCAGTTAGATATTTGGTAAAATTTATTTCAAAAGAAAAGTAAGAGTTCTAAAAAGAGTTGTATGTATTTAATAAATCTTATTGTTATATTACTGTAATAATGATTGTTAATAAAAATATATATAGAATATTATTTATTGTGTATATATAATAATATTTATCTCTTTAAATTTCTTGATTTTATTTCCTAATTGAATAAGGATAATTTTAAATTTTTATAATATATATGAGAATATATATGGAATTGTAATAAGTGTAAAATTAATTTTTAAAATCAGATTTTAAAAAGCTACTATTTTTTTGTTTTTTAGAATTTGCTATGAGATAGAGTGATCTTGACAAAAGTAATTTTTCAAAAACTTTGCCAAACACCAAAATTTACTTCAACTTTCTAAAATCACTTTTAAATCTCTAAAAAATAATATACCAGCTCTTGATATTTTTTTAATTAAAAAAACACTTTTAACTTTTTTTTTATTACATTTTCTAAAATATTATAGTATTATTATATACCAATTTAAAGTCTTAAACTCTAAGAAATTTTAAGGCCTTAAAGTCTTAAATTGGTATATAATATTATTGCAATATTTTGGAAAGATTAGCAAAAAACACACGGGTAAATTATTTTTTTTTTTAGTTTTTGACCACGAGGTATCCTGGGGAGGGCCCCAACTGTGAGAGGTACCTTTAAGCCCGTACCACAATCCAGACTAGAAGTCCATGCTCGAACCGAGAGGCACAAGTTCTCCCAACAAAGGCGACTTCCCTACGACTCGAACTGGGGAGCAGACTCAGTGAAGCCACTTAAGGGGACTCCATTGCCAGTGAAGCCAACATTTTGTTGGTAATACGGGGGTAAATTGTGTTAACGCATAACACGTGAATTGACAGCCCATTGACCAGCTGGCCATGGCCAAACCGACCACGGGTGGTGCTACCAGCCACCGCTGGATCCCCTTCCCAACGGCGGTCACCATCCCATCGATCGGCAGACCTCCCAACTGCCGCAAAACCTACGACAAGATTACCAAACCCGCAGCCTACTCCAACTTTCGCAAATACTATCGCCGCCACCTTATCAGCTGGTGGTGGTGGTGCACTTTTGCTGACAGGGCCTCCATTGAACCCCAAGCTTTACCAACAGCGCCTATATACCCTCCAGCGACAATAAATCTCTCAAAACCCGCAACCTAGCTTACAAAACCCTAGATCGCATGCATGCCCCCCAACCCGAGCAACCACCCTTTGTCCGCCGCCATTGGGTTCCTCAAAATTGGCGGACATTCCTTCCTTTACCCCTTTGCTGTCGCTAAGCGAACACTCCGATTTGATGGGAGCTGACGCACGTCCCATGCAAAACCCTAGCTTACAACAACTTCCCTTACGTCCCGTGCAAGCTACTACTGATTATGGACATCATGCTTCCTTAGACACCTCAAATGTGGCCATTCCAGCTTCTTCTCGTCCTACTTTAAACCAATCTACCGCTAGATACCCTCAAAACCGATCCACAGCCGCCAATTCTCAAAATTGACCCACCCTAAACCTTCATATGGCTCTTTGGATAATGCTGCATCCATTCTTTCTTAACCCCAATGCTACATCTAGGTCTGAGTAATCCTTTGCTGATGTTGTTGCTAGTCGCACTGGGCGTCCGATAACGGTTAAGCCGGTTTTTCTTCCCAGAGAGGAGCCCGCAGTTAACTTTTCTACTGTTGAAGTCCGGACTATGGCTAGTCCCTTCAATTTGTGTCTTATGGATGTTATTCGGCTAAAGTTCTCTATTTGCCGGTCATCTACGGTTGTTATTCAGAAATTTTTTGTCACTATGGGGTTGAAGGGGAATTCTCGAGTATGTTTATTACATTTACAATAAAATTGATTAAAAACTTTAAATTGTTATATAATAATACTACAATATTTAAGAAAATGTTAAAAAAAGGTTAGAAAGTGATTCTTTTATAAAAAATATTAAATTTTGTTAAATGGAAGACACGATAATAAAAGGGTCGGATCAGAATTTGAGATTGAGTTATGTTATTTGAACAAAATGAAGACAAAGGGACGACAGAAAAATTGCCACATGAATCAACTAGGATTAATGGAAACCAAAAATTGGCTCGTAAATCAAGTAGCTTTTGTCCCTTTGTCTATTACTTTTTGAATTTAAAAAATAAAATAATCAAAAGAAAGAAAGAAAGAAAAGTAACGACAAGAAAGGAAAGAGAGATTACTTTTTGAGTTTTGTAGTCTCTCTCCATTTTTCTTATTTACGTGAGTTCTCTGTGTTCAAGAAGCCAAAATTCAAACGAGTTCCATCTCTGCAATCTCACAAATTTCGTTTCTGCATCTCACAAATTTCGTCTCTGCATCTCAGTTATCAGAAGGAAAAAAAAAAAAAAGGGCTCGGCGAGAACAAGAAGCGGCTGTCGTCCAGGGGGAGTCCGATAATGAAGCAAATGGAAGGGGAGTCTTGAAAAGTAACGAAGCAAATAGAGAGAAGTTTGGTAACGAACGAAGCAAACTCAATGGAGGGGAGTCTGGTCACGAAGCAAACTCAATGGAGGGGGAGTAAAATGAGTGGTTGGTGAATTTTTTAAATGACCATCATTTCTTTTTTTCTTTTTTATTTCTTGTGGGTCCACGCAATATTAAAAGAAGCATAAATCAACGCTTGAAACGAGTGAAACGACAATTCAAAGTTGCGTTTCTGTTGTCCATTTGTCTTCATTGAGTTCGTTTATCATTTTCTTTTGAGATTATTCACATAATTAAAAAGAGTAATGATACAGCCACAAACTCTTGTACAAACTTATTTTGTACAAACTGATGTGGCATTAATTCATTGGTTGAATAGAAATATAAAATAATATAAATAAATCATGTGGGCCAAGAGATATTTAATTCAACCAATGAATTAACGCCACATCGGTTTGTACAAAATAAGTTTGTACAAGAGTTTGTGGCTGTATCATTACTCAATTAAAAAATATGATAAATATATCCATGTCTTTTTTTTTCTTGAATATTACATAAACTAAAGTGCGTGCATGAAGCTTATGAACTGCTAAGAACCGTTGGATTCTGAGACTATTGAGCAGAGAAGACCAAATTACGGTGCAGTTAAATGCAGCTAAGTAAACACTCAGTTACTTTTCATTTCATTTTGTTTTTATTTTTCAGCATGCCATTTCTCATGAAAGTTGTACTATCAATCTACTGAGGCGATCAGGCGAAACAACACATTACCTAGACTCACATAACAGAGAGAGAGTGTTTATTTTTATTTTTTTTCAAGGGAAAGAGAATGTTTATTGAAAAGAGATAAGAGGAAGAGAGAGCTACCGCTGTTCTTGTTCTGCTCCGCTTTTAGAGACTAAGTAAGAACTAAGAAAAAGTTACAAAAATTTCTTCATTTCTTTCTTTTTTTCTTTTTTAATTTTCAATTATTGATTGGTAATTAGCGTATCCATTTGATGTTCTTTTGTTTGTTTGGCTTGTGTTCACTGTTAGGGCTTTTGTAACCTTCACAATCAAAGCACATTACTCTGTTCCAATGGAAAAAGATCTCCAGGAAAAGAAAAAGATTCAGGAAAATTTGGTGAGTTTTGGTTTCTTTATTTCAATCTTTGGTTTTGTTTCATAGATTGGGCCACTGTTTGGCTTCTGGGAAAGTTAAAGAAATTGTTAAAAGGAAGAAAAAAAAACAACAAAAGAAACATCAGGCATATGGGTATTTTTCTAATTTGTTAGTTGCTAAAGTGTGTGTTGAGAACGGTGATGTACATTTGTTTTTCAAAATGTGGTCACCTATTCAATTGACGTAGCCGTTCGTTTATTGTGAATTCAAGAGATTCTGGAAAATATTGTAAGTTACTGGTTTCTTTCTTTCTATCTTTATTTTTGTTTCAAGAGATTGGTGTACTGTTTGGCTTCAGGGAAACTAAAAGAAATTTGTTAAAATAGAAAAACAACAACAAAAGGAAAATCAGGCTTTTGGGTATTTCTTATTTGTTTGTTGTTAAGTTGTTTACATGTGTGGTAAGAAAGGACTTGAACATTATTGCATTTGTTATTGTTGAATTCAAATCTGAAATAGTGTGTATGGTTATTTTCCAATCAATGTTTTGTAAATCTGTGTGTTAGTTATTGTTACCATATAAGCCTAGAGTGTCTTTGATGTCCCAGTTTACTTATCACGTGAATTTGGTAGTCATTATTTACTTTTATGCTTGTTCTTATTATTAATTCATTTGGCAAGAAAGGAACTTAGAATGAATTTGGTAGTCATTATCTACTTTTATGCTTGTTCTTATTATTAATTCATTTAGCAAGAAAGGAACTTAGAATGAATTTGGCAGTCATTATTTACTTTTATGCTTGTTCTTATTATTACTTCATCTAGTAAGAAAGGAACTTATAATTTGTATAGGCATTTTAGGATTAAAGTTAAAGGTTTCACTATACTTGATTAAGTTAAAGCTGCCATATTGTGTCATTGTATATGATGATTTTTTATTTAAGAAATGTGACGATATCCAAATGTTTTAGAATGGACGTGGTAGCAATTCATTGAATATAATATCCATAAGTCATCTAAAGTAGTTTTGTGAATTAATTCTTGTTCAGTTTTTTTTAATCTTTTTTCATTCTGTAAACTCATTTGTCAGAAAATGAATAATTTTGGGAAGCTGAGCAATGACATTTCGTTGGATATTTTCTGCCACTTGCTGGTGAAATACTTTTTTGGCTAAAATGTGTGTGTAAAGGGTGGCAGCAACTTATATCCGATCGCATTTTTAGCATAGTCCATTCTCATAGGAGCGTATTGGTACGAGGATTATTCTTTGAACATATAGGATTTCCCTTCAATCGTTGTAATTTATGGTACCACGATGATTCCAAAGCTATTACCTATATTCTTATTGAGATCGGAGTTGGTGAGCACTTAGTCTTCAGTTTTCTTCCCGAGGATGTTATAATATTGACCTTTTCCAATGGGCTCATTTGCTGTTGTTCAATCACAAGGTTTGTCTTAATCTGACATATGTAGACATTGGCATCCACCATCATCAACAAAAAGTCATCTTTAAAGGCCAAGAGATCAATCCGTGAACTTGAGTCTCTCAACATTTCAAGTAAATAAAGGAGGTAGCTTTGATCTTTTTATCCTATCTCCTACATAGGCTTTGAGTATTTAAGTTTCCATTTGAATTTGACATAATTTTCTAAATACCAAACCCTCAACACCAATTCAGTAACTATAACACAATGTAGTTGACCATTAGATTCCTCAATACACGACTCGGTGATCAAAAGAACGTTACTATTGTAAAAGCAGGTTAGAGAAAAATGATGGCATTTTTGTTAGAGGAATCTTACACAGGTTGAAAGATGACCATGAAATCCTCTCATTCAATACAAAAAATGAGATGTCATATAGTTTCCAAGCAAATCTCAAATTGATGTCATATAACATTTCTCATTTTCCGTATCGAATAAGAGGATTTCATGGTTATCTTTCAACCAACGTAAGATCTCTCTAAGGATCCGCCTATGTTACCACTGTGGTAAGGTACCACACTTTTTGTCTCCATCCTAAACTGCAGTTGGATGTAAACTGAATCAATCTAACGGTCAAAAATGAAAAATGGGTAAAGGCCTATTGCCGGTTGTTGAAAGATAATTTAATAATTAAACAAAGGAAAAAAAATGTTAAATATAGATTACATGTGGCCTTCATCAAAAAGATTTTTCACACCCCAGGAAGGAATTAAGATCATCAAAATATTTTCCTACCCCCAGAAAATCCGATAATTGAATTCTTTTTCACCCCCAGAATTGACGATCAATTTCCCCTTGAAATTGCTATTGTGAAGTTTAAAGTTTTGGTTTCTCCCGATAAAGTCAGAAATGATGCAAGTAAAATTCACGGCCGATACACGACAACGGGAACCAACTGGAAAAGATATTGGGTGGTCGTGGAATTTTAGCAATTAGACACCCAATCTGTAGATATTGGGTGGTCGTACCTTCACAGTTTGTTGTGCCGCTGGAACGGAGGCAGCAGGTAATTAAAAAGGAAAAAATGTTTATTTTTGTTTGCAACAGTATGGCAATGGTAATTTGCTTAGGAGTGTCGGTCATGTTTATTTGTTAGAATAAGTGAAGGTGAGATTAGTAACAAAAACTGCTTGTTTAATTTGATTGCAACAAGCACTACGTTGAAGGAGAGAGCGAGAGGGAAATAATTCCTTGGAGAAGATTTTGTAGAATGATTGGGCTATTATCTTGCAATAAACTGTGAAGGTACATATTTCTTTCTTTTTTTAGTGGTTAAATGTAACCATATCGGTGATTCAATTAACCTTGTTTGGTTGTTATTTTTTTTTTTTGTGTTATCTGCTGGTGGCCAATTATGTATGGATGACATTGGGGTTATGAATTGTTAATTTAGTTTTGTGAATGGGCTGCACGTAGCTGAAAATGATTAAAATGATTTGCTTGGCTATAAAAGCAAGCATGTTCATGCGCTTTGGGAATGTACCCCCTTGAAATGCTTTGTATACTTGGTAAAATAGGCTATATATCTGTTGCAGAAAATGATTAAATTTTCATGTTGACCATGTTCTTTATGGGCCATGAGTTGATGTTCATGATTGTTTTATATTGTAGGACTGCTCGGTGGGGTTCTGTTAAGAGAAGCTCAGGCTCTACCAGGTAGTCACCTTATGGCTCAACATTTTTTTCATAATGTTCCCATCACATGAGTCTGTTTGGACAAGTTCTGCCTGTTCAACATGTTGTGTCTCCGAAGCCTATCTTACTGTTTGTGTGCGAGGTGTTGCCCTCTCCATTAGTAGGAAGGAGCCAAGGACATGGCTGTTTGCAGGTGTTCTTAAATTAAGCATGCATTTGGAACATGTGAAAAATAGTGCCTTTCTCATGGCATGCAGAGGAAAACACCCACGAGAAGAATTTTGCAGTAAACATATTATAAAGGGCATCTGATTTTGTTCTTGGATGATGATATGGTTCTCAGCTGTTTTTATCATTATATTCATAATAGTCTTAATTCATTTTTCAGTTTCTCTTTTATGGATTGTTAAAATCTGGCAACAAGACATGTAGTAGTTAGAAGAAGAAATGGCAACAAATTCAATAATTTATTTAATCCTGTTGTTAGCTCTATTGTGAAATGGTTAATGGTATTCAGGGACCTCTCGATTAATGTATACATAGATTGGGATGGTTTCATAGCAATGTAAAAAGTTTGCTAAATTCTCGAAATACAATCTGTATTCCCAAGATTATTAAGAAATCTTCACCGAAATTAATGGGAAGCTACCATAGAATTTGCGGAGAACTATCTAAAATCTGTGTAGAAACTAATTAATTTATAATGGGTCAAAATCCAAACTTTAGTTTTTTTGTCCGAGAAGTTAGAGCTATTAGGCCAAGGTCAATTAAGAAACCGCCAGCTGTTTCTTGTGATTTATCGATTAAGTGAATGTTAAGCGACTTTCAACCTTGTGTTGGATTACCTGTCTAGGCTGCCAAATAAAACGGGTGATTACAGTATCCCAGTTTGTCTTCGGTCATGCTTAGAAAGTTTTATCTTTTGAAGCCTTTATTGCCTCCTTGTTTGATGCGTATACATACTCCTGGAAGTAACGAACATTCAGGGCCAGGATCCTTCACAATCTGAGGTGCACAACATATGGATTTAGTCCATCTGGAAGAAACTGTAACCGGGTCCTGCGTGTGTGGACAATGTGTTGAAAACTTGCACAATAACATGGCGATTGAGGTGACCACTGATATGAAAAGTTTATTTTTCATCGAGTTACTTGTTTTATGTCTGTAACTTTTATATTAATATTTAGTTACGTTTTAATTGCACCAAGTTCCAATGAATTTAAGGAACAAATTTTGTAGGAGTCGATGCTACTGCAGAAGCATTGTGAACCGATTAAAAATTTGCCAGCCATTACTATTTGTGAGGGAAAGTGCTGTTCTTTTGTCAATCGAGAGTTGCCATTTATTAAAATATGTCCTGAAAGAGGACGTTATCGGGTTGGACCATTTCTTATGCCTAGGCCTTTTGGTATTGAAGAGGAAATTTTGATTAACTTCTGCATGGATGATGATCTAAAAAAAGGGTAAGATTAATTTGATATTGTTAAAGTAATACAGTTATGTGCATTAATTAATATGAACAATAATTTCGAGATTTACATAATATTTTTACTTGTTGATCGATTCTGTGGATGTATTGAAAGAAACTTCATAAATGATGGTATTTCTGGGGCAGGGAGATGCTTTTCCAAACTAACTTCTATGGGATTACTGTTAGCTTATATAGCTATAGATATTGATTTTGATGATAACAAATCATATGTATTGATTAAACAAAGATTTATGAATTGTGTTTTATAGTAAGAAAATGAGGCTAGAAAATCAAAGTGTTTTGGACTAAAATGAATGTGTTTTAAAACCTTTGATATTGTTTTTCAATTTCGGATTTGGACCTATTTGAAACTATTTAAATGTTTTGAGCCATACTATAATTTATGAATATTTTGGACTAAAGTGAAAGATTTTGAGAACTTTAAAAATATGTGTATTATGTTGAAAATGACCTTTGTGTGAAACAATAAAATCTTTGGGGTCATATCATAATTTCAGAAAGTTTTTGGAAAGATAACTATTCTTAAGTAATTCTGAAATTGGACCTATTTGAAAAGTTTCATAACGTTTTGGGCCATAATACAGTTCTATAAAGTTTTGGGGTCAAATTGCGAATTTGGAAAACAGTTCACTGTAGCAGTCACTGTAGCAAACGGCTAACCGTTTATTTTTTAACGGCTAACCGATAACGTCCAGAAAGTATGTTTTGTCCAGTTTTGTTAAAATGATGATTCTGGAACAAAACGGTGAACCGTTTACTGAAAACGGTTAACCGTTTATTTTAACCTTGAACCGTTTATTGAGAATGGTTAAGCCAAATTTGTTTTGCAGGTTACTGGAAACTAACGGTGAACCGTTTACTGAAACGGTTAACCGTTTATTTGAAATTTGGCCCAACGGTAACTTTTGACCAGCGAAACGGTTAACCGTTTATAAGTTAACCTTTAACCGTTTTCGGGCTGACAAGTGCATAACGGCTAGTTTTTGAGCTCAAACTATATAAACTCAAAGCCAATTCATTTTTGGTGATCCAAGCAAGGAAAAACAAGATCACACAACATATATTGAGCTTCATTTTTGTAAATCATCATTTGTTGAATCATCTTTGTTCTTCAATTTGTATATCTACTCTTAAAGAGAGATTCATTGTTGTATTTATCATTTCTCATCAAATTGTGAGTGTACAAGTGTGGGAAACACTTGGGGTAAAGAGATTGGGGATATAATCTCGTGTTGTAAAGGTTCATTGACACCTTGAAGTCAATTGTAATCCGTTGAAGCCTTGGAGAGGCTTGGATAGTGAAATCCTCAAGCGGGTGAGCTTGGAGGCGTGGACGTAGGCGGGGATAGCCGAACCACGTAAAAATCATTGTGTTCGTTTTTCTCTTCCCTTACTCTTTTAATTATTGTGCTTTTATTGAACTTATTGTTTTCGATTTTATTAAGGCATTAGATTAAATTGTTGTGTGGATTTGCTAGGATAAGTTTTAAAATTCCAATTCACCCCCCCTCTTGGGTTGCACACTTGTATTTCAATTACTAGGAATGATATTATGTCGCTGTCTCCCAGAAGTTTAATCAATAAGAAGGTACAATCGTAACTTCTATTAATACTTGTACGTCCGGCAATATTATATATCGACAGCTTGGCCACTTTAAATATAGAGGCATATTGTATTGTTGATTTTGGTATTTCAATAATTAACTTCATATGTGCTGTCGAGAAGTCATAAACATTTAAATTTTAGGTTGTGTCAGCTGTATCGGAATTGCTATCTGCTCAAACAACTGTAAACGTCGGACAAAGTAAATTCAGCCTTTTTCTGCCTGCTTATAACACTGTAAGTAATATATTTTATAATATGGCATTGATCTTTTGTGTTTAGAATAGGTTAAAATACAAGTTGGTGTGTGCTGCACTGTGATGTACATGTTTAAGTGCAAATGTTGGTGTATAAATATATCTTTATCATTGTATTTACAAGTTGAGATGAAACTTGATTTTGTCAAATATGTGGCATGGTCAATGTTTGTACGGGATAGAAGTTTCGGTTGCCATGTGATGACACAAACAACCATTATGTCCTTTCAGTTGCAGGATCATGTTGGTGGCGAGTACAGAGACGCAAGTGTTGCTGTTGGAAAGTTTATAATGTATGTTAAATTAAACTAATTAAGAAGAACCCAGTAACAAGTCGCCCAAGTTTGAAGTATAATGAGATGGAATCATGCTTGAAGTTGCTATAAGCATTTTACCATCTTCCAACGTATAATACACGGAGGAGCTTCTTCAAATAGCATTCATCATGACCATAACAATGGCCATCAAGGGCACAACTACGTAATATTCAATAATCCAACATCCTACACAAATATCACTTGAACAGTTATTCAAAAGTTCCCTGTTGTCAGTTGTATAAAATAAGAAACAGATTCCATGGAATCCGTTGAGCTCTTGTGCCATCTTTTAAACAGAAATGAAGATTATCTTTTATGTTTGCTAATGGAAGTAGGAAATAATAAATTGTGCTTGTGTCTCCTTTGGGTAACATTTGATTACGGAGGTTCAAAGCAATTTGATGCCGGCAACTCCTGAGTGCAATACCATTTTTATTCCCTACTTTTAGTAATATCAAGATTTAAGCATCTACTGGTTCTCCATTTATAAGTGCAAAAAACAAAATTGAATTAAAGTGGAAGAGGTGACCACTGATAATTTATAAAATACAAGCTGCTGCTAAAACTAATAAAATTCCAATTACGTGAAAAAGTCTATTCAACAGGTAAAATTGGTATGTACTCTATAGCCCAACTCCTGGAGCTCCATTATTAATAATTGGAGTAAATAACAATCTTCACTAAATTGAATCTTCACGATAGCAAATATCATGGGAAAGCTTCTCACCATAGTTAAATAGTTGCTAAGGTGCAACTTCTAAAGGAATCTTCCAGAATGTCTCCATTAAGATGATGACCTGCCAGAGAAATTACAACGAAATATAAATGAGGGCAGCAGCGAGGGAAAGATCTCAAACAAAAATATTTTTTCTTTTTTTTTTCGTGTGAAGGATTTTACTGAAAAATAAAGCAGCACCATTAGATGATTACCTATAAAAACTATCTTATTCATTTGTTTCTCCTCTACTCTCCATTTTCGAGCTGGAATAATCTCATAAATGTCCTTCACAGCCTGCCAACCATTCAGAAACAAAAAAATCTAAAATGAGACAGCATTCATCTAATCAGCAGAGGCAACCCCATTTATTAGAATAAAGAATAATTTGCATACATCGGTGATTAATAGCGCCAATCACCAACACTGGAAGAAATTTCAATTAAATCGGAGGGTCCTTCCAGCTGAAATTTGTTTACATTAAGCTTAACTAATATGATTAAAATTAATTAGTTTGTACACAGATAGTTCTCCCCTGATTCTAAGGTATCTTCCCATTAATTTCGGTGAAGATTTCTTAATAATCTTGGGAATCCAGATTGTATTTCAAGAATTTAGCAAACTTTTTACATTGCTATGAAACCATCCAAATCTATGTATACATTAATCGGGGGGTCCCTGAATACCATTAACCATTTCACAATAGAGCTAACAACAGGATTAAATAAATTATTGAATTTGTTGCCATTTCTTCTTCTAACTACTACATGTCTTGTTGCCAGATTTTAACAATCCATAAAAGAGAAACTGAAAAATGAATTAAGACTATTATGAATATAATGATAAAAACAGCTGAGAACCATATCATCATCCAAGAACAAAATCAGATGCCCTTTATAATATGTTTACTGCAAAATTCTTCTCGTGGGTGTTTTCCTCTGCATGCCATGAGAAAGGCACTATTTTTCACATGTTCCAAATGCATGCTTAATTTAAGAACACCTGCAAACAACCATGTCCTTGGCTCCTTCCTACTAATGGAGAGGGCAACACCTCGCACACAAACAGTAAGATAGGCTTCGGAGACACAACATGTTGAACAGGCAGAACTTGTCCAAACAGACTCATGTGATGGGAACATTATGAAAAAAATGTTGAGCCATAAGGTGACTACCTGGTAGAGCCTGAGCTTCTCGTAACAGAACCCCACTGAGCAGTCCTACAATATAAAACAATCATGAACATCAACTCGTGATCTTGGGAGAAACTGAATCAATTTCCTAACAACAAAGGCATCTACAACTTTGTAATAATTAAAAAAAAGAAAAAAAAAGAAAAGAAATGCGTAAAGAAGAGAGTTGGCAGGTGCATGGCATACAAGAATTAAATTTCGTCATCATCTTCCCCCATATGTCGTGAGCAATGGACGCTTTCCCTCACCATTACCAGTACAAAACAGGTCTCGACCTGTGTCGCTCCCCCATCGAAGAAGTGAGCTAAAACTTATGAAACTCCAAAGCATTGTCTAAGCATAGCACACAAACTACTTCCAGCATCTCCATTGACAAAATACTTGAAAAAAACAAGGCATGAGCTATTAGCCCATACACTTTTAAGCATAATGATTCTCATCACATCTCATTTATCCAAGAGGCCATGAAAACATGCTCAAAGATTCCAAAAGAAAATTGACATTTAAACACATAAGAACCAATCTCAAGAATCCATTTAAGTTTGCATTCGAGCCAAAACAATGGCAATCTCTGATCTATGAGACCAAACTCAAAGTCTATAATTTCAACGATCAAATAACAAATGATGTACAAATAAAATTCATGAAAATCTGTAGAAACCTTTGGCGTTATTTTAGACCATGTAACAAGGACAGGCCTTGTTCAATAATTCCTTTAAATTTTCAGGTTGGTTAAGTTACTATACAAATTTGTATATATAATCTAAGACATGTAAAGAACCTAGAATATAACATTTTAGCTTAATTAAGTTACATTTATTACTATTTCTATGATCCAATATAGAGTTACAGAAAACTGGTTTATTGACGGGAAACACCAACAACCTAAGCTTCTGATTTTCTTTAAAAATTCAGTACTACTTAGAATATTATGAAAACTTCCAGAATATTATTAGACACATAAACGCACAACATATAAAATTTTCAAGCCATTTGGACAACTCTATAATAGTTTCTCACAGGATTGAACTAAACAAATCAAAAATGCCTTTTTAATTCACACAAAAACAGCTGAGCATTGGTGATTGATTAAAATTTAAAATACTCAATATGTTGGGATGATAATTCCCAGAACATAATTACACATATAACTCTCTGATATCATTGAGCTAATGTTTCATAAGATCAAACATGGGTGAACAGTTCTGTCAAGGGGTTTGCGGCTAACGCTGTAGAGTTTAATATCTCAAATTTTCGGCTCATTTCGAAGCCATTAGATTATTGGTTTATAACACCAAACACGGTACATACACAGTTTCTGATGAATTCCCACAGCAACTGACCAATTTGAGGAATCCATGATAATTCAACTATTAGTTCAATTCATTCCAAAATGTCCAGACTCGAAAGATACAATACTCAAAATTTCAAGCAAATCAAGCATCATTTAGTCATATTTCGAAACAATCAAATTCATTATAACAGTCCAACAATGCCTCATAAAGAACATGATCAACATGAAAATTTATTCATTTTCTGCAACATATATATAGCCTATTTTACCAAGTATACAAAGCATTTGAAGGGGGTACATTCCCAAAGCACATGGGCACCAAAAAAGATTTACCATTATGAAAAATTTTGGGATACGCAAATTCTGTAGCCGTGGGCTTCCCTTCATCGTTATACTTCACCGGATGAACTATGCGCTCTTCCATCACCCTCAGAGCTGAACATTGCAACCTCGTAGGCATCAATTCCACAACACTCAAACTCGAAAAAGCTCCTTCCCTTTCGGAAACATTCAACTGTTAATTGCAAGTTTAAAAAAGTACTCTTAACTTTTGAATCTTGAATTCATTATCAAAAGACTTTTTGCCGGCCGTAATTATTTGGCGAGTCAATTTGTTTCTTTGCTTAACTTCCTTTTCGAACAGTCTCCATATTGGTTTGGTCAACTCTAAGAGAATCGAACTCCATTACAGTCCGATAGGTGGTTTAATAATAAGACCCGTGCACATTATTTCAGACATCACCAGAGATTCTAACCTGCTTTGGATTTTCAAGGTTGAGTTTACGGCCGTCAACGCCACCGCTCGATCATCAGCGGCTTCCTTCCTAATTTAGTCCACCCGCAGATTCAAAGAAATGATTTTAGTGGCAACACGGATCTCGAATGGATGCGCTTCCATGCGACCTTCAATTCAAACCCTAACTGGATATTTGGAGCTAACGGAATGCCCTTTCTTTAAGCAATTTTCATCGCTTAATAAAAATGAAAAAAAAGGGCTCCCACGGTTGTAAGTTGCAGCTTCAAATCGCCATAAATCTATCTAAGCCGTTAGATTGATTCAGTTTACATCCAACGGTAGTTTAGGATGGAGACAAAAAGTGTGGTACCTTACTACAGTGGTAACATAGGCGGATCCTTCGTTCCCACTGGCAAATCCAAATCAAAACCAAAAAGCAAAAATAAGAAAGAAAAAGAGCTGAAAAAAAAAAGAAAAAAAAAAGAGAAAAGAAAACTCCACACGCTCTCTCTCTCACTGGCTCAATATTCTTTCATTCTCTCTTCTCTCTCTTCCTTTACTAAGCAAAAGCCAAAGCGAAATTCACTATAACTCTTCTTCTCTTCCATGGCATCACATCAAAATCTCACACTGCTATCCTTCGCAATAATTTCCTTATGCATGAACATGATCGTGCTGAATGTCATGGCAGCAAATGTCCCAGTTGAAGGAACTGGCAATAGCACCTGGTGTGTTGCAAGAAGCGATGCAAGCAACCAGGCCTTGCAGACGGCTCTGGACTATGCATGCGGGACTGGCGCTGACTGCACCCCTATACAACCCAATGGCCTCTGCTATCTCCCCAATACCATCCAAGCTCATGCCTCGTATGCTTTTAACAGTTACTTTCAGAGAAAGGGCATGGCCCCTGGCTCCTGTGACTTCTCTGGCACTGCCACCATAGCAAAAACTGATCCCAGTCCGTTTTCTTAATCTCTTATCACCTTTTTTTGGTCTTTTTAAAGTGGGTTTTTGCTTATTCTTGTGTTTTGCGTTGTGTGTTTCTTAGGTTATGGATCTTGTATGTATCCGTCTTCTCTGAGGTATGTTCTGTTTTTCCCCTGTTTCGTAAAGATTAAAAAAGTTAACCAACTCGATATTTTCCTCCTTTTTGGGTCTGTTTATATATGTTTCTTCATCTTCAAGTTATTGGGTATCTTTCTTTCCCACCATCTAATATTCTGTTCTTGATGGAAAAATTGGAGGACATACATACACTTTGATCATGATGAAATGGATGCATGATAAGTGTCCATTTGCTTCTCTGACCGTTTATTCGAAGTTGTGGTGGTCCCAAATCCCAATGCTCAAATTACAATGTCCTTTTTTTTAAAAAAAAAATTTGGGCCTTGGGTGCGTCATTTTGCTTGTACCACTTGTCTGCCTCGGGCATATTTCAGATAAAACTTGTTGCTTAAGTTTACACCGTTGGATGGTCCTCCTGGTCCAAAATATCCAGCGGCAAGGACAGCACTGATAAATAACCCGTTGCAGTGACATTGGGAAGTACCTTGTGTAATTGTATGATGTAGTGTTTTTTCTTTTTTTTTTTTTGAGGCCTGGTAACTGATGCACATGGAGTTTTACTGTTGGAGCTTTTAGGTCCACCAAAATAGACTGCTGTCATTGACATTTGGTCAAACTAATTCAAGAAAATGGTCTGGTTTGTGGGGCAGGGCAAATTTCCAGGTGAAAAAAAAAAGTTGATAAATCCTTAAAACTGCGGATGCTTCTTTGGGAAATTGTTAAAAAACCCACCAATCCAGATGGCCAAAAACTTCGTACTCTTTTTGAAATGTTTACTTGAAGATTGCATGTTGCAAGTGAGATGTCATGTGCCTTATGGTCGGACTTTGCCTCCCACCACTGTAGCCATTTGCTCTTAAATTTTAAGGAACCATATGAAACTTTATATGGACCATGTCCAATTTTATCTTGCGTGTTGCATAGGTTGTATATAAATAATTTGGTAACTTTAAGGGCTGGTGAGAACTGAGAACTTGGCACACACAGTCTTTAGAGTCTAGAGATCTCTGAAGTTGGGCCTACTGGCCACTAGCATTCCATCTTTTGCTACATCACTTGGCTTTAACTTTTCCCCAAGATAATCTTGCAGGCTATATTTTTATTTTTTCTTTATTGTATCTGTATGTTGGCACTCATATAATACACTCATCACATAATCACTTTGTAAATTAACTTCATTTCAAAGTTTGTATTATAGTACTTGTTCAAAGAATAAGTGGTTCATCTGAAGAGTACTAAAAGATGTATTTAGTGTGCACTATTAAAAATCTGCTTTAACTTGGGACCGTGTTTTTAAGTTATTTAGGTGATCCTAATATGGGAACTCTACCAAGTATAACCGAGCCAAAATTATATTTGGCATTTTTATGTATTGACTTATTTATGATTCATTGTTTTCTTCATGTAATTTAGCAACGAAACATATTCCTTCGATGTAGGTCTATCCATCCTTAAATGTATTAAACCGGCTTTGCTCTATGTCTTTTGTTCAAGAACTTGCTTATTTCATCTCAAAGCACTATTAACTATTTGAATTATGCAAATTTTCAGCACTGCTGGGGGAACACCTACTCAATCGTCCACACCCACAACAACTACCACGACCAACCCTAACCCGACAACACCAGCGACCACTGCTCCTCTGAATAATGACGGTGGTAATGGAGTCAATCCAGGAATGGGCCCTCCAATGCCCACCACAGATGACTCCAAAGCTTCATCAAAGTTTATTGCCATGAAACTCATTACGTATGTCTCTTCCAGCCTAGTTCTGTCATTGACATCTCCATACATTTAGCATTAATTGTACGCTGGAGTGGCCCTGCAACACCTTGGTATGAAGAAAAGAGGCTTATACAGTTTTGTTAAGAGTTGAAGCTTTTGTTTAGGACCATCAAGGTTTGTTGATGACCATTCAATTAGTTTTATTAATTTTCTTATATTTGCTGTGCAAAGGACAGTTAGCAAGCTTCAAATTGGCTGCTGATTCGTTTTGGAGGAAATGAACTTGGTGAAGGTTAGATAATTAATCTTTGCTATATGAATTAACAATGTAGGCAATATCTATTCAATTCAATGGTCCAGTCAATTCTTGTAATTTTCTTCTATACTTGATTTTAGTGGTAATGCTAGATTCTTATTTTAATAGCTTAAATTCTGGGATCAAACGATCAATTTGCATTGTATCAGAGCGGACAATTTTCCAATTTCTAAATTCTACTCCTGCTTGGTGGAATAAATAAGAAATATTGATTTTCCAAGATATGATGATTTGTCAAAAAGTCTATGGTCACAAATGTAATCATAATAATACCAAGATCAAGAGCAAATGTGATGATTAAATGATAAACGCAAAAGCATTTGGCATTAGGAAAAACACCTTTCATGGCTTTGAGAAATGACTGAAAAATCTTACGCTTCATAATGCTTCTAAGATTCAACAAAAAAGTTATATGCCCCCATGTCTGAATGCTCTTTTGAGCTCTATTAGAATTGAAAAAGTATCTGGCTCTCCCAATTCGACGATCATGTTATATTAGGCCAAATTCGCCTGTGTTTGGGGTTCACAGTTCCGTTTTATAACAGTGGTATGCCAAATCCCCAAAGCTCAATTACTTTGGTTGAACAGGGCACCTATTTGGTTCCCTTACTATGTAAATAATATCACCAGCAATCTCGTAGAATTCCTGATTACGGTGCCACGACCATAATGCATGAGTCTCGTTCTTCACCTGGATAACAAACCGCCTATTAGTTTGTCATCTTAGATAACCAATGTGTACATAAACACATACATCACAGCCTTTAATGCAACACAGTGCTCAATAAATGTACTAAATCTAAAACAACTTCAACTTTTGCTGCAAATACATCAAGAATTTATTGAAACTTGCTTTCAAAGTTTGGCAGAATGTAATTTTATGTTGAACGTGTTACTGACTTCTACTGGCGGTTGAAAATAAAAAATTTGTAGGGATTCATTCTCACGAAGTTGACTTTGAAATTCTTTACGTTCAATTTCAGGCAGTAGTAGGAAAAAATACTGATTCAAAGCATTTAGTATTCAAAATGCGGTTAGAGCAATAGAGAGAGAGATAAGTACCTCTAAAATTCCATGGCCAAAGCTGCTTTCCCTGTATGCACTATAATCAGGCTGCCGGTCCCAGCAAAACTTCCCAGATGCGGGGCCTGATGTAAAGTTAAATGCACAGGAGCCACCCATATCTGGTGTTGTTGATGGCTCTGGACAGTTCCCAGGTTCATCAGCATGTACTATATCCAGGCCTTCTACATTTCCTCCATCACCAACCAGTATGTAAACTGGGCCACATGGATCCAAAGAATAGTTGTAAACGCGATTTGACCTCTCATAGGCATGAACCTGTTAATCAAATAAGATATTCGACATTTTAGCTTGCCAGAGTCTGAGGCTGTCCATAAATTTGAAAACGATTTAATGTAGTTGTAGAAAGAAAATAGAACATAACCGAATTACTAAGAAAGGGGGAAGATTGGGGGACAGCATTTATGTGGCAATAGTGAGGCAAACAGAATTCAGAAGTACTCTTACATGCCCATTGAAAACTATGTCAACACCATAGTGATACAGTAAGTCCTCCATCTCCATTCTCATACACTCTACTTCTCTATAGTGTGCTGAGTAGGTACTGTACCAAGGAGGATGCCAGGCAGCTATCAACCAAGGAGTCACTTCTCTGTCAACATCACCCAGATCGCTTTCCAGCCACTTGTATTGATCTGCTGTAACAGTAAAACTAGAGAATCTCACTAAGAGGTAGCTAAGCAGAACTAGCCATAAAGAATCAGTTCCAAAGGCCAGACACTAGTGATAATACATAGTCAAGAGAGAGGCAAATAGAAGGAAGAAAGTTGATTTGATGATTGTACATGATTTGTCATAGTCAATATAAGCACTAAGCATCACAAAATGTATGCCTCCTGCATTAAAAGAATAGTAGAGTGAAGATGATGATCCACTTTCTTCAGATGGAAATGCAAAACGGGAACTGTAAGCAGCAAACGTCTGATTTTCAGCCTGCCGTTCTATTTCATGTTCCCCTTCTATCACCATTGTCGGAACATTAGAAACTAGAGGCTGCATATACCTGATCATATTAACCCCACAACAACTTTATAAGCTTTATTGCTCCCAAGATTGACTCAAAAAATCATTAGCAAGACCCAAAGGAAATGAAGAGGTTAAACTGAACTGAAAGAACAAAATTAAAAGTAGCAAAAACCAGTTTGCAACCACCAAATTATTTGGTTTCAATTTTTTCCATACTACTGCAACCACTCTGACTCAGAAAGGTGAGAAAATAAACCAGATTGTTATCAAAATAGGTTTCGATGCCTTAAAGCATGTCACTTAAGGTCGTGATTCACATGCCAAACCTCACCGTAGCTTTGAATAAGTTTGAAGTTGAAATTTATACATTTCATCCCTAATTAAGCCAGAAAGATGTCTTTGCACCTCTATTCTACAATAAAAGTTATCAAACTTCAGTTTTTTTTCATCAAGCAAATGTTGCTAGCTCTCCATTTAAATGGTGCAAACTGGTCATTTTTCCTCTTTGACAAAACATTTCAGTTTATATCTTGCTCTAACATCACAGCCCCAGGTAGACTGAAAAAGTTAAAAAGAAAATTTTAAACATTTTAAAAGTTATGTAATCTGACCTTCCCCAATAATCCCATCGAGGCTGGTACGTTTCCTGGATAGGAGATTCAATTGACTGGCACGAGTAGCAACTGGACTTAGTTCCATTTGTTAAATACAAATCTGCATAACTTAGATCTCCAATCAACAGAAGAAGATCAGGATGGTTGCTCATCAAGTGAGCAACTGTTGTAGTCGTATTGTAGGTAAGGCCCAGGTCTCCCACCACTGCTATTCTGTTGGGATAGTCACTGGGTCCTGAGACTGGCATAGTCCTGAAATAATGACTGCTACTCATTGCCGATATGGAAGGATCTCCACATTCATATTCATATAGCGTGTTTGGTTGCAATCCTGCAGCAAAATATTATTGTAATGTGAAATTAAATAAGAAACATATATTAAAATCTTGTCGTTTTAATTGAAACATATAAGTTGGGACTAGATTATACCTGTAATAAGAACATGATGTATAATACCAGAAGTGTAGTTCTGGAGGCCATCAGGTGGATAAAGTTGATTGTAAACAAGGGAGTAACCCTCCGCCTGGTAAGTCAATGACGATCTAAACACTCTGAAGTAAACAATGCTTTGAACCAGTTCAGGATCCAATGGACTAATATTGTCACCAATTTGGAACTCGCCTATAAATTGAATCCACATAGTCATCAAATTATCAGTTAAGAGAAAATAACATCAAAACAGAACAAAGATTAACTTCAATCTACAATGCAAGTTGTCCTGATTAACACTGTTATAGCAACCAAAACTTCACCAATTATTCACCATTTCCAGCAACAAAAAAACAATATAATACTTGTATGCATTCATTTAGCAAAAGGGTAATTTTTTTTTTGGTCAGATTAACTGCTTTTTGCTTAAAAAGAACCACATACAAAGTGAAATTCAGCTTAATTAAGAAAAGTAAATAAAAAAATGAAGGAAAAATGAGACCTGTGATCCAAGAAATCCAAACGGAGTCATATCTAGCAGAGAGAGAGACAAAGATTTGTTCAGGCTGAAACTCTTCACCTTGAGCATTGTTTTGAAGTACATAAGGCAAGTCACTCACATTTAGTCTCAAATTCTTGTCAAGTGGGGCTGTCACTGGCTTGAATGGCCCTTCAAGTGTTGTAGGAATTCCAATTCCATCGCCATCAACACACCTGAACCTCAAACTCAGTAAAAATGAAAGACATAATGGAATTAGTACAAAAAGCTCTGAGACAGATACTGAGTCTGAGACTGAGACTAAACCCATTTGTCATTTGTGGGGCTCAACCCAACCAATCACCATAAATGTAGTAACAAAACAAGTAAAAGAACGTTTTCACGTGGTTACAGTGAAAATCTAAAATTATCAGTTTAAAAGTTTTGAACTTGGAAGCGCCCATACCCACAGCATTTAGATGAACTGGTGGCTGGCTGGCCGCCACTAGTCTTTACAAGATTCCCTGCGTCACCGTTTAGCAGTAATGTTATGCGTTAAGGTTGTTACAATAATAGTCATGGTAACGACTAACCGTAGTTAAGTTTTCCATTAAAAGAAAAAAAAAAAGCAATGCTAAATATAGTCGTGTGCGTCCCCGCTAGGCCGCTGGCTTAGCTTTTAGGTTAAATGGTTTCCCTAATATGGCATTGAGTCAAGGCTTTAAGCTAGATTTTTTCTATGCCCGTGCAAATTCTTTCAATTCTTGTATTCATTTTCAGGCTCATCTACAAGCTTTTGTTAAAACATATAATACTCTAATTCTCCTAAGGGTATTTAAATATTTTTAATTTTTAGTGATTTTTTTACCCTATTATAAATAGAATAATATTTCTTTCTTATTATAAGAGAGAGAGAGGCAAAGAGAGATCGGTTGAGGAAAAAAAACGACAAAAGAAAAGAAAAGAGAGAGATGGAGAGAAAAAAAAAAAGAAGAAGAAGAAAGTTTTCTTGTTCTTAGTTATGCCATAGGAACCACATGGGATCAAGTTGTGTTGTTTGAATTGGATATTGTTGGGAGAAGTTTTGGAGGTAAGTTTTAATTTTGGGTGTCTTTATTAATTCATTATGCAGAAGCATGATTAGATATTTGCAATAGAAGTAAAAACTTAAAATTTTACAAGAAATATGCCAACAGTGTATTATTTCAAAAATTATAGTAATTTGTACAAATTGATTTTGATTTTAATTTTTGGATGTATTAAACTAGACATCGTTTAGAATGTTTTGAAACTTGTTTCAAGTTAATCGGATACGATTTCAATTTATTACAATTTTTCAAACTTAAGTCTGAAAACCTAAAAATTTCTAATTTCGTGAATAACATGCATTACGAAATTATTTTTACCTTAGTTAGAATTCTTCAAAAATTATGAAATTTGGATCAGTGATTTTTATATATGTCTAGTGTGATTCTGTAAATTTTCATGATTTTATGATAAAACAATAAATTGTTTTGTATTTTCAAAGCAAGTATGTTCAAAACAGAAAACTGTTTGACAATTTTGACGGTGTTTGAAATGTAAATTATTTTCAATAGTTCGTGAAGGAATTAAGTTATGAAATTTTTATCAATTAATTTTTGATATTTCAGCATATGGTCTGAAAAATTTGAGATTTTTCCAATAAGGAAATAATTTATTAAAAATCAGAGAACATGAATAGTTCTGTTTTAAGGGCCGAATATTGAGGACATTTGAGGTTGAGTTTAAGAGCTGTTTAAAATAAGATATTTGAGGACATTAAAGTTTATAATTGAGACTTCATTTTATCTTATGAGAATTTTATAGATGATTTTAGGTCAGCGATATCAATATGCATTTGTTACATGATGATGCCAAGAGGTAAGTAAACTAGACTTTTAAATGAATTACAATAAACAATATATCTATTTGACTTGTGTGAAAAGCTTATTTTTTTATATATACGATTATGGATTTATATGTCTAGGCTCATGCGTTTATGTGATGTGTTGGGCGTGATTATGTACGTGGGTATATGTATGTGTGAAATTTTATTAGCATAAGCACGAAAATGCATTTAGTTTTCCATAAATGAGAAAGTGGATTTTAGCAAATGAAATTTTTACTTTATGAGATTTTGCATTGGGAGCCACCTCTTGAGATTGTGCGGGGGCCACCTCTCGAGGGCCGACGTGCCACAAAGTACCATGTATGATGGAAAGTGCCACATTGCAAAATATGTATTTTATTGAAAGAAAATGTGAAAGTTCGAAAATGACAGAATGAGATTTCGATGATTTATTTTACAATGTTTTCAACTACCATGTCACGTCATCCATTTGCATTATATATATGAATGTATGTATTTTGATATATGAAAAATTGGTTTGCTTACTGAGTTTCATACTCATTATAGTTTATTATGATTCAGTTTTGATAAATAAGGATTGATTCATGATGAGTGATGGGAAGGACATGAATCGAGGATGATAGATGGTTTGACATGAATTTTAAATTCTTCCGCGGTAGTTTGTGTAATATATTTGTATTTCGAGGCTTGAATTTTTATGAATTGTAAAAGGATTATTTTTTTAGAATATATATTTGAGCTATAGTTGATTCGCTCTGTGGATAATAACACCCCAACCCAGACTCCAAGGGCAAATCTGACCACAACTCACATATAAATTTAAATAATCATTTACAACCGATAACAATTCAAGCCTCAAATACAAAAGCCAATGGAATAATTTAATAATTAAGCCAAACCACTACCATCCTTAATTCAAGTTTATCTTCTCACTCATCACAAATCAATTTTGACTTCTGGAAAATAAATCATAATAAACTATACTGAGTACAAAACTCAGTAAGTAAACTAGTTTTTCTTATACCAAAATACATACATACTTATGTATAATGCAAATGGATGATATGCCATGATCTTTTAAAATACTTGAAACAAATTCATAAAAATCTCTTTATGTTTCTTTCAAACTTTTTCTTTCAATAAAATACATATTCTGCAATGTGGCACTTTGCACCATGCATGGCACTTTACAACATTCCGGCCCTCAAGAGGTGGCACCAAATGCAAATGATCATAAATCACAAATTCCATTTGTTAAAATCCATTTTCTCATTCATAGAAAACTCAATGCATTTTCGCGCTTATGCCAATGAAATTTCACACATACATATGCCTATGTACATAATCACGCTCAAAATATAACAATACATCACATAAACACATGGACAGAGACATAGAAATCCATATTCGTACATATCAAAAATAGAATTTTCAAACATATATATTGTTTATTGTGATTCATTTAAAAGTCTAGTTTACTTACCTCTTAGCATCATCATGTAACAAATGCGTATTGATATCACCAACCTAAAATCATCAATAAAATCCTCATAAAATAAAATCAAGTCTCAATCATAAACTCTAATGTCCTAAAATATCTCATTTTATATAGCTCATAAACTCAACCTCAAATGTCCTCAATATTCGACCCTCAAAACAGAACTGTCCATGTTCTCCGATTATTAATAAATTATTCTCTTATTAGAAAAATCTCAAATTTTACAGACCATATGATAACTTATTGAAAATTCATTGATAAAAATTGCATAACTTAATTCCTTCAAAAACTATTGAAAATAATTTATGTTTCATACATCCTTATATAGTTTCAAGAGGTTGCCGTCGTACAATTTAGGCTTGCAAAATATTGAATTATTTATGATTGCACGAGTGTCTGAAACGTAAATTATTTTCAATAGTTTTTTAAGGAATTAAGTTATGAAATTGTTATCAATAAATTTTCAATATGTCAGCATATGGATATGTAAAATTTGAGATTGTTCCAATAAGGGAATAATTTATTAAAAATTAGAGAACTTGGACAGTTCTGTTTTGAGGGCCGAATATTGAGAACAATTGAGGTTGAGTTTAGGAGCTGTTCAAAATGAGATATTTGAGAACATTAGAGTTTATGATTGAGACTTTATTTTATCTTATGAGGATTTTGTTGATGATTTTAGGTCGGTGATATCAGTACCATTTGTTACATGATGATGCCAAGAGATAAGTAAACTATACTTTTAAATGAATCACAATAAACAATATATATATTTGATTTGTCTGAAAAGTCTATTTTTGATATATACGGATATGGATTTATATGTCTCTGCCCATTTGTTTATGTGATGTGTTGAGTGTGATTACGTACATGGATATATGTATGTGTGAAATTTCATTGGCATAAGCACAAAAATACATTAAGTTTTCTAGGAATGAGAAAGTGGATTTTAACAAATAGAATTTCTGCTTTATCGTCTTTTGCATTGGGGGCCACCTCTTGAAGTTGTGTGGGGGCCATCTCTTGAGATTGTGCGGGGGCCTTCTCTTGAGGGACGGAACGTTAGAAATTGCCACGCATAGCGTATAGTGCCACATTGCAGAATATGTATTTTATTGAAAGAAAATGTGAAAGTTTGAAAGCGACATAAAGAGATTTTTATGAATTTGTTTCAAGTATTTTGAAAAGATCATGACATATTATCAATTTGTATTATAAATAAGTATTTATGTATTTTGGTATAAGAAAAACTAGTTTGCATACTGAGTTTTATACTTATTATAGTTTATTGTGATTTAGTTTCCAGAAGTTAGGATTGATTCGTGATGAGTGAGAAGATGGACTTGAATTAAGGATGGTAGATGGTTTGGATAAATTCTTAAATTATTCCGCTGGCTTTTGTATTCCAGACTTGAATTATTATCAATTATAAAGAGTTATTTAAATTCATATGTGAGTTGTGGCTAGATTTGTCCTTAGAGTTCGAGCTAGGGTTTTACAAAAAACTTACATAAATATTATATATTATTGACCATTCTACATTAATTTAAACTTCGAATTAATCAATTTCACTAATAAAAAAATGATCTATTTATGGATATATCATCAAATATAGCCTCATAAAAAGAGAGCTAGACTTGGTGACATCTATTTGAAACATTATGGTTTTCAAACCTCCACGAACAATAAAGTTTTTTAAATTTTTTTTTTTCAGGGAAGAGAGTAATGATGAATAAGTTTTTTTTTAGAATTGGGTTAAAAAAATTATATTTCAACTAACGCGACATCTTATGTGCCACTTGACAACACTCAAAAGTGTATTACTCTCAAGTATAAGAGTGTCTAGTTATAATATAATCCGGCGAGACCGGGGTTAAACCACAGGGAGTTTAAATCTAGTAAAACTAAGAAAATTAATTGTGGGGAAAAGAAATTATTTGAAATCAATTTAAAAATAAACTAAGGTTTCAGATCCACTCTTTGTATTCAAACTATAATTTTAATACTCTCTCATTTATATTTTGCCTCACTTTTACCAATTAATTATTATATCATTTAATTCTATATGTGTGGATAAATATAGAATAAAGTACCTAATGTGCCACACTATATTAATGTGTAGACATTATGTCAAAATACTATAAAATCCAGTGACATTTATAAATTAACATGATATAAAAATAATTAGAAAAGAATTAAATAAACTTAAAAACTAATTTGAGAAAAAAATAATAATTAATAGTTTGAAACATTGAGCTTCACCCTTCACCTCAGCTTAATAAAATTAGCTACTCATATTAAAAGAAAACACAAAACTCTTTTTATTTGATAAAGTTTTTGAAATATATTACAAAGAAAATTGATACAAACGGAAACAAGAAAAGAAAAAAAAGAAAGATAAAAATTTTTTAGTCTCGGCTTCAGCTCTCAAAATAGTTCTCTCGCTTCCTCCCTGCTCTTCAATTTCTCCTCCCTTTTTATAGGCAACAATTGCCTTTAACTTTCTTTATTTTATTATTTATTTATTATTATTTTAAAATATATAAGTGTGTTGAAATGTGTGATGGTCAAGAGGCGTACCAACATGTTTTTGTTCTTTTATTCTTTTTTATTTTATTTTATTTTATTGATTATTTATTATTACATCTCTTCAATTTTGTTCTAGTAGTTCTTCTTTGTTCCCGCTTTCAATTCCAATTCAATATTTATTCCTGAAAATTAACAAATTATGAATTAATTTAACATAAAATATATTTTGGGAGTATTAAAATAATTTAGAAATTATGAACGCATTAATCGACACAATAAGTGAAAAACTAATAATTTTATCCTTATTAAATGTACACTTTTTAGTGTCAATCACCACTCATTAAAATTTTTTATACAAATAATATGTATCTCAAAGACTTGTATACTTATCATCTAATTATTTCAATACATGATCAAAATTGAAACTTGAATTTGAGGTAAAGTGAAGAAGTTCCCACCACTCAATTAAAAAGTGATCATTTTAAAATAAATTAATACTCCGTAGTTATTTTAAAGTCTACTAAAATTCCACCATGTACTATCCAAAACCACTTTTTGTTAGTTAATAAAATCTTGTTTACTATAGAGATGGTAGTTCGTGTCAAGATTTTTTTATTCGATTCCATTGGGGTCAAATGAATATGTTTAGATTTGAAAAAATTGTTTCGTTTAATTTTGATTAGCTAAATAAATGAATTGAATACAAGTTTAGGCCACTGATTTATTTATTCATTTAGGGTATATTTAATAAACAGTTCATAAATGAGTCGAATATTAGTCTATTCATTTATTATTTGTTTAATTCAATTAAATTTTTATGCATAAATTTAAAAATTTGCAGGATAGTTTCGTAATTATAAGTTATAATAAGAAGCAAAAAATAAATAATTTTACAAAAACGAACTAATGGAATTGTAAATGAATTTAATTTGTGCAATAAATGAATATTTGTTTAATAAACTAATTAAATTTGAATCCTACAATTAGGATTTATTCATTAAATGAATCAAATTTGAATTTATTGAAATTTGACCTAATTCGTTTACAATTGGATTTATTTATTCAATTTGGTACCCCTACTTTGCTGTCAACTTTTCTTTTACTATTTTGCCATCACAGTCTTTTCAACGCAGTCATGTGAATAACACAATTCAGTTTGGCTGCATTTGATTTTTTTTAATCTATAATTTATGAATTATACATATGTGTCGAATGAGGGATTCTTTGTCTCCAAGGTAATGTTTACTTTTTCAGATTAAAGTGGAAATTATGAGGTGTTAGAATTATAGGATTAAGAGTGTGTAGTGGGCTGAGAATAAATTATTTACTTATACAGAAATGAGAATATAGAATAAGAATCAAAATCCTATTTATGTGTTTACTTTTATCTTAAATTGAAAGTGAATTATCTTAAATTATAATTTTACCCATATTTAAAGAATTATATTTTTTAATTACAAAGTAAAAATATATATTTGTAAAATAAACCATTTATCTTGTTGTTAATTTTAATTATATAGATTGATAACAATTATTAATTTCTTAATAATGTAAATCACAATTTTTTATTAATTTTATTTTAATAATGTAAATAAAAAATTATTGATGAATGCAACACAATGAAACATTATTATTAATAATATAGTACAAAACTAATATTTTCTTAGAATAAAATGTTTGTTGTTATTAATTGTTAATATTAAATAAATATAATAATATTATGTTTAAATAATTTTATTTTTAATAAATGTAATATTTATTAAATAATAAAATATTATTATTTAATTAAATATGATATTATTATTTTTAAATAAATGTGACATTATTTTATTTTAATAAATATAATATAATTATATTTAATAAAGAAAAAACAAACTCCCACATTTCCCTATGGGAATCAGAATCTTGCTCCTTGGTGTAAAAATGAGCCAGAACCATAGAGTGGGACTCCCATTCGCTTTCTTAAATGTGCAAAAAATATTAGAGTGAGAGGAATCTACACTATTCACTCCTACTTTGACAAGTAAACGCATGATAAAATAAGGCTAGTGCTATAATGTCGGGACGTAAGTCGTCAGTACCATGCCGTGCTTTAAAATTAACCGTTTGATTCATTTTAAATGAATCTAACAGTTTAGATAGAATAATAAAGTTGAGACAAGAAACAATACAAGAAAATTTTAATGTTAAACATGAGACATCACTATTTATTTATATTATTTTTCTAAATTTTTTAATTAATATATTATTTTAATTTAATATTTAAAATTTAAAATTAAATTAAACAGAGCAATCGAGTCTTTGGCTGGTCGGGCTCTAACCATGCCGCAATTCATAACATTGTGAGTCAAGTAGTGAATGATGCCCCTTTGGTGTTCCACCATTATTTGCTTCTCTATCTTCTCTTTGCCTTTTGTGGTTTTGGTTTATTGAGTCTATATGTCTGTGTTTCACCAAGGATTACAAAAATAACAAATTAAACCAATAATATTACTATTTTCAGAAACAATTAATATTCTACATACAATTAATTCGACACAACCAACATCTTAGAGCATTTTATATGCAACTACATTTCTTTCTTTGTGAAATAAGAAACATTATGCATTAGCAAACTCAAGTGAACTTAGTGGACAAAGCCATATTTAATGTATCTAAAGCTTCATTACCTCTGGTTGAACTGGGCATAAATCAGGCTGCCTTACTATATAAATCTGATCACCGGCAGCTTCATAAAAATCCTGATTCCGATGCCATGTCCACAAAGCATGAGTCTCATTTTTGACCTACAAGACAAATATTGCCTTTAGTATTCAATTGCCTGCATATACACAATATTAAGACAGTAATTGAGAAAGAGACCTCTAGGATGCCATGGCCAAAACTGCTTTCCCTAAAAGCACTATAATCAGGTTGCCGATCCCAGCAGAACTTGCCAGATGCTGGCCCTGATGTGAAATTAAAACCACAGAATTTGCCACCACCCAAAATTTTATCCGGCGTGGTTGATGGTTCTGGACAGTTTCCGGGTTCATCAGCATGTGGTACTGCCATTTTTTCTCGATTACCACCATCACCAACAGTGATATGTACCGGACCACAGGGATCCAATGTGTAGTTATATACTCTGTTTGACCTCTCATACGCATGAACCTGCTAATTTTTCCCCAAGGCAAAACCCCTTTGATTAAATGGATAACGTCAATGACAAGGCATTGCAACAGGATGAGGTTTAACTTTCACTTACATGTCCAGTAAACACTACGTCAACACCATACTTGTATAGCAAGGCTTCCATTGCTACCCTCATACATTCCGCTTCTCTGTAATGTGCCTTATAGGTGCTGTACCAAGGAGCATGCCATGTCGCCACCAACCACGGAGTCACTTCTCTATCAACATTGGTCAAGTCTTCTTCCAACCATTTGTATTGATCCCCTGTTATGTATATAGAAATGTCAAAATCTAACCTATACAATTTATGATCATGCTTAGCTGGAGTAATATCATGTACACAACAATAAGGAAAATTTGATTTTCACCTGATTTGTCGAAGGAAACGTAAGCACCAAGCATTATAAAATGTATCCCACCTGCATTGAAAGAATAATAGAATTTCGACAAGGATCCACTCTCTTTGGATGGGAATGCAAATCGAGAAGTGTAAGCAACAAAAGTCCGATTTTCAGCCTGCTCTTCGTACTCATGGTTTCCTTCTACCACCATTATTGGAACTTTAGACAATACAGGCTGCATGTACCTGTTAGCAATTAAGCAAATGTTTCCAGTATTGATACCGTGAGCTAAACTATGCCTCCATATTTGATCAAAATATGATATACATTTGAAAAACTTGAAGTTCTACCTTCCCCAATAATCCCAACGAGGCTGATAGGTTTCGTGAATGGGAGAATTTGCAAACGAGCAAGCGTAGCAATCGGATCCAGTTCCATTAGTTAGATATAAGTTGGCATAAGTTACATCACCAACCAATAAAATAAGATCAGGACGGTTGCTAATCATGTGACTGATTGTTGAGGTTGTATTATAAGTGAGGCCTAAATCTCCAACAATTACAATTCTGCTGGGGTAACTTGTGCTACTGGAATCCGGCATTGTCCTAAAACAGTAGGTACCGCTCATTGCCGGTATAGAAGGATCTCCACATTGATAATGGTATAGAGTGTCAGGTTTCAAACCTGCCAAAGAACATAACTAGTAAAGGATTCTGATAGAGATATTTACAATTTGATGCTCTTTATAATTGCATATCAATCTGGAACAGAATTTTGTTAAGAATCAGATTATATATACCTGTGAGACGAACATGGTGTATGATTCCAGAGGTGTAGTTTTGGAGGCCTAAAAAAGGATAAAGTTGATTGTAAAATAGTGAATGGCCTGTTGCTCTACGATTCAATTTGGATCTTAGTGTTCCATATCGAACAACACTTGCTACACTTTTGGGATCTAATGGTTTTATGTTGTTACCAATTTGGAATTCCCCTGCAAATTCATTAATCCAAACAATATACATCATCAGTCTGCCACCAAAATCAAAATTTGAATAAGAATGACAAAATATCAAATTTGATTTGAGTTAACCTCTCAATTTCAGCATTATGCAGATGCAAGCTTATTAATTATGTATTTTGATGAACATTTTTCTTATCTACATATACATCAGAAGGCTGCAACTAGGTTCACAAGCAAGCAAATTTCAATTCATTTGTCTTTCTTTTTTCCAGTGTCATGCTTTTCCTAACTACATGAATAGTAAAACCACCTTAATTTAATATACGCATATATAGAGAGAGAGAGTGTGTACTCATTTTTTTTTATGAGGAAACATTAATAAATCGTAAGGTTTAGTAGAATAAATTCAGATAAATTATTAAATAATATGATTTAATAATGTATTTGCATAAACAAAATATATATATATAAAGTAGATAATCTTATCTTAATCTAGAACAACGATAATGAGCAATGAAAAGGAATATGTGAGGGCTGCAAGTCGCTTAATTTTGACCTCAAATTTCAAAAACAAAATAAAAAAGTATCCGACTCTCTGCCATGGTCCACTCATGCGTCATGCCTAAACAATTTGCTTTCCGACTTTGAAAGCAAAAGTTTCATTGTTTTGCTTCCAAGAACAGAAAACTCCAATCTTATATGTTATCCACAAGCAAAAGAACAAATAAAAAGATAATAACGAAGTCAAGCTTATTTTAAAAAACAAAAAATAATAACAAAGTCAAGCTTCTTTTCAGCTTCGTCTGCCCTCAAACTTTCTAAAACACTATCTCATTGAAGGATAAGGATTCAGGCTTAGATTCGAATATTTAAGAAATTAAATCTCTTTTCAAACTAATTATAAATGTATGAGGGATAGGAAATTATTAAAACATCAGCACTGGATCCAAATTCCTTATAAAAACAACGAGGTAGAACTAAAACAAGTCAAAAAATTAGGAAAAAAGAATAGATATATACCTGTGATCCAAGAAATCCAAACAGAGTCATGGGTTGAAGAAAGAGAGACAGAGATTTGCTCAGGCTCAAAACCTTCAACTGTTCTTTGAACTCTAGGGTCTGTATCAGGCAAGTCAACGGCGTTTCCTCTGAAACTCTCATCAAGTGGGATAGTAACAGGCTTGAAGGGTCCGTCAAGTGTAGTTGGAATAGCCATAGCCATAGCTCCATTGGCTAATAATATTGATGTTATTGTTAAGGTTAGGACAAGTGAAAGAATATTATTGAGTTCAAATACATTTACAGGCAATGATGAAGCCATTTAATGCCTCAATAGCGTTCAGTGTTTTGCATGAAGGTGCAGGAAAATATGAGAGAGATAGAGAGCAAAGAGAAAAAGGTGACGAGGGAAAATGAGAAGATTTTTCTGAGAGAAGGAGCCTTTGGATGCGCAAGAGTTCATACTTCATATCTACCTTCAAATGAAAATATTTAAAATAAAAGCTTTTTTTATATATGGGATACGAAGGGACTTAAACACTTAATAATACTGTTAATAAACGAGTCGTTTTGTATAGGTTTTAAAAATTATTATTATACTTTTATGGACACAATCTGAATTTTTTTTTTATTCTTAGGTACCACGGAATATGCTGTTTTTCATTAGTGGATGTAACAAAAATATATTTAATTCTAATCAATACGTAAAAGGAAACATAGTTGACACAATATCCCCTCATATTTTCCACTATTTTTTGTGCCATTTTTCTTCCTTTTCTGGTTTGCCAAAGTGGAGTTCATGATTTGTTTTCCTTTGCTGCTGGGGCCTTGGCCGTGTAAACTTTCTTTTATCTAATCATTTCGGTTCATATTGTTAGAAAGTAGGCCGAAGAAAACTAGAAAAATGGACTTATACAAGCAACTTAATAAAAATAAAAGTTTTAATAAAAATAAATATTATACATGTACACAAATTTAAAGGGAAAAAAAAAATATAATGGGTCAATTGCAGAGTATGAATAGAACCGCCCCGAAAGGTAATTTGAATATATTATTTTGAAAAAAATTTCTTAAACTTTAATTGTCACATATTTATTTATTTATTAGTAAGTAACCTTTTTTTACTCAAAATTTTCGTTGATTTTACACTTAATTTGTTTTTATTCTTCTTCTAGGAGGCTAAATGCCGTTGACCAAAAGAAAGAGTGTTATAGGCTGTCTTTGGTTGGAATCACATTACTATTATTGTTGTTAACTCTTTCAAATTCAATATTTTAATTTCACATTTTCAAATTGTTGACCGTTCATGTTAATTTATAATTTTATGTAATTGCAAGAATCGTGCCTTGGACTATTCATTTCTCGTTTTTGTCCATGTTCATTCTTTTTTTCTTTTTTAAAATATAAAATATTAATTTGACTTTTGTTTACTAAAAGGATTATTTGTCTCATTTTTTGAGCCGCCGTTTCTGTTTACACAAATGAAAAGTCAAACTCAAGGAATTTTGGAGATCGAAGAAATGAAAAGTCAAACTGCGAGGACCTTATGCCTTGTATGCATTTAGATTTAATGTTGAATTAATGTGTGTTCAATTTTACCTAATTTTTTTTATCACATCTGCATGTATAGCAATATACAATTATGATTTAATTAGTTTTATATTCTTATTCAATACCTATCAATTGTAACTTTTGAAAATTAATAAAAATATCAATTCAGCACTGATTCCAAATTTGTATTGTATCTATTGTTCTTCAGTCTTCTTTGTTATTTTAAATTTTTTTTTGGAAATATAGAATTAATTTAAATAAAGGTTGCCTTTTTATCTCCTCCCAATTTGGTCCCCCTTAGCCACGGATCTGACTTATTTATTTCATGATCATTTTGTCAGTACTAGCCGATTTCATTAGGTTTGAGACTATAGTTTTAAATTCTGTTATTTTATCCATCTTAAGAATCTTATAAAATTTGAAAAGAAGTCCATTAATATTTATCTTAAATTTATATTTTAAATAAGGACACAATTATGTTGCAACTGTTGTATGGTACAACAGTTGCTTTCAGCTGTTAGATCCAGTAAGTGTAACTGTGCAACTGTAGATCTAATGGTTGGAAGCAACTGTTGTACCATACAACAGTTGCAACATAACATAGGTGGACCCTTTAAATAATACCTATGGATTGTGATATTAAAAGATGCAAAATGGCAAAAATCTGACTGTTTTTTATCTACTAAAAGTGATGAATCGGTAAGTTTAAAATTATTGTATTTTATGTTATTTTATTTAGTAGTGGCATCAATTGAAGTTGTCCCTTTTTTTAGAAGATTTTCTGTTTTGCGGAGATAAAATTTTAGGGATCCAAACTTTGATTCTCAACTATTATGATAATTTATCAGTATATAATTGACATATCATGTTAAACATTAAAAATTAAATATTAATTTAATTATGACAGGTAATTTAATTAGTAATATCTCTTGAATGGAAACAAGAGGTTTAAGATTCAAATCCTATTCATATTAGTGAGGAAAAAATTGGGTTGCCAACATATTATAACTAAAATATATATATAAATAAAAATAAATTAAATTAAATAATGCAGTTAATAACTAACTTGGTATAATTTGAGACTTAAATGTTGAAATCTCTTACATTAGGGCTTGATAAAAAGTGATGATGAAGAAGTTTTAGACTCAAATGATTAAATCAAATGACCCAAGGAAAAACGAAGGAAAGGAAAATTTGGCAAATAAAGCCAGAAACTTTGGACTAAAAGAGTGATGGCACTGTGTATAATCCAAAATCTGCAGCATTTTCATGTGATTTTTGAAACGGTTTTTAAGTTATAATATTTTTGGCTGTTAAAGTTGGTTCGTAGGACTTTACCTTGCCCCGCAAATTAAGCTGTTTTTTCGTGGGTGAGTGTGTCTCTCTTCTCTTGCGTGTTATTTCATTCTCAACCCAGAATGGGTATAAATATATACAAACACACGCATACATACATATATATATATACACGAGTCAACCTACCATGAATAACTGTATCTCATACAGCGCATGCATGATACCGGTACATTAACCAGTTAATAAATAAAAATTACATTTTTTAATGTGAAAATTTTATTTTAAAAAAGGGAAAAAAGTGAAAATTGCAATTAAATGAAGTAAATCATTGTGATAGTTTTAAATTTATAAATGGTACGAAAACTTATAAAAATACTATGAATATGTCATAAAATAGTCATATTTTTATATTTTTTTTAGTTACATTTGAATATTTATATTGTATGTCTTAAGTTTATTTTTTAAATTCTTATTTTTTAGACAGTTATTTTAGAATCTACCAAAATTCCACATTGTCCTACCGAAAACCACTTTATGTTAGTTAACAAGATCCTGTTTACAATAGGGTGGTTGTTCGGGTATCATTTATTCAATTTAAATGGGTTACGTTTTGAAGAAATTAATTCATTTAATAAATGGGTAAATTGAATTTTATTCAATTTGCTAAATAAACGAATCGAATTTGAGTTTGAGGTCATTGATTCCTTTAATATTTTTAGAATTTGTTTAATAAATAGTTCATAAATTAGTCGAATATGAGTCTATTAATTTATTATCCATTTAATTCAATTAGTTATTTAACATTAAATTTTTATGCATAAATTTAAAATTTTTGGAGGATAGTTTTGTAATTATAAGTTATAATAATAAGATAAAAGTTAAATAATTATGCATACATGAATTGTAAATGAATCCAAATTCGATTCTTTTCATTTAATTTTGTACAGTAAATAAATAAATAATTAAATCAAATTCGAATCTCAAGATTTCATTTATTAAATGAATCGACTTTGAATCTATCGAATTTTAACCCATTTCATTTACAATTCGATTTGAATTAAATTCGTTTATTCAATTTAACACTGCTAATTTGCTGTCAACTTTTCTTTTACTATTTTACCGTCACAGACACGTCGAAGACATACTTCTATGGTTTGGTTCCATATGGAAATGCTTTGAAATTCATTTTTTTTTTAATTTCTGAATAATATATATGTGTCCAACGAGGGATTCTTTACCTCTAAAATAAATCATATGTTTTTCAGAACATTGTAAATGAAATAGTGAATGACGCCCCTTTGGTGTTCCATCATTATCGACTCCTCCATCTTCTCTTTGCCTTTTGTGGTTCCAGTTCATTGCTTTTGTGTTTCTGGTTCATTGAGTCTGTATGCCTGTGTTTTTACCAAGGATTACAAAAATAACAAATTAAATCAATAATATTACTATTTAGAGAGAACAATATTCTACATACAATTCTACACAACTAATATCCCAAAATTAGATTATCACATAAACATCCAAGAGCATTTTTATAAGCATTTACATTTCTTTCCTTGTGAAATAAGAAAGATTATGCATTAACAAAAATAGCTCAAGTGAACTTAGTGGGAAAAGCCATGTTTAATGTGTCTAAAGCTTCATTACCTTTGGTTCAACAGGCCACCAATCAGGCTGCCTCACTATATAAATCTGATCACCGACAGCTCCATAGAAGTCTTGATTCCGACGCCAAGTCCACAAAGCATGAGTCGCATTTTTCACCTGCAAGCCAAATATTGCCATTAGTATTCAAACACTTATTGTCTGCGTGTTCACAAAATTGAGATAGTAAGTGAGAAAGAGACCTCTAGTGTGCCATGGCCAAAACTGCTTTCCCTAAAAGCACTATAATTTGGCTGACGGTCCCAGCAGAACTTACCAGCTGCTGGCCCTAATGTAAAATTGAAACCACAAAATTTGCCACCACCCAAAATTTTATCCAGCGTGGTTGATGGTTCTGGACAGTTTCTAGGTTCATCAGCATGTGGTACTGCCATTTTTTTCTCGATTACCACCATCACCAACAGTGATATGTATCAGACCACAAGGATCCAATGTGTAGTTATATACTCTGTTTGACCTCTCATATGCGTGAACCTGCTAATTTTACCCCCAAGGCAAAACCCCTTTGATTAAATGGATAGCGGCAATTACAAGGCATTGCAACAGGATGAGGTTTTACTTTCACTTACATATGTCAACACCATACTTGTATAGCAAGTCTTCCATTGCTACTCTCATACATTCCACTTCTCTGTAATGTGCCTTATCGGTGTTATACCAAGGAGCATGCCATATCGCCACCAACCACGGAGTCACTTCTCTATCAACATTGGCCAAGTCTTCTTCCAACCATTTATATTGATCCCCTGTTATGTATATACAAATGTCAAAATCTAACCTATATAATTTATGATCATGCGTAGCTGGAGTAATATCATGTACACAACAAGAAGGAAAATTTGATTTTCACCTGATTTGTCGAAGGAAACGTAAGCACCAAGCATTATAAAATGTATCCCACCTGCATTAAAAGAATAATAGAATTTCGACAAGGATCCGCTCTCTTCGGATGGGAATGCAAATCGAGAAGCATAAGCAACAAAAGTCTGATTTTCAGCCTGCTCTTCGTACTCATGGTTTCCTTCTACCACCATTATTGGAACTTTAGACAATACAGGCTGAATATACCTGTTAGCAATTAAGCAAATGTTTCCAGTATTGATACCATGAGCTGAACTGTGCCTCCACATTTGATCAGAATATGATGTACATTTCAAAACTTGAAGTTTTACCTTCCCCAATAATCCCAACGAGGCTGATAGGTTTCGTAAATGGGAGAATTTGCAAACGAGCAAGAGTAGCAATCGGATCCAGTTCCATTAGTTAGATACAAGTTGGCATAAGTTACATCACCAACCAATAAAATAAGATCAGGACGGTTGCTAATCGTGTGACTGACCGTTGATGTTGTATTATAAGTGAGGCTTACATCTCCAACAATTGCAATTCTGCTGGGGTAACTCGTGGGACTTGAATCCGGCATTGTCCTAAAACAGTAGGTACCGCTCATTGCCGGTATAGAAGGATCTCCACATTGATAATGGTATAGAGTGTCAGGTTTCAAACCTGCCAAAGAACATAACTAGTAAAGGATTCTGATAGAGATATTTACAATTTGATGCTCTTTATAATTGCATATCAATCTGGAACAGAATTTTGTTAAGAATCAGATTATATATACCTGTGAGACGAACATGGTGTATGATTCCAGAGGTATAGTTTTGGAGGCCTAGAAAAGGATAAAGTTGACTGTAAACTAGTGAATGGCCTGTTGCTCTACGATTCAATTGGGATCTTAGTGTTCCATATCGAACAACACTTGCTACACTTTTGGGATCTAATGGTTTCATGTTGTTACCAATTTGGAATTCCCCTGCAAATTCATTAATCCAAACAATATACATCATCAGTCTGCCACCAAAATCAAAATTTGAATAAGAATGACAAAATATCAAATTTGATTTGAGTTAACCTCTCAATTTCAGCATTATGCAGATGCAAGCTTATTAATTATGCATTTTGATGAACATTTTTCTTATCTACATATACATCAGAAGGCTGCAACTAAGTTCACAAGCAAGGAATTTCAATTTATTTGTGTCTTTCTTTTCTCTAGTGTCATGTTTTGCTAACTACATGAATAGTAAAACTACCTTTGTAACATCTAAGGCAAATCCCACATCGGCAAAGCACGGGAGAAATGCTGGGTTTATAAGGGGTGATCCAAACCTTCATTGACAAGACGCGTCGAACAAATCCATGTGGACCTTGTTAAGACCCAAAGCGGACAATATCTTGTCAGGTCCAGATTGTGTCATGACATTAGTACCAAACACCCTAGGCAAATCCCACAGCGGACAATATCTTTTCAGGTCCAGATTGTGTCATGACATTAGTACCTAACACCCTAGGCGAATCCGACATTTGTAAAGCACAGGAGAGATGCTGGGTTTATAAGGGGTGATCCATACCTTAATTAGCAAGACACGTTTTGAGGTGTATCGGCGTCCCAGGAACAAAACTCTGTGGGCCTTGTTAAGGCCTAAAGCAAAAAATATCTTGTCAGGTCGGGATGATCCACACCTTAATTGGCAAGACGCGTTTTGAGGTGTATTAGCGCCCCAAGAACAAAACTCTGGGGGCCTTGTTAAGGCCTAAAGCGAACAATATCTTGTCAGGTCGGGGTGATCCACACCTTAATTGACAAGATGCGTTTTGAGGTATAATATCTTGTCAGGTCGGGGTGATCCACACCTTAGTTGGCAAGATGCGTTTTGAGGTATAATATCTTGTCAGGTCGGGGTGATCCACACTTTAATTGGCAAGATGCGTTTTGAGGTGTATCGGTGCCCCAGGAACAAAACTCTGCGGACCTTATTAAGGCCTAAAGTGAACAATATCTTGTCAGGTTGGGGTGATCTACACCTTAATTGGTAAGACGCGTTTTGAGGTGTATCGGCGCCCTATGAACAAAACTCTGCGGGCCTTGTTAAGGCTTAAAGCGAATAATATCTTGTCAGGTCTGAATTGGGTCATGACATTATGATATCAGAGCGGTTCCGCATATCCTCTTGAGCGATGGTCGGGCAAACCTAAGCGAAGACGCTGAGTCATCCCCAAGCGGGGGTGTATGCAACACCTGGAGAGACGCTGAGTTCTAAAGGGTGATCCATACTTTAATTGGTAAGACGTATTTTGGGGTGTATGGGCCTCCCATGAACAAAATCGTGCGAGCATTGTTAAAGCCCAAAGCGGAAAATATCTTGCCTGGTCTGAGTTGGGTCACAACAACCTTAATTTAACATTTATACATATATAGATGTGTGTGTGTGTGTAGAGAGTCATTCTCTCATGCGGCACCATCATTTTTTTACATCAGGACACATTTTTAAATCATATGACTTAATAACGTGTCCACATAAAGAAAAAACGAAGACGCTCGCACTTGAAAATATTTATGTGTTTGTATATATAATATACATACATAAAGTGGATAATCTTATCTTGATCTAGAACATCATAATGAGCAACGAGAATAAGTATCAAAGGGCTGCAGGTTGCTTAATTTTGCGCCATTGTATTTACCCCAAATTTCAAAAACAAAATAAAAAATTCTCTGCCATGGTCCAGTCGTATGTCACGCCTAAACAATTTGCTTTTTCTGATTATGAAAGCAAAAGTTTCATTGTTTTGCGTCCAAGAACAGAAAACTCCATTATCATATGTTACCTGATGAGCATAATTTATATACACATTTTACCCATAATTATACAATTACTAGTTATTTTTAATTAATTAAATTATTTTATTGAATAGGGGATTAATTGGAGATTATGGATAAAAAAGGATATAAGGGAGCTCAAATTTGGAAAGCAATTTAAAGGAGCCCACACTTGGCTTTTACAATTGGAAAAAGGAATCCTAGTGCAAGGCTAATTGGTGAGCACGTGGGGAGAGCAAATAAAAGGCCAAACCCTTTTGGCTTTAGGATTGACAAGGTGGGGCCCATTTTAAAGGCTATATAAGAAAGCTAAGCTCTTGACTTTTGGGGAGGAGCCAGCCGCCAGAGAGGGGAAGGAACCAAGAAGCAGAATTTGGCTTTGAAGAGAGAGCAATTACAGCAACAATATTTCGGCTTCCCATGGTTGAATTTATTTTATTTGTTGCTCCCAATTCAAGTATGTCTAGCTAAATTTCTTATACTGAGGTTAAGGATGAAACCTTATTCAATGAAATAATTAGCTTTTTATTTATTTAATTCCCTATATATGTCTTTAATAATTATGGTTTTTATTTCACTTGATCAATTGGATGTTATTAAAATCTTTTCATCAATTCTGTCATGCATTATTGATTGTTAGGATTAATATTCGATTAAATCTATGCTTGGATTTATAAAGTTTATACATGATTATCTTTGATTTTATGTCTTTCATTAAATTATTTACATAGAGTGCTTAGGAAAATTTTGACTCTTTGTTATTCAATATGTTTACATGAGATTCTTAGATGTCATATTATTAAGCAGAAAAAGAACCTACACAAGATTAATTTTATTTGAGCTTAATTGTTATATCCATGAGATGACATAGATTGATTTCGAGTTGTCACTCTAAAAGTGGGAATTAATGAATATTTAGATAATTACTAGTTGAATAGTGGTGGATTCTGAAACCTTGGTAATTTTTATCTTATTGAATTCTCTTTTGTTTTAATTGTTTTCTTAGTTTAATTAATTTAATTTCTCTTGAAACTCAATTTGCTCAATTAGGTTAGAATTAATATTAATTTTAGATTTAAATTAGACATTTCAATTTATAACAATCCCTGTGGGATCGACCTCGTTACCACTATTCTATTTCTAGATTCGTGCGCTTGCGAGTATATTAAAATTTTCACAACATTACCCACAAGCAAAATAAAATAATAAAGTCAAGCTTATTTTTAGCTTCGTCCGCCCACAAACTCTCTAGAACATTATCTCATTGAAGGTCAAGGATTCAGCCTTAATCTAATTTTGATATAATTAATAAATATTAGATTAGAATATTTAAGAAATTAAATTTCTTTCAAACTAATTATAGATGTATATCGGATAGGACATTATTAAAATATCAGAATCCAAATTCCTTTTGTTAAAACAACGAGGTAGTACTAAAACAAGTCAAAAATTTTTAAAAAATAAAAGAATAGATATTATTTGAGGGAAAAATAGGAAAGGCGGTAAAGCGCCACGTGTCGACAAATGGAATGGCTCCTGCACGATCTGAGTTATCCTGCACAATCTGAGGTACCCTACACAATCTGAGGTACCTCGCGTAATCTGAGGTACCTCACACAAATAGAGGTACCCCACACAAATAGAGGTACTCCACGTAACTCGAGGTACCCGACAGATCGGATGCAAGATAATCCTCTGAAAATATCCGTCATGAGAAACGTCTCCATCTCTTAAAAGATATTATTCGATTTTTTTAGAATTAGGAATCAAGAACGTCGCACCAAAAGAGGGGGACAGCCGCCTGCTACCTCTGCCAAAAGTGAAGGACACTGTCCTAAGAGACAGTGGTCGTATTAGGACAGTGTCCGTAGGCCGCCTACCCGACAGCAACTACAGAGGTACCCTGGACCACTCTCCAGCGTGCGTCACGTCTCCAAAGGATGAGATACGCCGCAAACATGCACATAACGGCCCCAAAATCATAAAAGGTAAAAAAGACGTTAGCCGAAAGGGGTACGCCACGTGGCAACTGAGGTATTCCATATATAAATGTGCATAGGTTTTATTCTCCGGAGGGTCTCTCACTCACCATAAACACTCACACTCCAAAAATAAATGCTCCATATATAATTTATATTAGTATATTTTAATCATTACTGTTGTTTTACATAATTTTCTCTAGCAATAGAGGCGTATGATTACAAAGATGGGTTTACAAGGATTTTAAATAGGTGCGAAAAGGATTATTATTATTTTTAAGTAGGGGTGGGCAAGACATAAAATTGATTTTCAAATCCCTTATTTTCTTTATTTTCCTTAAAATTTAAATTTAGTGGCATACAATAAAGTTACTTAAAAATCATATAAGGGCCATTTTTAAGACGGAGGTTTTTGAGTAGCTCCACCTAAATATTTATACATCATCTGAGTTATAGGCCCAAGCCTAATACGAAGCCCACTCAATTGTCATTCCTCCTAAAATCGTGTAAAAGAAATGGGCTAAATTGCAAAAACACCAAAACCAGAGGCAAAACTGTCGAGAAAAGCTTCCCCTGGCTGTTGGATCTACCGGAGATCTGAGGAAATTTCATCGTTACATTTACCAGAAATCACATTCCGGTGATCCAAACACTTTGTAATATTAAATTTTTCCAAAAAAAAAGAAGTAAGGAAAAAGAAAAAAAAAGATGAATATATTCAGGTTAGCAGGGGACATGACCCATTTGGCCAGCGTCCTTGTTTTGCTCCTCAAGATCCACACCATCAAATCTTGTGCTGGTACTTTCATACCCTCATTCCTTATTTATTTTTTTCATGTGGTTTTTTTAAATATTTTTGGTTTTTTTTTTTAATCTTACATTGTCTAGTCTGTGTAATCGCTATGAAAATAATCGAAAATGAGATTTTTAGTATCTGGTTGCTATATGATTTTTACACATTTGTTGTTTTTGAAGTACTAGAGCTTTAAATTTTGGTGGGTTTGTGTCTAATTTTGATAATTTCGCTTTTCCTTCGGTAGTTTTTTTTTTTTTTTTTTTTGAAAACGCTCTCTAATTCTTGTTTCCATGGCCAATTATCCGCCTTAGACTAAGCTCAGTATGCTGAGGGCAAGTCTCAATTATCATGCCATTACATAAACTAGGCTAGTCAGCGTGCAAGTGACGATTAAAGTAAGATTTCTGAGCTATTCCTCAGTATCTAATTGGAGTTATTAGAGTTATGTTGGTTAAATTGGTAGAGGATCTGGGTTACGATATTCCAAAGATGTCCCTAAGATTGGGAATAAACTTGCTTGGTGCAAAATTGTGCATCAGACTACCAAGAGAGGTTGCCACGCATAGAAATTACGGATCATATAAGCCAGAGCAGCTAATATTCATTTAATATAGCTTGTGCTATTATAATTGCAACATTGCTTTCTGTTACTTCTTTACCATTCACATCCTTTGAGATGTTATTGAGGACAGTATTTCTTTGTTTATCAATTTTTTATGGCAAAAGCTTTTTGTAGAAACCCTGGTGTTACATGACTAAGATCTTTGGTGTTATATGTGAATTTTGTTATTTTGGATAAGTATTTTATGTTGGCTTGCCATTTTCACCATTATTGCTGGTCCATTTCCAACCATTGTGATGTCTTAACATTTCAAATAAGATTATATTTGGGCTCATGACTATAATAAAGCTGTGTTTCACTCTAGGTTTCTACTTCTATGCTTTATGTAGGTATATCCCTGAAGACTCAGGAACTCTACGCTCTCGTCTTTGCTACTCGCTACTTGGATATATTTACAAACTACATTTCATTCTATAATACTATAATGAAGTTAATATTCCTGGGGAGCTCTTTCTCAATTGTTTGGTACATAAAGCGCCACAAGATTGTTCATAGATCTTATGATAAGGACCAAGACACATTTCGCCATTGGTTTATTGTGCTGCCTTGCCTGGTTCTGGCCTTACTTATAAATGAGAGGTTTACCTTTAAAGAGGTATTACTTTACATTTAATTGTTGGATATTTCTGTGATTCTTCTTGCAGTTGCTCGCATATTCTTCTGATTTGAAATATTTACGTCAATTTACTTAGAAGCAGTGTTTGGTAATTATATGTAAATTACCACCCATTATGAAGTCAAAGATGAATCTTTTCCTTCTTTTTTTGCCTTTTTCCACCACTCTTTCTCATCTAATAGAGTTGTTGGGCAGGTAATGTGGACATTTTCTCTATATTTAGAAGCCGTTGCCATACTTCCTCAGCTTGTATTGTTGCAGAGAACAAGAAATATCGATAACTTGACAGGACAATATGTTTTTCTCCTCGGGTATATTGTTGTTCTAAATCTTGTGATTGACGAGATAGTGTTTTTTTTTTTTTAATAATTTTGTGATCAATGAGGTCCTTTTTTTTTTGGGGGCCTTTAATATGATATCGCTTGGTGTCTTCTGATTTATGATTTTCATTCCCATCTTGGTGCTATTGTTATACTGTTGGATTGAAGTTTTATAATCGTGATGTTGCTAGGCCTTTAGAATTCTCATCTGATATCCAATTATTTTAATTTATTATACTTCTTTCAAGTAGTATTGATAGTAATATTCTGCAGGAATGTAGTCAATTTTAGATTTTCCTATGTCCTTCTTTAGTACTCCTCACTATCTGACTATGATGATATGCAATCAGAACTTTGTTCTCCTATTCTCTAATTTCTTGTTTTAGTCTTAGCGTTTAGTTGGCTTCTTCAAATGCTTCCAAAATCATTTCCTTTTCTGAATGAATGTACTACTGTCAGAACAAGATAGGTATTGAGGGTAATAAAGTTTTCTGGAAAACGGAATCTTTTATTGGAGATTAAACTCACAAACACTTAATTCAGTAAAAGAACAGATGGCATGACAGATTAATGTACTATCTTAGGCCCCATTTCGTTAATCAAGGATGCTAGGAGCGCTCGCATCTTACTTACAGTTGAAGTGAGCCAACAAAAAAATTGTTTTGAAAGTGTGTTTAAAGCACATTTCTTTGTTTAAATTCCTGTGTTAAAACTCATTTCACATGAATTGCAATTGATCATATTCCATATTACTGATGATTTGGGGAAAGAAAAGGTAAAGAATTATGTTGTTCAGAATTTATATCAACTATGTCAGAAACAGTATTGACTGTATTCTATGATTTGCATGTATCACTTCAGATATGGCTTTTCATTTTGCAATGGAAAATTTTCTTGACCATAAATTTTTTTTTCTTAAATAACTAATATCCAGTTTTATTGATCAGTAGTATTATATCCTTCTATTTGCTTGTGTCCTTCCAGTGGTACAAAACTAGTAAAAGTGGGCCTGTTTGATGTTCACCCTTATTTTTGCAATCTGTTGAATTTGCATGTCTGCTACACACGGGCATTCTTTATTACAGCCAATTATCTCATTAATCACTTAGGTTCGGTCTTCTATAACAGGTTTATCCGTATACCTTGTCTTATTTGGTATATGTGATAAATAGGAAGAAATTGTAGTCATATTTGGTCATTTCGTTTTAGTACCATAGTTATTTGTCCTGCAAAAGTATATAAAGTTGTGAGAGCATGATGCGACTGATTATGTCCGAACTATTGATGTTCGACCATCCAATAGTTACTGCAGTATGCTAAATAGTGTTGTCATTTCTCTTATCTACTCCATAAGCAGTTTTCTTTTCTTTAGGTTGAATATGGTATCTTATCTTTGTTGCTTCTCCTAGTGCAGCGCATACCGAGCGTTGTACATATTAAACTGGATTTATCGCTATTTCACTGAGGATCACTACATCCATTGGATAAGTATGATTCTCTCCCATTCTCCCTTACTCCTTTTTTTCTTTGTTTGTGAGCTTTTGCAACCGTATACACACTTGCTATTTTGATGTTATCTTATTGTCACACTTTTTCAAAAGTCTTTCTCTCTTTCCTTTCTTTTTATTTATTTATTTATTTTAATTTCTCGCTTCATTGGGTTTGGAAGAGGTATTGATTTCAGACAATAAGTTGGTTATACTCATGTAAGCACCTTATTTACGTGATTGTTCTCTTGCAGCTTGGATAGCAGGGCTTGTTCAGACATTGCTCTACGCAGATTTCTTTTACTATTACTTTCAAAGGTAAGTGAATTGTTCTTTCCAAATTGTATTAAAACATATGTGATGTTTACATTGATATTGATCTTTTCCTTATTTTTTGCAGCTGGAAGAACAATGCAAAGCTTGAATTACCAGCTTGAGGCATTATTAGACCAAGGTTGCGAGCAGCACACATGGATATGTTGTTGTGAGGTTATAGGTGCTTGACATTTTCTGCTTTTCTTATCCCCCTTTTTGGGTGCTCAGTGCTCAGGTGAACATGGTAAATGTTGGTTCTTATTTACATTCATCCTTTCAAACTCAAATGGGTTTTAAACTCCAAATACCATACATGTTATGTTGTGGATTCATCATGCAAATTGTTCAACTACAATGTAGCTATCCGTTACTTGCTAGTCTTTTTATGCGGTTTAGTGCCAGCATTTCAAACATACATGTTATATTGTGGATTCTTTCAGTCCATGCCAAAGTTTTGGAATTGATTATTTGTTCATACTTTTGGTGCATGAACCAGGACAATGCTCGAATCTTTCTCTTCTTACTTTTCATTTTATGTCATTATATGCAAGGATTTCAGATGTTAAGGCCAAAATATGGTAACCAGTAAAGATAAAAACAAACATCAAACAATAATCCACAGTAGTGTTATTTGAGTAAATAACTGCATTTTTATCTTCAAACTTCTATCTAGTTGATACAGCAGGAGTCACAAAAGAGGACGGCATGATAAATTAGCAAGGGAGGGAAAACAGAGTGATTTTGCTCAGCACAAATATACAAATAGAGTTTGAATTATATATTCTTCTTTAAATTTGGACAAAGAAAAAAGCATAAAATTACACTTAGCATTCTTGATTGATGCGAAGCTATCTGTAAACTTATTGAACTTTTGGGTAGTATATAATAGAAATCAAACGTGCAATGGTTGTTAATAAACACAGTTTCAATGTGCCGCTGGAGACCTTTACAGAAGAATGATCTTTTAGCTGATGACTTTCATTCTGCAACATGAATCCTTCGTGGAGGATTCTGACGTGCAATGAGAATCCCCCGTTGATGCTTCGTCACAGATGAACAATCTTTGGCTAATGACGCCGGTGTCCAACGCGAATCCTTTGCCAGGATTCAGGATTCTGATATTCGATTAGAACCCTCCTCAGATGCTTCATTCTGAGTCCGGAATCTGAAGATGCCTTCACTCCAGGTTCAGAATCCTTTGCAAACGTCTTCCATACGCGGCCGCGACCTATCCGATGACAATGACTTACAGAGGCCACAGGCCATGGTACTTGACGATAATTATGATAATACACGCATAGGTTAGCAAGATCTTTAAAATTTTATTTGTAAAAACTGAACATAACCCAAATATTTTTCGAAAACATTTCATCAGTCTTCGTACGTTTTGGGTGACAGAGAGTTGAGTTTCTGAATTGAGAAATATTTATTGTTTATTTCCACCGACATCCAAATTCACCTCTTCCTCTTTCTGCAAATTTTCTTCTTCAGCCACTAAATCTTCTCTTTTCGAGTTCTTTAACTCACGTTGCATCTCCTGTAACTTGTCATGATTTTTAGCACAAACATGTGCCCAAATCTTATTACAATCCGAACGGCGCTCCACCAACTCTTCTACCTTCTGCTTGAGGCTTTTCAATATAACAGGCAATGCTGTTTCTGGACTTTTATGCAAATTGTCTATCACATCAAGGCCATGCTCTGCGTACAAGCGCTCAATGCACCTCAAATCACTAATTCCCAAATGCCCTTCAATTTCGATCTTAGAACTCTTCTCATCGTCTTGATTCTGATCATCAATCTTGATCATCAGCTTCTCTACATTCTCAGCAGTTGAATGCATCCACCCCAACAACAGATCAAGCTCAAATCTATCATCTTCGCATTTAAACAACACCTCCTCTTGCTTTGTTCTTCGTCTTTGTTTGAAAGAACTCCTCTCAGTTCCTGTACCCACACACACTAAATTATCATTCAAAACTTGTTCACCGATCTCTGATCTATTGCTAGCCAACGGCATCCAATAATACTCTGGCAAACGCCAATAGCTAGGAGAAACTTGTTTGCATTTAGAGAGATCAAGATCTTGAATTGATTTTATAACATGCTTCTGCTCTCTACACTTTGCTACATATCTCTCAAACTCCTCATACAAATCGCCATGCTCATCACCAAAAAGTTTAGCAACCTCCGTTTTCAGTTCCTGCAACAAGAACCGCTCTCCTCGAATTCCCGCCAACAGTTCCCAGAACTTTTTATAGACTTGTTCTTCGTTTTGAAAACGTGCCTTCACCTTTTTCACTAAATCAATCGCGGGTGCAAGTGTATTTACTGGTTCGTGATTGTCGTCATCATCATGATCACTACCACCACCAGCACCATCTTCCTCATCATCTGCTTCATTGCGCACAAACACATTATACTTGTGAATCAAGTCATCGTGCCCTTTAAACAACTCTTTTACTTCCACTCCAAGACTATCACGGTCGATTTTGCTTTTGGTGAAATCACTCAAGAGCTGACAAAATCTGACAAAAATACCATCATGTTGCTTTCCAAATCTCTTCCTCACTTCCTTGAGAAAAGCCACAGCGGCACCTCTTAAATCAGCTAGAGCAAAAGCTCGAAACTGTGAGTAAACACCATTAAGATCATCATCATCATCGCGACGATCATCTCTGCTTGTGCTGCTCATCATCTTATTGCCTCTGCAAATTTGTGTACATTGCATGGTGAAACAACTGAACATGTTAGAAGTTTAAAGTTTTGAAGTAAAGGATATTGCTTATTAACATTAACAACGGATTGCTCCATCAAGTTTTCTTGCTTCTACTAGGACAATCATCAAGTTTTCTTGCTTCTACTAGGACAATCCATGTTAAAAAGTAAAAGAATTAATTAAATTAAGAAGGTACCTTAGTAGTTAATAGAGAAGCTTAACGAATCCTTTTAGTGGAAGGAATTAGGGTTTGTGAAAAAGTTTCTACTTATATATATAGCTGATTAATGCTTGTTACATTAATTTGTTAATGGGTTAATTAAGAAATTAAGTAGGAGTGAAATATTTAAATAATGTTCCCCATTAAACTCTTCCCTTCTGATAAATCACTTACTGATTTTTCAATATTTTTATTTGTTTAAAATAGAACTTTATTTTTTATTGGAATTTGAGATGCAATAACTAGAGGGAATTGCAGCATACATGCCACCAAAATACCATAAATGTGCCTCAGACTTTGTAGACTCTCTAATTTTACAAACATATACCCAAAAATATTGAGAAAATACTATCATCTCCATTCTGAAACATCTGCATATATAATTACATTTCTTAAATAAAAATCATCATATACAACAACACAATATTGCAGGTTTAATTTAATCAAGTATGGTGAAAACTTTGATCTTAAAATACCTAGGCAAATTATAAGCTGCTTTCTAAAGACTAACCCTGGGCTTATATGGTACCAATAACTAATGCATGCAGAATTACAAAACATTGATTGGACAATAACCATACACACTAATTCAGATTTGAATTCAACAATAACTAATGCCTGCATAAATTGAACATGTGGACACATTTGGAAAAGCAATTATCTTCATATCCTCTGTTGCCACACACACGTAAACAACTTACAATTAACAAATAGGAAATACCCAAAAGCCTGATTCTTCTTTTGTTGTTGTTGTTTTTTTTTTTTCTGTTAAACAATTTTCTTGTACTTTCCCGGAAGCCAAACAGTACACCAATCCTTTGAAACAAAAATAAAGATAGAAAGAACTACAAATTTTCCAGAATCTTTCGAATTCACAATATACAAATAGGTACATCAATTGAACATGTGACCACATTTATAAAGATCACGTTTCTTAACACACACGTTAACAACTAACAAATTAGAAAAATACCCATATGCTCTGATGTTTCTTTTGTTGCTTTTTCACTTCCTTTAAACAATGTCCTTTAACTTTCACAGAAGCCAAACAGTGGCCGAATATACGAAGTAAAAATAAAGATTGAAATAAGAAACCCAAAACTTACCAGATCTTAATTTCCTGAATCTTTTTCTTTTTCTTGAGTTGTCTAGCGATTGGAACAGAGTAATGTGCTTTGGTTGTGAACGTTAGAAAAGCCCTAACAGTGAGCGTAAACCGCAAACCAAAAGAACATTAAATGGGTATGATCATTATCAAGCAACAATTAAAAAGGAAAAAGAAAAAAAGAAAGAGACGAAGAAATTTTTGTGACTTTTTCTTACTCCTTACTTAGTCTTTAAAAGCAGAGCAGAATAAGAGCACTAATTTTTCTTAGTCCTTTCTCTTTTCAAGAAACACTCTTCCTGTTGTGTGAGTCTGGGTAATGCGTTGCCTCGCTTCAGTAGAGAATTAGTACAACTTGCATGAGAAATTACATGCTGAAAAATTAAAATAAAATGAGAATGAAAATGAACTGGGTGTTATAAAATGAAAAGGAACTGGGTGTTTACTTAGCTGCATTTGACTGCACCGTAATTTGGTCTTCTTCAATTAATTACTTTATAATCCAACCCCTCTTAGCAGTTCATAAGATTCATGGAGACATTTTAGTTGTCATGTAAGCATTAACTTTATACAATTAACATTAATATATATTTTTAATTAAAAAAATATTGATATATTTTATCAATTATATTATAGCATTTTTTTTCGAGTATTATTTATAGAAGCATTGGCTTTTTTAGTGCCTTAATTCTTTTACGAAGAAAGATAATAGTCAATACTTTTACTTTTAAGTGGCCAATTAAAGTGATATTTAATTTGAGATTGATTTATCGGTGACTTTTAGGTTTTTTCACTTACGAATCATTTTAGTTGGATTGGCGGATCATGTTGGTGTTCTACCATCTTCATATTATGTCAAATTAATTCAATTCATTTATTAATTGTGTGAAGAATCTCAAGTCTTAATTAGAATTTTTTATTATTATATATCCTTTTAACAAAATCTAATACCAATTTAGTAATACATTAGCTTTTAAAACAATTGTTGCTCACTGTGCTGTGAAAATAATCAACTGTAAAGAAAATCAGTTAGATATTTAGTAAAATTTATTTCAAAAGAAAAGTAAGAGTTCTAAAAAGAGTTGTATGTATTTAATAAATCTTATTTTTATATTACTGTAATAATGATTGTTAATAAAAATATATATCGAATATTATTTATTGTGTATATATAATAATATTTATCTCTTTAAATTTCTTGATTTTATTTCCTAATTGAATAATGATAATTTTAAATATTTATAATATATGTGAGAATATATATGGAATTGTAATAAGTGTAAAATTAATTTTTAAAATCAGATTTTGAAAAGCTACTATTTTTTTGTTTTTTAGAATTTGCTATGAGATAGAGTGATCTTGACAAAAGTAATTTTTCAAAAACTTTGCCAAACACCAAAATTTACTTAAACTTTCTAAAATCACTTTTAAATCTCTAAAAAATAATATACCAGCTCGTGATATTTTTTTAATTAAAAAAGCACTTTTAACCTTTTTTTATTACATTTTCTAAAATATTATAGTATTATTATATACCAATTTAAAGTCTTAAACTCTAAGAAATTTTAAGGCCTTAAAGTCTTAAATTGGTATATAATATTATTGCAATATTTTAGAAAGATCACCAAAAAACACACGGGGGTAAATTTTAAGGCCTTAAAGTCTTAACGCATAACACGTGAATTGACAGCCCATTGACCAGCTGGCCATGGCCAAACCGACCACGGGTGGTGCTACCAGCCACCGCTGGATCCCCTTCCCAACGGCGGTCACCATCCCACCGATCGGCAGACCTCCCAACTGCCGCAAAACCTACGACAAGATTACCAAACCCGCAGCCTACTCCAACTTTCGCAAATACTATCGCCGCCACCTTATCAGCTGGTGGTGGTGGTGCACTTTTGCTGACAGAGCCTCCATTGAACCCCAAGCTTTACCAACAGCGCCTATATACCCTCCAGCGACAATAAATCTCTCAAAACCCGCAACCTAGCTTACAAAACCCTAGATCGCATGCATGCCCCCCAACCCGAGCAACCACCCTTTGTCCGCCGCCATTGGGTTCCTCAAAATTGCCGGACATTCCTTCCTTTACCCCTTTGCTGTCGCTAAGCGAACACTCCGATTTGATGGGAGCTGACGCACGTCCCATGCAAAACCCTAGCTTACAACAACTTCCCTTACGTCCCGTGCAAGCTACTACTGATTATGGACATCATGCTTCCTTAGACACCTCAAATGTGGCCATTCCAGCTTCTTCTCGTCCTCCTTTAAACCAATCTACAGCTAGATACCCTCAAAACCGATCCACAGCCGCCAATTCTCAAAATCGACCCACCCTAAACCTTCATATGGCTCTTTGGATAATGCTGCATCCATTCTTTCTTAACCCCAATGCTACATCTAGGTCTGAGTAATCCTTTGCTGATGTTGTTGCTAGTCGCACTGGGCGTCCGATAACGGTTAAGCCGGTTTTTCTTCCCAGAGAGGAGCCCGCAGTTAACTTTTCTACTGTTGAAGTCCGGACTATGGCTAGTCCCTTCAATTTGTGTCTTATGGATGTTATTCGGCTAAAGTTCTCTATTTGCCGGTCATCTACGGTTGTTATTCAGAAATTTTTTGTCACTATGGGGTTGAAGGGGAATTCTCGAGTATGTTTATTACATTTACAATAAAATTGATTAAAAACTTTAAATTGGTATATAATAATACTACAATATTTAAGAAAATGTTAAAAAAAGGTTAGAAAGTGATTCTTTTATAAAAAATATTAAATTTTGTTAAATGGAAGACACGATAATAAAAGGGTCGGATCAAAATTTGAGATTGAGTTATGCTATTTGAACAAAATGAAGATAAAGGGACGACAGAAAAAATTACCACATGAATCAACTAGGATTAATGGAAACCAAAAATTGGCTCGTAAATCAAGTAGCTTTTGTCCCTTTGTCTATTACTTTTTGAATTTAAAAAATAAAATAATCAAAAAAAAGAAAGAAAAGTAACGACAAGAAAGGAAAGGGTGACTACTTTTTGAGTTTTGTAGTCTCTCTCCATTTCTCTTATTTACGTGAGTTCTCTGTGTTCAGGAAGCCAAAATTCAAACGAGTTCCATCTCTGCAATCTCACAAATTTCGTTTCTGCATCTCACAAATTTTGTCTCTGCATCTCAGTTATCAGAAGGAAAAAAAAAAAAAGGGCTCGGTGAGAACAAGAAGCGGCTGTCGTCCAGGGGGAGTCTGATAATGAAGCAAATGGAAGGGGAGTCTTGAAAAGTAACGAAGCAAATAGAGAGAAGTTTGGTAACGAACGAAGCAAACTCAATGGAGGGGAGTCTGGTCACGAAGCAAACTCAATGGAGGGGGAGTAAAATGAGTGGTTGAGGAATTTTTTAAATGACCATCATTTCTTTTTTTCTTTTTTATTTCTTGTGGGTCCACGCAATATTAAAAGAAGCATAAATCAACGCTTGAAATGAGTGAAACGATAATTCAAAGTTGCATTTCTGTTGTCCATTTGTCTTCATTGAGTTCGTTTATCATTTTCCTTTGAGATTATTCACATAATTAAAAAGAGTAATGATACAGCCACAAATTCTTGTACAAACTTATTTTGTACAAACTGATGTGGCATTAATTCATTGGTTGAATAGAAATATAAAATAATATAAATAAATCATGTGGGCCAAGAGATATTTAATTCAACCAATGAATTAACGGCACATCAGCTTGTACAAAATAAATTTGTACAAGAGTTTGTGGCTGTATCATTACTCAATTAAAAAATATGATAAATATATCCATATCTTTTTTTTTCTTGAATATTACATAAACTAAAGTGCGTGCATGAAGCTTATGAACTGCTAAGAACCGTTGGATTCTGAGACTATTGAGCAGAGAAGACCAAATTCCGGTGCAGTCAAATGCAGCTAAGTAAACACTCAGTTACTTTTCATTTCATTTTGTTTTTATTTTTCAGCATGCCATTTCTCATGAAAGTTGTACTATCAATCTACTGAGGCGATCAGGCGAAACAACACATTACCTAGACTCACATAACAGAAAGAGAGTGTTTATTTTTATTTTTTTCAAGGGAAAGAGAATGTTTATTGAAAAGAGATAAGAGGAAGAGAGAGCTACCGCTGTTCTTGTTCTGCTCCGCTTTTAGAGACTAAGTAAGAACTATGAAAAAGTTACAAAAATTTCTTCATTTCTTTCTTTTTTTCTTTTTTTCTTTTTTAATTTTCAATTATTGATTGGTAATTAGCGTATCCATTTGATGTTCTTTTGTTTGTTTGGCTTGTGTTCACTGTTAGGGCTTTTGTAACCTTCACAATCAAAGCACATTACTCTGTTCCAATGGAAAAAGATCTCCAGGAAAAGAAAAAGATTCAGGAAAATTTGGTGAGTTTTGGTTTCTTTATTTCAATCTTTGGTTTTGTTTCATAGATTGGGCCACTGTTTGGCTTCTGGGAAAGTTAAAGAAATTGTTAAAAGGAAGAAAAAAAAAACAACAAAAGAAACATCAGGCATATGGGTATTTTTCTAATTTGTTAGTTGCTAAAGTGTGTGTTGAGAACAGTGATGTACATTTGTTTTTCAAAATGTAGTCACATATTCAATTGACGTAGCCGTTCGTTTATTGTGAATTCAAGAGATTCTGGAAAATATTGTAAGTTACTGGTTTCTTTCTTTCTATCTTTATTTTTGTTTCAAAAGATTGGTGTACTGTTTGGCTTCAGGGAAACTAAAAGAAATTTGTTAAAATAGAAAAACAACAACAACAAAAGGAAAATCAGGCTTTTGGGTATTTCTTATTTGTTTGTTGTTAAGTTGTTTACATGTGTGGTAAGAAAGGACTTGAACATTATTGCTTTTCCAAATGTTGTCACATGTTCTATTGATGTTGGCATTTGTTATTGTTGAATTCAAATATGAAATAGTGTGTATGGTTATTTTCCAATCAATGTTTTGTAAATCTGTGTGTTAGTTATTGTTACCATATAAGCCTAGAGTGTCTTTGATGTCCCAGTTTACTTATCACGTGAATTTGGTAGTCATTATTTACTTTTATGCTTGTTCTTATTATTAATTCATTTGGCAAGAAAGGAACTTAGAATGAATTTGGTAGTCATTATCTACTTTTATGCTTGTTCTTATTATTAATTCATTTAGCAAGAAAGGAACTTAGAATGAATTTGGTAGTCATTATTTACTTTTATGCTTGTTCTTATTATTACTTCATCTAGTAAGAAAGGAACTTAAAATTTGTATAGGCATTTTAGGATTAAAGTTAAAGGTTTCACTATACTTGATTAAGTTAAAGCTGCCATATTGTGTCATTGTATATGATGATTTTTTATTTAAGAAATGTGACGATATCCAAATGTTTTAGAATGGACGTGGTAGCAATTCATTGAATATAATATCCATAAGTCATCTAAAGTAGTTTTGTGAATTAATTCTTGTTCAGTTTTTTTTTAATCTTTTTTCATTCTGTAAACTCATTTGTCAGAAAATGAATAATTTTGGGAAGCTGAGCAATGACATTTCGTTGGATATTTTCTGCCACTTGCTGGTGAAATACTTTTTTGGCTAAAATGTGTGTGTAAAGGGTGGCAGCAACTTATATCCGATCGCATTTTTAGCATAGTCCATTCTCATAGGAGCGTATTGGTATGAGGATTATTCTTTGAACATATAGGATTTCCCTTCAATCGTTGTAATTTATGGTACCACGATGATTCCAAAGCTATTACCTATATTCTTATTGAGATCGGAGTTGGTGAGCACTTAGTCTTCAGTTTTCTTCCCGAGGATGTTATAATATTGACCTTTTCCAATGGGCTCATTTGCTGTTGTTCAATCACAAGGTTTGTCTTAATCTGACATATGTAGACATTGGCATCCACCATCATCAACAAAAAGTCATCTTTAAAGGCCAAGAGATCAATCCGTGAACTTGAGTCTCTCAACATTTCAAGTAAATAAAGGAGGTAGCTTTGATCTTTTTATCCTATCTCCTACATAGGCTTTGAGTATTTAAGTTTCCATTTGAATTTGACATAATTTTCTAAATACCAAACCCTCAACACCAATTCAGTAACTATAACACAATGTAGTTGACCATTAGATTCCTCAATACACGACTCGGTGATCAAAAGAACGTTACTATTGTAAAAGCAGGTTAGAGAAAAATGATGGCATTTTTGTTAGAGGAATCTTACACAGGTTGAAAGATGACCATGAAATCCTCTCATTCAATACAAAAAATGAGATGTCATATAGTTTCCAAGCAAATCTCAAATTGATGTCATATAACATTTCTCATTTTCCGTATCGAATAAGAGGATTTCATGGTTATCTTTCAACCAACGTAAGATCTCTCTAACAAAAATGCCATCATTTTTCTCTAATTTGCCTCTACAACAACAACGCTCTTTTGATGACTAAATCATGTATTAGGGAATCTAATAGTCAACTGCATTGTTTTACAGTTACTGTATTCATGCTGAAGGTTTGGTATTTAGAGGATTATTTCGAATTCAAATAGAAATTTAAATACTCAAAGCCTATGTAGCAGCTAGGATAAAAAGAATCAAAGCTACCTCCTTTATTTACTTGAAATATTGAGAGACTCAAGTTCACGGATTGATCTCTTGGCCTTTAAAGATGGCTTTTTGTTGATGATGGTGGATGCCAATATCTACATATGTTAGATTAAGACAAACCTTGTGATTGAATAACAACAAATGAGCCCATTGGAAGAGGTCAATACTATAACATCATCGGGAAGAAAACTGAAGACTGAGTACCCACCAACTCTAATCTCAATAGGAATGTAGGTAATAGCTTTGGAATCTTCATGGTACCACAAATCCCAATGATCAAATTGAGAATCTGTATGTTCAAAGAATAATCCTGATATGGGTACACTCCTATGAGATTGGACTATGTTGAAAATGTGATCGGATATAAGTTGCTACCACCCTTTACTTGAAATGGTGAGAGACTCAAGTTCACTCTTTGATCCCTTGGTCTTTAAAGATGGCTTTTTGTTGATGATGGTGGGTGCCAAGGTCTACATATGTCAAATTGAGGCAAACCTTGTGACTGAAGTTTGCACTATTCCTATGTTATCAGGTTCATCCATGGAACGCCGTATTGTGGTTTCGTATTCTCTAAGCTCAGTTTCTTTGAAATCGACGTAGATTGGAAGAACTTGTTATGTTGCTGGTTTACACAGGTATGTGTAGCTATGAAAGATATGAGCAGCTTTTGAGGAGTTCTTTGTGTACCAAATAACACTGTAAAACTTGATTTACTGCATATTGACTTCAGCATAGTGTTCTCTTCTGAGTCATTTGGATCATTGATGTGCATACGCTGGCAGTTTAGCTTCATAGTTTTTTCATCTTGTTCTCTCATATGATTAATGTGGTGGTTGTTATGCTTTAACTTGTTGGTATTTCCTTCTGCTGATACTAATTTGGGTAATGACCCTATTCAGAGCTATTATCTCCCAAATCAGTGCCTTGAAGGAATGACTAAGCTCTCCTACAATTCTTCGACTGGGAGAAGGTTAACCATGAAAACCCTGTAGTTTCGGGATATAAGTTCACCCTGTTTGTGCACAACTGATGGCTAAGATCTCCTGTGCATCAAACCTTGAAAGGGAATCATACTTAATTTGCATA